>CM077156.1:121546166-122034735 GCA_039583875.1 Platanthera guangdongensis | reverse complement strand
ACCCCCAAGCAATCTCCCCCCCCCCCCCAATAGGCACCTTTTTTTCTCTTTTATTTATATTACTTTTAGTTTTTTTTGTTTTTTTATTTCCATAATCCCCTACCCCTCCCCTTTCCTAGGCCAAAAATCTCCTCTCTACATATTTCAACTTCAATCATCCCCCCCCTTTGTGATTCTCTGTTGAACTTTTTCTTGATTTTCTTGATTCTGCACTTGATTAAACTGAATCTGCCAATAGGATCTACTCAGACAGTTATGTTCTTTTTGAGCAACCTCCCTCTGATACCACTTGAAAGAAATTGTACTAATCACCTAGAGGGGGGGTGATAGGTGACTAAAATCTTTTTAAAACTTTTTAGGCAGATTATATCACAGATTTCACAGAACTATACATAGCATACACACACATCAATCACATACCAGAGTACACACAGTTTTATAGTGGTTCCCCAGGTTTGGTACATCCACTTTCCCCCATTGCCTATCTAGTAGTGTACTAGATTCAACCAAACTCCTCCATTATTCCTCAGATCCTCAGATCTTACACTCAGAACCCCAACCAGGTTCCTACAGCTCAGAGTGATCCCACTCCTAAAACTCAGGCTCAACAGCCCAACCACTCAGTCTTCACAAAGCCTACACTCAGCTACAAGGCCTACACTCAGAGATATGAATCTCCTACACTCAGGCACACAGGCCTACCACTCAGCCTTTATAATTTCAGGCTTACAACTCAGATCCCTAAGGATCCTATAAGAAATAAGAATACAATGTATATACCTACAACTCAGAATAAGAGAGAAGAGTTGATAGGTTTCTTGATGAGTTCTTGAATGAACTCTGCTGAGATCAACCTCACTTGGTTTTCTTCAAAGCTTCTTGAATGTAGAACACATTAGGTTGATACTCTCTGCAGCTGATCTTCATCACTGCAACTTAAGAATCAGAACTAGGTCTGAAACTTTCTTCACAGCCTGGTTCCAACAGCTATCTTCTTGGAAGGAGCTCTTTCTCTCAAACTACTTAGATCTTCACTTGAATTGATTCTTCAATGATAGCTAGATCTTCTTCTCAATCCTTAATCTCAATCATTAATCTTTTATTGACAGAATAAGCCTTTATATAGGCCTACTTCATGGTGACCGGGCTGATCCGGTTCCTATCAGCATCTCTAACAACTCTGGCAGTTGCAGTAGCCGGCTGGAATGGCACTGTCAAGTCATCCATCACTTCTTGAAATACTGTAAACTTCTAAAGTGTCGAGACAGTCTGTCTTTAAGTTCGACACAATAGACTAAGTTCGAACAAGTAGACTAAGTTTTCGACACTAGCCTTCAAGGTGTCGACACAACTCCTTGTGTTGTAGTAATTTCTTCTCGACACTGGTTTCTTCACCATGTGTCGCACACTGATATTGTTGTGTCGACACAAGTCCTTGTTCTTTAGTATTTAGTTGAATTCTTGTAAGTGTCGACACAACTCCTTTGTGTCGACACACATCTTCTTGTGTTGAACTTGTTGAGTGCCGACACAGCTCCTTGTGTCGACACATTCTTCTTTTGTTGAGACTTTGGCTGAGTGTCCGACACATCTCCTTTGTGTCGACTTGTACTTAGAATTTGTTGAACTTTGCTGAGTGTCGACACAGCCTCCAAGTGTCGACACTTTATTCATTTGTTGAGTCTTCTTCTGCTGTGTGTCGACACATTCTTCATTATATCGACACTTATACTTAGACTCTGTTGAATTTGCTGAGTATCGACATAGCCTCCAAGTGTCGACACTTTCTGATGTCGACAATGTTCCTCTAGGTGTCGACACTGCTTCTAAGTGTCGACACTTCTTCACTGGACGTTTCTTCATTGAGTGTCGACACATCCTGTATGTCTCGACACTTTCCTCCTGGTGTCGACTCTGTATCCCTGCTGTCGACACAATTACTCCAAGTGTCGACACTGCTTCTCTGGGTGTCGACACAAGTCTTCTTAAGTGTCGACGCTTTCCTTCTGGGTGTCGACACATGGACTTAGAAACTTTCAGCTTTCCTTGCAAATACTTAACTTGCACAACTAAACTCAAAACACATCAAATATATTTTAATGTATATCATTGAGTAGGATGAGGCTTCTTCAAATCAGGTACATTTATTCCAATGTACCCAACAGTTTCCGCTGCACCCCTATTTTGAACTCCCGTTGAGGTCATTTTTGGCTTCAACAGTTCTGGTGCGGTGAGCGTGGAAAGCAGCTGATACAAGAATGCCTTGAGTTTTATCCCATGGCAGGAGGTGAAGGTGAAGGCTCTGGTTCAGGAGGTTCCCCCTCCTGGGGAGAAGAAGCGACAAGGAAGATGCTGGATGAATTCAGGCGAGAAGTCCTGCGGACTATCATCTTGGCCTTCTTGGCCTGAAGCGAGTGGGCCACCCCTCAGGTTCTGATAGAGGAGGTCCCGCTCTTGTGCGAGAATGCCCCTGGACAGAGCCCGGGGAAGGAGGTCCCGGCGGAGGGTGGCGAAAGGGACGTGGTGGTGCGGGAGCTCTTCCCAAGTCAGCGCCCGGGCAAGGAGGCTTTGGCAGATTTGGGCGAGAGGGAGACGGCAGTGCAAGAGCACTTCCCTGGGCACGGTCTCACGGATTGGGCCAGCCAGCCGAGGCCGCGGGACGTGCCCTCTCGCCAGGCAGGAGGCGAGATCCCATTCAGCGAGCTCATCATCTCAGCTCTGGTACCGGAGGGGTTCCGGGAGCCTGACATGTCCTACTACTCTCTGGAAAGGATGATCCTGTACAGCACATGCAGTGGTTCGAAGATGTTGTTTCGATAAGGCAGATGACGGATGCCTTCAAGTGCCGCTATTTGCCATCACGTTGAAGGAGAAGGCTCGGGACTGGTTCCACCAGTTGCCAGCAAGGTCAATCTACTCTACTCCTTGAAGATCTGCGAAGAAGTTTCCTGTTGAGTTCTCAACATCGAATAAGCGGAAGAAGGAGATGGAGTGCCTGTTTACTTTGAGGCAGAAGCCGGATTAGACACTGGGTCACTATGTTGACCGGTTTTAGGAAGAGATCCTCCTGGTCCAGGAGGTCCCAGGGTATGCGTTGATGCTCGCCTTTACCCTGGGGCTGAGGCCAGGATTCTTCAGTATGGAGTTAAATAGAGTGCCCCCCCCCCCCCCCCCTCTCCTTTGAGGAGCTCATGGAGAGGGCGGCAAAGGAGATAGACTTCGAGAGAGAAAATCCAGCATTAGCCAGGAAGTTGGCCAGGCTGGCGGAGGACGATGTGAAGGAACCTGTAGCGGAAGGCAGAAGGAGCCAAGGGAGCAGAGGGAGCAGAGAGAAGAAAGGAGGAGGGAAGAGCCCCGAAGGCATGGGGCAAGCAATAGGGATGGGGGCCCGGGAGCCGAACAACCGGTTGATTGGAGGCCTCAGGATGGTCACCCCAGGGCCAAGGAGGAGGCTACCAGGGGAGAGATAATCAACGGGAACCCAGGAGGTTCGACCAACCGGCATGGAGGCAGGAGCCAAGGGGTCAAATCCCGCCTCCGCAAGAGGCCATGGAGGTGGGCAGAGGAAGAGTTGTGAGAAGAGGTTCGAGGAGCAGGGAGAATGGGAGGAGGAGAAGGAATAAGGGGTAGGGTGGCGCTGCTATTTGTGACTTCCACCTGGAGGAAGGTCACTCAATGACCACCTGCCCGGAGTTCTTAGAAATGAGGGAAGCCAGAGGAGCAGGGATGCAGGATCCGCCGGTTAGGATCGTAGAAGTACAGAAGGGGAGATGGAGGATATGTGTGAACATCGGTAGACGTGGGGACCCGGGAGGAATCGGGGTGATTCATGGAGGAGTGGGGATTGAGCCAACCCGCAAGGGAGCCTCCAAACCATGTACCGAAGGGGGGTCGCCTCTACCTCCCAGGCACCCCCACCAGTAGAAAAAAATCACCTTCTCGTCAGCGGACATGCCCGACTACGAAGATCCTTTCTGTGATGCCCTGTTGATCTAGACGACGGTGGAGAATTTCACAGTCTCAAGGATACTAGTAGACAACGAGCTTGGTGAATGTTATCTTCAAGAAGTCCTTCGATGAGATGAGGGTTGAAGGGAAGAGGATCTTGGATTCGGATGGACCGCTGTTCGGGTTCTCCGGAGAAAGGAAGGAAGTGGAAGGGGAGTAGGGATGCACATGAAGTTGGGCGCATGTCACGGAACTGCAGGTTCGTGATCGTGGACACCCCAAGCAGCTATAACGCCATCTTTGGGCGCCCCATCATTAGCGCCTTTCGCTGCATCCCCTCCTCGTTTCATCAGTGCCTTAAGTTCAACAATGGAGGGGTGCAGGTCAGGGTCAGAGGGAACCCGAAGGTGGCAAGACAGTGCTACGTTACTGCAGTCAACACCATATCTTGGATGACGGAGGCGAGGAGTTGGAGAAGGAGATGGTAGCGCATGAAGTGGTTGTCGGGGAGGGAGATGAGCCTAGGGGAGGCTAGAGAGGAAACTGAAGAGGTTGTTGGGGAGGAGGAGGTTGAGGAGGAGCAGAGGGGAAGAGATGTGCAGGAGGTCCGGAGAGACGGAGAGCAGGAGAGCCCGGACGGGGCGATGGAGGTAGAAGAGTAAGTGGCATGAGAAGTAGGGGGAGAGGCCCAGAGGGGCGTGGAGGACGAGCAGTGGCAGGAGGGGCTGGAAGAGGTGATGGAGATTGAGGAGGAAGGAAGGGAGGAGCTGGAGCTGGAGGAAGAGGCAAGGGTTGGCTGGGAGCAATCGCGGCTGGAGCCGGCCGAGGAAGTGGTGGAGATGGAGGTCTTCACCAGCACAGGGCAGGTGCAAAGGGTGCGGGTCAGCGGGGGCTTGAGTCCTGAGGCCCGGGAGCGTGCGTGGGCTTACATTCAAAGTAACATCGACATCTTCGCTTGGAGCACGCCAGACATGTCGGGCATCGACGCGGACGTGGCCTGCCAGCACCTGAACCTGGACCCCCGCACTCGCCCCATATGCCAAAAGATGAGAGTCATCGCCACCAAGTTGGAGGAGCCCATCCGCGAAGAGGTCAAGAAGCTCCTGGAGGCCGGCTTCATCTCAGAGATCGAGTATCCAGGCTGGATCTCGAATGTGGTAATGGTTAAAAAAGGGGGTGGTAAATGGAGAATGTGTATTGACTTTTCTTTGTTAAATAAATCATGCCCTAAGGATTGCTACCCCCTGCCTCAGATCGACATGCTGGTTGATTCAACCGTCGGTTTTTCTATCATGAGCTTTTTGGATGTTTTTCAGGTTATCACCAGATCCGGATGCACCCTCCCGATGTCAAGGATGTTTCCTTCATCACGAGGGAGGGGTGTTTCAGTTATAAAATGATGCCCATTGGGTTGAAGAACGCAAGGACTACCTACCAACGCATGATGGATCAGGTCTTCCAAGATCAGAGGGGAGAAACTTGGAGTTCTATGTCGACGACCTAATGATCAAGTGCAAGTGCGTGGATTCGCACCTAAAAGATCTAGAAGAGACATTCGCCACCCTGAGAAGGTTTAAGATGAGGCTGAACCCCTTGAAGTGTGTCTTCGGGACCAGCCGCGGGAAGTTCCTTGGTCACCTCTTGACTCCGGCAGGGGTGGAGCCCAACCCGGACAAGGTAAAGGCCATCCAGGATTTGGAATCACCTCGCGATGCCAAGGAGGTCCAGCGTTTGACAGGCAGGCTGACAGGGCTAAGCAGGTTCCTCTTCAGGTCAGGGGACAAGTGTTATTCGTTCTTCAAGGTTCTGAGAGGGAATCAAAGGTTTGAGTGGACCGCCGAGTGCAAAGAAGCCTTCCAAGGGCTGAAGAGACAGCTCTCTAAGGCTCCTCTGCTTCAGAGCCCAAAAGAAGGGGAGGACCTGACCTTGTACCTTGGAGTAGCAGCGGAGGTAGTGAGCTCTGTCCTAGTAAGGGAAGAAGGAAACAAGCAACTGCCCATCTACTACGTCAGCCGGATATCGAATAAAGCATAGCTCCGTTACCCAATCCTCGAAAAGCTAGCTTACGCCTTGTCATCTCTGCAAGAAAACTCCGGCCGTACTTTCAAGCACATTCGATTAGGGTGGTGACAGACCATCCTCTTCGCAAGATCTTCGAAGGAGTAGAGCACTCGGGGAGACTTGCTAAGTGGTCTATTGAGCTAAGTGAGTTCGACATCTCTTTCATTTCGAGACTCTCCATCAAGGCGCAAGCAGTGGCAGGAATTCCTAGCAGATTATGTTGTTGAAGTCGAGGAGGGAGAGCAGAAGCCACATGAAGCATGGAAGATGATGGTCGATGGGGCCCCGGGAAAACATTCCCTCGGGGGAGGAGTGGTGCTGATCAACCCCCAGGGAGTCGCGAAGGAGCATGTGTTGGCCTACTACTTTCCGGTAACCAACAACCAAGTGGAGTATGAGCCGTGATCGTCGGCCTTCGCCTGGCAAAGGAGCTTGAGATTCAGGATGTGGAGGCTTTCACTTATTCAAATGTAGTAGCGTCGCAGATCCGAGGAGAGTTTGAATGTAGGGAGCCTACCCTCATAAAATACCTCTCCAAGATAAGGGCGATCATCAGTGGGTTCCAGTCGTTCTTCGTCCAACACGTTTCAAGGGAAGAAAGTATAGCTGTCGATCGATTGGCTAAGTTTGGACCTCGGGGAGGAGGGACCTTGACGGAGCTATTTCGACCGGCTATCGAGGAAGGAGAGTTGATGGTGGTTGATCGACAACCCTCATGGATGGATCCATTAGTGACCTTGCTAACCACCGTGAACCTCCTGAGGGGACCAAGGATGGGAAAAGCTTCAGGCACAAGGTAGCTCACTACCTGATAATAGAAGGGGGCCTGCATCGTAAGATGTTGTCAGGGCTCCTGGCCAGATGTGTGACCGAAGAAGAGATCCCAAGGATCTTGGGGGAGGTGCATTCGGGTGAGTGCGGTAGTCATTTTGGAGGGAGGATGTTGGAGGCAAGGGTGGTCAGACAGGGGTACTTCCGGCCCACCCTAAGGAAGTATACCGCGGAGTTTGGAAGGAGGTGTAAAAAATGTCAGCTCTGCTCCCCCATTCATCTCTTGGCAGCCCAAAGGCTCCAAAGCATCACGGCACCGTGGTCGTTCTCCATCTGGGGGATGGATTTAGTTGGACCTTTTCCTCCGGCTAGTGGACAGAGGAGGTTCCTCTTAGTCATGGTCGATTATTTCTCAAAGTGGCTGGAGGTTAAGGCCTTGTCCAAGGTCACCTCGCAAGTCATAAGGAACTTCATCTGGGGGGAGATCATATGCTGACACGGACTGCCTCAAGCAATAATGACAGATAACGGCCCCCAGTTTGCCAGTGAAGAGTTCATCAGCTTCTGCACCCAATTGGGGATAGACCTCAGATTTGCCTCTGTCCACCACCCCCGGAGCAACGACTAGGTGGAAGCGGCAAACAAGATCATTGTAAACCTGCTCAAAAGAAGGTGGAGAACTTAAAGGGAAACTGGGTGGAGCTGCTCCCCTCAGTCTTGTGGGCCTTACAAAGGACCCAAAACACGGCCACCGGTGAGACCCCCTTCAGGCTTTCTCACGGGTGTGAGGCGGTCCTACTAGTGGAGTTCGGGGTTCGGTCTCCGCAGGTCACAACCGCGGCGAAGGAAATGAGACTTGGAGATTGTAAAATGAAGATGGGTTGCTCCTCTCGCTAGATGTGGTGGAAGAACTACAGGACGTGGCAGCTATCAGGCAAGAAGAGATCAAGCGGCGGATGGCCAAGTATTTTGATAAGCACGTCAGGGTCAAGCAGTTTACAGAAGGAGATCTGGTGCTGAGAAAGGTGGACGTGGCGGGAAGGTCAGCTCTCGTGGGCAACCTCAACCCGAACTGGGAAGGACCGTACATAGTAAAGGAAGTCCTTGAAATAGGAGGTTACTACCTCTAGGATGTGGAAGGGGCGGCCTTAAGTCACACCTGGAGTGGTGATGACCCGAAATGTTTCTACCCATGAAATGGGAAGGATGTAATTATGTATCTCGAAATTAAACTTATTATAGTGCATCAGTTGACTTGATTTTCGCCGGACTATTGTGAAATTTTTATAATATGACGTAATTATGTGTTTTGTGATAGCCCAAGCTCAGCTCGGTCCCAGGTAGACCCACTGCGCAGGCTCTCATGTAGCTGGCAGGTCCGAAGGCTCGCCTGTGGGGGATAGGTTTGGTTTGAGAACTTCATCGGCACCCCGAGCTCGACTCGGCCCCAGGTAGACCCGTTGCACAGGCTCTCATCTAGCTGGCAGGTCCGAAGGCTCGCCTGTGGGGGATAGGTTTCATTTGAGAACTTCATCGGTACCCCCGAGCTCGGCTCGGACCCAGGTAGACCCGCTGTGCATGCTCTCATCTAGCTGGCAGGTCCGAAGGCTCTCCTGTGGGGGATAGGTTTGGTTGAGAACTTCATCCGCACCCTGAGCTCGGCTCGGCCCCAGGTAGACCCGCTACGTAGGCTCTCATCTAGCTGGCAGGTCCGAAGGCTCGCCAGTGGGGGGATAGGTTTGGTTTGAGAACTTCATCAGCACCCCGAGCTCGGCTCGGCCCCAGGTATACCCGCTACGCAGGCTCTCATCTAGCTGGCAGGTCCGAATGCTCGCCTGTGGGGGATAGGTTTGGTTTGAGAACTTCATCGGCACCCCGAGCTCGTCTCAGCCCCAGGTAGACCCGCTGCGCAGGCTCTCATCTACATGGCAGGTCCGAAGGGTCGCCTGTGGGGGATAGGTTTGGTTTGAGAACTTCATCGGCACCCCGAGCTCGGCTCGGCCCCAGGTAGATCCGCTGCACAGGCTCTCATCTAGCTAGCAGGTCCGAAGGCTCTCCTGTGGGGGATAGGTTTGGTTGGAGAACTTCATCGGCACCCCCGAGCTCGGCTCAGCCCCAGGTAGACCCGCAGTGCAGGCTCTCATCTAGCTGGCAGGTCCGAAGGCTCGCCTGTGGGAGATAGGTTTGGTTTGAGAACTTCATCGGCACCCCGATCTCGGCTCAGCCCCAGGTAGACCTGCTGTGCAGGCTCTCATCTAGCTGGCAGGTCCAAAGGCTCGCCTATAGGGGATAGGTTTGTTTTGAGAACTTCATCGTCATCCCGAGCTCGGATCGGCCCCAGGTAGACCCGCTGCGCAGGCTGTCATCTAGCTGGCAGGTCCGAAGGCTCGCCTTTGGAGGATAGGTTTGGTTTGAGAACTTCATCGGCACCCCGAGCTCGGCTCGGCCCCAGGTATACCCACTGCGCAGGCTCCCATCTAGCTGGCAGGTCCGAAGGCTCGCCTATGGGGGATAAGTTTGGTTTGAGAACTTCATCGGCACTCCGAGCTCGGCTCGGCCCCAAGTAGACCCGCTGTACAGGCTCTCATCTAGCTGGCAGGTACGAAAGCTCGCCTGTGGGGGATAGGTTTGGTTTGAGAACTTCATCATCACCCCGTGCTCGGCTCGGCCCCAGGTAGACCCGCTGCGCAGGCTCTCCTCTAGCTGGCAGGTCCGAAGGCTCGCCTGTGGGGGATAGGTTTGGTTTGAGGAAACGTCATCGGCACCCCGAGCTCGGCTCGGCCCCAGGTAGACCCGCTGCGTAGGCTCTCACCTAGCTGGCAGGTCCGAAGGCTCGCCTGGGGGAGGGAAGTTTTTGATCCTAGGAGACACTCTGACTTGGATGCTCCGAGCAAGGCAAGAAACCCACCACGGAATGAAAAGGAGGAAAAGGCAGGATAGGTCTCGGCCAGAGAAGGTCTCGATTGGAGAGGTCCCTGTAAAGGAGATCTCGCCGAGGAAATTCTCGGCGGAAGGCTCCAGGCAAGATTTTCTTGGTCAGACAGCGAGAGGAGTTAGGTGAAAGCTTCAGACAGTTTGCGCAAGCTAAAGGGGGACGACCTCATCTTAAGGGACCGCGAGCCATGTTCCTGGCAGATAGTTTTCGGTAGAATGTGGGAGCGAAACGACCAACCCCTGGGCTCTTTCGACAGGTCCCCGCCTACCCGTCACTACGGGAGACTACCCTAGGGAGGCCGAGGGCCTCAGCGAAAGCATGCTTAAGAAGCACTCTCGGCCACAGTAATTATATCAAGCGCATTCACAATAAGAACAGGACAATACATGCAAAACATTTACAATGTATTTTATATAATTACAAGTTTAGAGCGTCTCGCTCTTTATATTGAGGCGAAAAGAAAAGAAAGAAAAATGGGGCCCCTCAGGGAGACAAGCTGTACCCCTCAGAGCTCCCGCTTGAACTCCCGATGGAGCTCTCGCCTGAGCTCTCCCCGGATGTCTCGCCACCCGCGGCAGGGGATTTCGGGACATCCGAGGGCGGGGAATCAGGCACGCCTGGGGGCTTTGGGACAGGCTCGAAGAGCCAGGGGATGAGCTGCTGGGCGGTAATGGTCTCCAGTGAGGGGAGGGGAGGAGCCAGGGCTTGTGGGACGGCTAGTCGTGACGGGAGAACTCGTGGGAAGGGGCGGGCGGCGCCCCTCGACCGCGGGGTGGGGTGGCCGGACTCGACCGCCCCTTACGGGCGACATCCCCCAACCGAGGGAGGCGGCTACGGGGAGGGGCGACCGGGGTACTCTGCCACCCCTTGCTAGTGGTGTCCCGCGGCCGCGGGTGGTGGTAACGGGAAGGGCAACCGGGTCGTGGCGTCCCCTTGCGAGCGGAACCCCGCGGCCACGGGAGGCGGTTTGTGGCATGGCCCTGGCGTGGCAGGATGGCCATGGGCCGGCCGGTGACGACGGTGTGGGCGTTCGGTCGTGGTAGTGGATTGGACGGTGCACGCAGATCGCGTGTGGCGTTCACGTGTGTGACAGTGAAACCCATGATCCCACCAAGTTACTGGGGGATTGGTGCGCGTATGCAGTGGTCCTCAATAGTGCATTTTCTCTGGTGGTGGCTGCAGGTTGATTGTCAAACATCGACGTTGAAGGTTCCGCCAAACCTTGTGCGTCCGCCAAACGGATAGCAATCCAGATTCAGATTTTGCCGCGGACTGTACATGCCCGGAACATCCACGCCGTATTCACCCGACGGTCATTTTTTCACTTGATTTTGTATATGTTTGCATTTATATTATTGATTATATAAACTGTGGAGACATATTTGCAGACCATCACTATTGCCATGCATTTAACAACCGAATGTTTCAAACTTCAACCATTTTTGAGAAGTTTTTCACGTACGTATCCATCCAATTAGGATTCCAACCCCGGCCGTAAGGGGCGGCAATCTTTCGACGGAGGGCCCAGCATACCAGGGAAGCAGCCGGGGCACTCTTGTAATTACCGCAACAGATATCCAATAATATTAATTGGTGGGTAGAGGTGGCGCTATTGGACCAAATGGGCCCTTAGAGCTTTGCAATCACATGACCTAAATCTATTATAAACCAACAAAATTTTCTTCATAATTTTCAATTTGATTTGGTAAAGGTGGTCAATGGAGAAGTGAAGTTGTACATATTTTCTTAAATTATTTTCAATTACCAATGCTGGAATCAGATACCAATCCTAATTTATCAGGCAAACTACATATACACTGCCTCAAATCCCTTCAAACCAAACAAGCAAAAAAGAAAATGCAGTATGTTCATGATATCTACCTTGTAATTCTTAGGCTTAGCAAAGAAATGCAAGGTAGATTTCAATCCAATTGTTAGCATCAGTCCTGACAGGAATAAGATCTGCCATTGAAGAGAAAACAATAATGAGCGTGCTCATCTCTTATTCATTTCCTATAAAACTTGGAAAAAAGCATATTTGAGTTATATGATATATCACTCACATTTCCCATGGCTAAGAGACCCTTATCAAAGAAGAAAATTATTCCTAAAAAGGAGAAAAATACTCCAAACCTAGTAAGTCCTATTCCAATTTCTGTTTCCTGAACCTTCCAAAGTTAGTTGATGGAAGTAAGAAACTGCATTTATAATGCGGATTTGTAAAGAGCATGCAACTATATGATACATAAAATTTCTCACTTTAGATACAATCATGCGGATTATTAAACAAAAAAAAGTAGTTAATATCAACTACAGCAGGTTACTGTTTTAAGATTATTGCAGTGGAGGCATAAACTTCAGTAAAACTTTCAAGTCAATTTTTTCATAGATTCCAATGACGACAAAGGATCCATATAGCCGACTCCACTATAGTGGGCTTAAGTGTTGTTGTTGTATTCCAACACTCCATTTTTTGTGAAAGTGCAGAAAGGTAGTTTGATGGATGATAATATCATGATTAGCTAAATAAGACCCCCCCCCCCCCCCCCCCCCCCCAATAATCATATTCAACCCAGATTATCACTGAGGAGGATGTTAATGGTGATAGAAAATTTTTTTATAGCCATTGGGTGAAAAACTTTAAATCAATCAAACACTTCACCATCTTTCTTTAGCAAGTAAACCAAAGTCATGTGAGAGTGACCACATTCATCAGAGCAGATGATATCAAAATGAAGCAAAGTAGGTCAGGATACATGACGAGGTATGAGCATCGGCAGAGCTCGACGAGGAGAAAGGCGAGTCTTCTACGGTACCATTTCATTCATAGAAATACCCATATACATAAGGTATTTCACACACACACACGGATCCTTTTGAATAATACCACAACTTTCAAATTAAAAAACCGTAGCTTGATTTGTATTGAACTCCAATCAACCAATAAGTGAGAAGAATGGGAAAAAGAGGAGAATGATGCTTATAGCAATTCGAAGGAGTTAGGGCACAAATTGAAGCACAAAATTGGCGCCACAATAATCCCTCAACATAGGTTCGACATCTATCGGTGTCGGCACAGAGAATTAAGAGAGAGAGAGAGATGCGGAAATCCCATTTTCGTCATGTGAAAAGGAGAAAGAGAGAGAGGTCGACGGGGGTGTCGTTAATTGGAACTGCGAGTAAGAACGATGAGGCGGCGTCTCGTGTGGCTATAATCAGGTTCGGTGCAATCAGACTGTCGGTGTCGACAGGTAAGAAGCTAGGTCGGTGCAATCAGACCGCGTCGTCGACGGGGAAGAAGATTTTGCACGATGACGTCGACGGGGAAGAAGATGCACGCGGTGCAGCAGCCGCGCCAGGGGAAGGAGTCTGTCGTCGCTGGGGAAGAGAAGCTTGGCGCTAGGTATCGGGGAGAAAATGTTTCTGATCGAGTGCGGGCCGTGCGTTGAAGTGATTCACACTTCGATTCCTCTAAGCTCACGTGGGCAAACCCGGTGTGAGAAACAAGAGAACGGGAAGTGTTCCACAACTCGAACAAATTTAAATCCCGATATAAGTTAATTAAAATCCTGTGTAGGTATATAAAAACTAACAACGACCCTTTTAAAAACATCGCAATAAATGTGGAGTCATGATTTTTAACAAAATTTAAAAATCTAACAAGGTTGCTATATAGAAAAGTGTCGCTATATAGAAAACTAACAACGATGATTTTTAACAAAACCTCAAAAATGTGGCCAATATTCATATTTTGGTTAATCATAAATATTCTTTAGGAAACACTTTTAAAATATTGCAAATTAATTTTTAAGAAGACAACATATCATAATTGTTGTCTAAAGTGAATCCTCAAGGGAAACATTTTAAAAATATTCCATATAAAGGATTAGAGAACAGTTTTTGAATGTTGCACAGAAAATGTTCCCTAAAGATGTAAACCTATTGCAACACTTATAAACTGTTCTCTAACAATGTTTAGGCAACATTTTTATAACTGTTGTCAAGTCAGGTGTTGCTAAAGATCAAAAATGTTGTAGTGGTTTCTCTGCTTCTAGAACTCCTCAACAAAATGAGGTAGCTGAATGGAAAAACAGAACACTCATTGAATTTTCAGGAACATTGCTTGCAGATGCACACATGCCCCTATCCTTTTGGGCAGAGGCTATGAGAACAGCAAACTATGTGCTGAATAGAAGTTTGATACACAAACTAAAGAGCAAGACCCTCTATGAATTACTCAAAGTGAAGCAACCTAAAATTGATTAATTTAGATTTTTTGGGTGTCGGTGTTTCATTAATAACAATAACAAGAAACACATTAGAAAATTTGAAGCTAAAGCTACAGAGGGAATGTTTCTGGGATATTCCCAAGTTAGCAAAGCTTATAGGGTATTCAATAAATCATCCTTAAAAATAGAAGAATCTGTACATATCTCCTTTGATAAAGCAAACATGTACTATAAGGAGAAGGACTCTTCTACCTCAGATGATTTGCAGGTACCACACTTGTGTGAGAAATTGGGTGAGTTGAACCTTCCACAAGAGGTTATATCACCTCCTCCTCCACAAGCTGATGGATTTTTGGAAGTGGCTGAACCTACTCCAACAGCAAACATTATTCCACAAGAGGAATTAATTCCAAATGCTGTTGCTGAACCAACTCTACCACTGATCTTGTCACACTAAGGTATCACCCTAGATCTTAAGTGATTGGGGACATTTCAGTAGGTGTACAAACAAGGTATCAACTCAACCAAGATGTGATGCATGTCTGTTTCCTCTCTGAAGTTGAGCCTCAATCCATAAAAGATGCTAAGCAAGATCCTCACTGGATAATTTCAATGCACGATGAACTCAATCAATTTGAGAGATGTAGAGTTTGGGATTTAGTTCCAAGACCCAAAGACTACCCAGTCATTGGAACTAAATGGTTATATAAAAACAAGCTAGATGCCCAAGGTGTAATTGTGAGAAACAAGGCTAGGCTTGTTGCTCAAGGTTATAGGAAAGAAGAAGGAATAGACTATGACCAAACTTTTGCACCAGTTGCAAGGTTAGAAGCAATGAGGATCTTCCTTGCTTATACTGCCTACAAGAAGTTTAAAGTCTATCAGAAGGATGTCAAGAGTGCTTTCTGAATGAAATACTTAAAGAAGAGGTTTATGTTGAACAACCTCTAGGTTTTATCTCTCCAACTTATCCTTCATATGTCTTTATATTTCATAAAGTTCTTTATGGTTTAAAGCATGCTCCAAGAGCTTGGTATGAGACCTTAGCTAGCTTGTTGATAGAGCATAAATTCACTAGAGGCATTATAGATAAAACATTATTCACTATGCATCATAAGGATCAAACTTTGTTAGTACAAATTTATGTAGATGACATTATATTTGGGTCAACAGATTCCAAACAATGCAAGAGGTTTTCTGACCTCATGTGTTCAAAGTTTGAAATGAGTAGCATGGGTGAGCTCTCCTACTTCCTTGGTCTCCAAGTGAAGCAGCTACCTGATGGCATCTTCATATCCCAGGCTAAGTATGCTAAAGAGCTTATTAAAAGGTTTGGTATGGTTGATAGCTCAACAAAGAAAACAACCATGACCACTAATGATGTAATAGATTCTGATGAGCATGGGAAACCTGTTGATCAAAAATTATATAGGGGTATTGTTGGGTCCCTACTATACCTTACAACAAGCAGACCTGACATAATGTTTGCTACATGTCTTTGTGCTAGGTTCCAAGTGAACTCCAAAGAATCTCACCTAGTTTTCCTAAAAAGAATTTTGAGATATATAAAGAGTTGTCCTAGTCTAGGACTCTAGTATCCTATTGAGTCAGAATTTAAGTTAACTGAATGCTCAGATGCAGACTTTGATGTATGCAGGGTAGACATAAAATGTACCTCTGGACATGCCAGTTCCTTGGTATGAGATTAGTCTCATGGTTTAGCAATAAGCAGTCATCTGTGTCTATATCAATTGCTGAAGCAGAATATATAGCTGCTGCTAGTTGTTGTTCCCAGATGTTGTGGATTCCGAACCAACTCCTGGACTATGAGTTCAACTTAAATAATTCAACTCTATTATGTGACAACACAAGTGCTATATCAATATCACAAAATCCAGTCCATCACAATAGGACCAAGCAAATAGACATTAAGCATCATTTCATAAGAGAGTGTGTAGACAAAAATAAAATTAATCTTGTCTATATCTACACTGATTTACAAAGGGCAGATATCTTCACCAAACCTTTGGATAAGAGGAATCATTAGTTCTTCATAAATCAGCTTGGTATGATAAATGGAGAAGACTTAATTTGATTTCTGTCTATGGTCGATGAATTCTTCAAAGTTCGTCGAACGGAGATCGACGAAATGGGAAAAGTTCTAGAGATATTCATCGAATGGAGATCGACGAACTCTATGTGAGTGAAGTTATTTTCGTCAAACGGAGATCGATGAATCTGCTTCAGAAAATTTTCGCCGAACAGAGCTCGACGAAATATTTTCAAATCTTCAGACTAAGATCGACGAATTTTTTAACTACACAATATTTCGTCGACCTCAGATCAAAGAATTCTTTAATTTTCGCTGAACAGAGTTTGTCGATTCATATTCTGAAAAATCTTATATCTAGGTTTTTCTTCGACCTCCGTCCCGCACTTTCAGTTCCATTGCACTTAATCTTTCTTGTCTGTTGCATGCACACTTATGGTGATTCTCGTAGGTAGTCTTGGAGCAATGAAGTTTGAAATTGGATTTGATCTATATTTTGAGTCGTTTCAACACTCGGATCCTATCTTCCTGGACATTCTGAAACTGCTTCAAGATTCGCAGTTGAAGAATCTCATGACCACCAGAATAAAGATAGCGGGAGCAAAGATCAGAGAATGGGTTTACACTTTCTCCTCCCCAGATGAGAACACCATGACTAGAACAATATCGGGTAATGAAGTATCTCTTACCCCCGTGGTTTTGACAGATATTTTTGGATTAGCTAATGGTGTAGAAGAACTAGAGATTGATAGTGAAGAATTTGATGAAATGTTAAATAAGATGGATTATTCTGGAGCAACACCCAACAAACTACTGAAGAAATATTTATCTGCTGAATATAATTTTCTAGCAGATGTTGTGGGCAAGGTACTGCTGGGTAAGCATACAGCCCATGACTACATCACTAGGCATCAATTCCTAGAGATGTGTGATGTAGTGAATAATAAACCTGTGAATTGGGCTAAGATTATGTTTGATATGATCAGGAAAAAGAACACCGAGAAGGAGGTGTGTTTTGGCAGGATTCTGGGAATCTTCCTTTAGGAAAAGGCTGTTGAATCCCTGGTCACACCGACCATATTCATTAATGCATCCAAGAGGCTCACTTGTGCCCTCTTTGGCAGGTGGGAGAGGAACATCACCAAGCCATCCAAGGCTTCTTCCTCTTTCTCCAGGCCTTCTAAGAGTACAAGGGCTGCTCTAGCCACTCCCCACCCTGCTGAAGATGCTCGATCTTCTCTTCCACCACCTCCAGCCATCTAAAGTCATCCTCAGATGGTACACCAACTCCCCTCACCAGTTCATACCCCAGTCCATACTCCAACACTAGATGGTACACCAACTCCTCCTCAATCTCCTCTTCCATCCCACCTTCTAGACATCACAAATGAAACATTCTTCTCATCCCCTACATTTAATTTGCTCACCTCCTTACCATCCACACATACATCTCCAGTTCATGACATTCCCAGTCACTCACCATCACCTCCTCCACCATCATCTTCCATTCACCCTTCTGTCTCTACTGAGACACCTCCTGCATTCCTGCAACTGGACCCCTCCCTCATTCCACCTCTTCTAGCACTTCTCACTCCCCTCCTCAAAACCCACATAGTAGAGGCTATTTCACCTGTTGCTTCTTCCATCTCTTCTCTTGCTGCTCAAATCTCTGCTCTCTCTATCCCTCCTGCTTCAGTCAGGGGCCTGACTCTAGTACCCACGGAAAACCAGGCAGGGGGAGATACTCTGTGAAGAAGTAGTAGCAGCAGCAGCAGAAGCAGAAGTAGCAGCAGCAGCAGCAGAAGAACCAGGAGCAGAAGTAGAAGCAGCTGATGATTTGATTGATTTAATTAATTTTATTGAATCTGATATGGATTTGTATGAGACAGTCACATAGCAAATAAAAATTACTGGTGATTACATTATAAATCCCACAGTAGATCTTTTGAATTTGTTGAATATTTTTGATACAGTTCATTTGAACTCTCTTCCAAAATACAACATAAAGCCATTCATGGCTATAGTTCCCTATACCTCCCTAATAAGCCCTAAGGTTGCCATGCAACTCAAGGCTAGTTTTGCAAATACAGAGGCTTTTGTCATTCCATCTCCACCCAGAGCTGATTCCTTTATTATTTCATCCCCTCCTAGAGTCATTTCTGCTCCAACATTCATTATGGATGATATCCCCAAGCCTGATCTTGATGAGTTGATCATGGCTGATATTGAAGAAGAGAGTAAATCAGTTGCTGAAAGCATTGATGTGTTTAATTCTCCAACTCCAGCTCTAGCTCTTCCTCCAGCTCCTCCCCAGGTAGAAAAACAGTTGATATATGCAGAGGCTTTGAAAGAAATTAATGCTTTATATGATAATCCACAAGAATTCTCAGATGATGATGATGAAGAGGATTCAGATGATAGTCCCTCTCCTAAGAAAAAGAAAATTTCTAAGAAAAGGAAAGCCCCTCCAGCTCCTGCTCCAAAGCCAAACCCAACACATGATACTCCTTATTACATTCTTCAGAATATCACTCCATACAAGGGCATTCCATCTTGGATGTGGCTGTCCAAAAATCAACATAAAGAAAGGAAGAAAAGCAGGAAGTATTCTCCTCCTCCACAGAGATACAGGAAAGACCCTCCTCCTCCTCCTCCACCTGTTGCTGGTGCTTCAGGCACTTCAACTCAAAGGAATACCCAATATCAAACCTATCAGAGGCATCACGGTATATCCTCCTCCTCTTCTGGAAGCAGCCAGCATAGCCACACCTCTTTAGGCAGGCAACAACATCAACAAAAACATCTACAACAAACTACTGAACATCAAAAGACTGAAAGTCCAAAGAGACCTGCATTGTAACACCCCCATCCGTCACATGGCATATAACAGAAGGTCCAGCTGGAACCCGACCCCATATACCACAGACAGTCGGAAGGGTTACATAAGAATATTCAAACTATCCAATTAAGACTACTCGTCCAACACAGATCATTCTAGCGAAAGCTTTTAAAAGTTGAAAGCACCCAAAAAGTTAAATCCAATAATCATGAATGTACACAACCACACTACCGGAAAGAAACCCAAATACACTAAAGGGTACATGGCCTTATGGCCTTACAAATGTTCACTTAATAAAACCATGTCTTACATACATCGGCTCGCAGGCCGGCCACACATGATAAAATAAAAACAACTATTCGCTTTGGCCTTCTAGGGCCAGCACAACAACATGGGCTCCAACCCGCTATTTGATACTCGGCTCCGCAGCACCTGCAAGCACATTCCACCGCAAGGTGGCAAACAAGGCAACGGTCAGCCAAAAGCCGACCAAATTATAATGACCCCGCCCCTTACTCGGGACGGCGGTGCTCTTTCCCTGCATAACATTAGCCTAGTAAAACAATAAAGCGCAATTATACTACGCCATAGGTGTAGGCTCGCATGGCCAAACACCCCGCGCACTCAGGGCACATTAACGGTGAATCCTGACACTTCAGCGTCTTCACCACCATCCCAACGATGGCAACCACGTGAGCATTTATCCTTTCTGACCACCGTCTAAGGCACACAACTATGCCAACGGCCATTCCCCTTTTCGGGTCATTCGCACCGAACCACATAGCCTAGGTCCGATTCCACTTGCCCGTTGCTCACACCACGTAGTCACTTTAAGACGTACGTACGAGCCAAGCTTCTCTTGGATCCCAAAATTTTCCAAATAATCACATAACCCAGTTATGTTCAAGGTCGGTTCCCTGACCGCCAAGTTAGCAGAACAACTATTCCGCTCAGTTTTCCGGGTGCGCCTTGGAGCTAACCTCCAAGGATCCCTGCTGCAATCTACCACGTATAAACCCGAAAAACCCAAAGCACGGAGTCTTCTCCGGCACAACATATCAATGCAACATCACCGATCCAGAAAATACACGTCCGGGTAGGCTTTACATACAATGCCTATGCCCGTACTTACAATTCCGGACTCTATATGCAACACAAGGGGGACTATTCACATCAACCCCAAGGAACACCACGCACTCACCGCACACTCGCGGGAGTGGGATTCCCTATGCAAAAAGGAAGAGCTTCACATGCTCAAGTAGAGAATCGTTAGCCTTGTAGTCCGCTTTGGCGCCATGGAAAAACTACACAGATAGAAATCTTCGTAACGAACTTTCCTCTACGGATCTGCTCTCAGATCTCAAAACGGTGCTCCGATGCTCGACTGGCGGCCGGAATCCTCCTTCTTCTTCCTCCTCTCTCTAACACCTTGGAAAGAGAAAGCCTTGGAGAGAAATGAAGGATTAACTCCCCTATTATCGGCCTTAATAGAGCAGGAAACCATCTGGGACGTTGGATTTTATTTAAAGAAAATGAACGGCTCAGATCCGCTCAGAAATCTACAAACCTGGGCCGAGCACGGCTTGGCACATGGCCGTGTCCCGGGTCGTGTGCCTCGATCTAGGCACAATCATCGAACACAGAGACTCACACAGGCTCAAACACGCCCGTGTCCCACATGAAACGCCCGTGACCGGGGGCGTGTCACGCATAACTGCCATGCCAACCGACACGACCCAACTGAACACGGGTACTGACACGGGTAGTCACACGCCTGTGTCAATTGACACGCCCATGTCATGAAGCCGTGTTCCTGGCTGTGTCCTTCTCGGGATGAAAACAGCCAAAACTCACCAGCCAGACACGGCCTTGGACACGCCCGTGTCCTAGGCCGTGTACCCCTATACATGCACCAAAAATCCCTTTTTACGCGACCAACTCAAATATGATTTTCGGGGCGTTACAAATCTCCCCCACTTAAGGAATTTAGTGTCAAAATTAAGTAAAGGTACACAAATCTAAATAATACCTGAGTGGAATAACTCAGGGTATTCCTCCAACATAGCTTGCTCTCGCTCCCATGAAAGCTCCTCACAGCCGCAATTATCCCAATGGACTTTAACCATTCGGAACTCCTTGTTGCGGATTCGTTTGACTGCAACGTCTTCAATACGTACTGGCTTGACCCTTGTTGTCAACTCATAATCAACCGGTATTTGATTGTCTGCAAAGATCTACGAAGGCTCTTGCACCGCCTTATGCAACACCGAAACGTGGAACACGTCATGTAGCCCACTCAATTCCGCCGACAGCTTAAATCTATATGCTGCCTCGCCAACACGCTCCAGGATTTCAAATGGTCCAAGGTATCTCAGACTCAACTTCTTCAAGCGTCGAACCCGCGAGACACCCTTGAACGACTTAATTTTTAAGTACACCCCATCGCCAACATTGAACTCCACATTCCTATGTTTACCGTTATAGTACTTTGACTGTCTGTCCTGAGTGATCTTCAACCATTCTTGAATTGTCCGTATCACTGAAGTGGCATCTTCCACCGCTTGACATTTATACAACTTTGATTCGCCTGCCTCCAACCAAGACCATGACGTACAACACTTCCTCCCGTGCAAGGCTTTGAAAGGCGTCATACCAATACTCGCCTGAAAGCTGTTGTTACATGCAAATTCCACCATATACAGGTGATCCTCCCAATGCTTTCCGAAATCTAGGACGCACATGTGAAGCGTCCATCTCGGTTTGGCCATCCGTCTGAGAATGAAATGTTGTACTGAACTTTAGCTTAGTACCCTACAGACTATGCACCAACCTCCAGTCATTCGACGTGAAGCGTCCATCTCGATCACTAACAATACTGCAGGGCACACCATGCAATCGTACAACATTCTCCACGTAGAGTTTGGCTAACTTTTCCACCGGATCTTTCTTCCTGACCGGAATAAAGTGCGGCACCTTTGTCATCCTATCTACGACCACCCAAATGGTGTCGTTTCCCTTCTGTTACTTCGTCAAACCATGCACAAAATCCATAGATATGTCATCGAATTTCCATTCTGGGATAGGTAGGGACTTCAAGAAACCTCCGGGTTTCTGGCATTCCGTCTTCACCAATGCACATGTACGACACTTGGCCACATAAAGTGCTACATCCTTCTTCAAACTCGGCCACCAGAATAATTTCTTCATGTCTCTATACATCTTCGTGCTTCCCGAGTGGATTGAGTACTTGCTATGATGAGCCTCATACATCAACTCCTCCCGAAGATTATCCGCACTAGGACCGCATAGGCGACTATCCTTCCTTAGCAAACCATCTTCAACAACAAACTGGGAATTTGACCCATCCAAAGATTCATCCAAGATTTGCTTCATGATGTTATCCTGAACCAAAGCCCGCCGAACTCTATCAGCTAGTTCACAATGCACCTCTGTCCAAAATAGTTTCGCCTCGGCACTAGATTGCTTGTCGACGCAAGATATCTCCAAAGACTCCAACTCATGGACCAATCTCTCATCATGTACCGATAACCAGTTGGCCTGCACCGGAGTCCTGCGACTCAACGCATCCGCCACTGCATTTCCCTTCCCAGGCACATAATGAATCTTGAAAGTGTAGTCCCCTAAGAACTCCATCCACCTCCGCTGCCTCATGTTCAGATCCTTTTGGTCCAACAGGTACTTCAAGCTCTTATGATTGGTGTAAATATCGACCTTCACACCGTACAGGTAATGCCTCCAAAGCTTTAGAGAAAATATCACGACCGCTATCTCTAAGTCGTGAACCGGATAATTCCTCTCATGAACCTTCAGTTGTCGTGAACCATAGGCTATCACTCTCCCATGTTATAGCAGAACATAGCCCAAACCACTACCCGAAGCATCACTATAGATCTTGAACCCTTCGGTTCCACTTGGCGAACATAAAATAGGCACCGTGGTCAACCGCCTCTGCACTCTTCAAAAGCCTGTTCGCACTTTGGAGAGCGTGACACTGGTTTGGCACCCGGCACCAGCTCAATGGTAAAATCAATCTCCCACTGAGGAGGGGCTCCTGTGAGATCATCTGGGAACACATCAGGATACTCAGACACAACTGGAATACTATCAAGACTTGGCTTAGGCATCGAAGTCTGCACTAGAGTGACAAACAGCTCTTATCCGACCCCTTCGTGCCCGCAAAAGTAGTCTCCCGATCGGTGTTCATACCCAACTTAACTTCCTACGGTTGCAATCAATGCATGCACCCTACTTCGAGAGCCAATCCATACCGAATATTACGTCGAACTCCACTAACGGTAGAACCAACGCCCGCAAAACAAACTCCTGGTCTCCAATCCGAAGCTTCACAATGCAGACCCTATCCGCGCGCATTGAGCACCCATTGGGCAACAGCACATCCAACTTGTATTTTGCCATTGAGGACGGAACCCCGACGCGCAATAAGAATTTTTCGTACAAGAAGGAATGTGATGCTCCCGTATCAAACAGGGCTCTCGCCGGAAACTCAAAGATCAACACAAAGCCTAGCACCAACAAAAGTAAGCTAACAAATACGAAGGTAACAACTATAGAAGTTAAACCACTGAAATTTAACTCATACATATCACCACGTCTGCTTGCTTTATGGCCTCTTGCAGACCAAGGTTGTAGACTCTAGGCTGGGCTTTAGCGTGATTGGATGCGGTTGACTCCACCACCTTCCCTTTCTCCTCAAAAGTCGCTCCAGACTTCCTCTCGGACTTTGCACATCCGCTCCAACACACACGAGCAAAATGCCCCATCTTCCCACAGTTGTAGCAAGCTCCTGGGACTCGACTTGTAGTTGCCCCCGATGCATCAGCCAAAGGGGCTGAGTTCGAAGTCCTCCGCTTCTTATTCCATCTGCGGAATCCTGACTTGTTATTTGCCACCTTGAACTCGGACTTCTTTTCTCATAGTTCCTTCTTCTCTTGAACTTTCTTAACGACCTTCTCCAACGATCGGGCCGAATTGACCAAGGCTAAGAAGCCTTGCGCCTTAGGCCCAGCAAGTAGTAGTTGTAGATCGCCGCGTAGACCCTCATAAAATCGGTTGGTCTTCCGTTCTTCCTCCATAAATGTAGCACCAGCATAACGACCCAACCGTGTGAACTTATACAGATACTCGTCCACGCTTCTGGATCCCTGAGTCAACCCAAGAAATTGGTTCTCCATCTCAAGTTTTTGAGCGGAGGGTACAAATCTGGCTAGGAACAATCTTGAAAATTCCTCCATAGGCACATCAGCAAGTTGCCTTCCCACTAAGAGATGAAACTCCAACTCATCCCACCACAACCTCGCTTCACCCACCAAAATAAAAGTCGCTATGGTGGTCTTCTACCACTCCTCAGTTAATGTGGCTGTCAATACCCTCTTCATCGAAGAGAGCCAGTCCTCGGCTTGAGCTGGCGTTCCAACCCCATCGAACCTCGGAGGATTAAAGCCCATTACATGCTTGAGCTCCTTCTCCGTAGCTCTCCTCAGCTCTACCAGATCAACTGCTGCTCGCTCCACCACTCTCGGCTCTGCTGCCCGAACCGGTTCTTGCTCATTCGCAGGAGGTGTGGGACGCATTTTCCCTGCAGGTTGGGTATTTATCATTGCAAATACCGCCTCAACCACCATCCTGATGGTTTCCGCTGAAGGAGGTGTTGTAGGCACGTCCCTTGGTGCACTACTTTCCGCTGATTGTGAACACTCTGACTGACCAGCATCGCTCCTAACTGCCTATAGTAGCAAAGACACACGATTAGACGACAAACAAATTGCTAAAAGCAATCATCGGAACACTCAGATTCCACAAAACAAGTGTATTTTCATTCCTAAGTGGACATTCATGGGTTATTTTTTATGTTATAATGATGACGCAGACATGTGCTCACCACCCCTTAAAAGAATTCGCCCACGAATTCATTTAAGCCTGACCATAACCAGATGTCTGATATCAAATTGTAACACCCCCATCCGTCACATAACATATAACAGAAGGTCCAGCTGGAACCCGACGCCATATACCACAGACAGTCGGAATGGTTACATAAGAATATTCAAACTATCCAGTTAAGACTACTCGTCATACACAGAGCATTCTAGCGGAAGCTTTTAAAAGTTGGAAGAACCCAAAAAGTTAAATCCAATAAACATGAATGTCCACAACCACACTACTGGAAAGAAACCCAAATACACTAAAGGGTACACGGCCTTATGGCCTTACATTTGTTCACTTAATAAAACCATGTCTTACATACATCGGCTCGCAGACCGGCCACACATGATAAAATAAAAACAACTATTCGCTTTGGCCTTCTAGGGCCAGCACAGCAACATGGGCTCCAGCCCGCTATTTGGTACTCGGCTCCACAGCACCTGCAAGCACATTCCACCGCACGGTGGCAAACAAAGCAACAGTCAGCCAAAAGCCGACCAAATTATAACGACCTCGCCCCTTACTCGGGACGACGGTGCTCTTTCCCAGCATAACATTAGCACAATAAAACAATAAGGCGCAATTATACTACGCCACAGGTGTAAGCTCGCACGGCCAAACACCCCGTGCACTCAGGGCACATTAATGGTGAAGCTTGACACTTCAGTGTCTTCACCACCATCCCAACGATGGAAACCACATGAGCATTTAGCCTTTCTGACCACCGTCTAAGGCACCCGACTATGCAAACAGCCAGTCCCCTTTTCGGGTCTCTCGCACCGAACCATATAGCCTAGGTCCGATTCCACTTGCCCGTTGCTCACACCATGTAGTCAGTTTAAGACGTATGCACGAGCCAAGCTTCTCTCGGATCCCAAAATTTTCCAAACAATCACATAACCTAGTTATGTTCAGGGCTGGTTCCCTGACCGCCAAGTTAGCATAACAACGATTCCGCTCAGTTTTCCGGGTGCGCCTTGGAGCTAACCACCAAGGATCCCTGCTGCAATCTACCGCGTAGAAACCCAAAAAACCCAGAGCACGGAGTCTTCTCTGGCACAACATATCAAATGCAACATCACCGATCCAGACAATACACGTCCGGGTAGGCTTCACACACAATGCCTATGCCCGTACTTAAGATTCCGGACTCTATATGCAACACAAGGGGGACTATTCACATCAACCCCAAGGAACACCATGCACTCACCGCACACTCGCGGGAGCGGGATTCCCTATGTAGAAAGGAAGAGCTTCACATGCTCAAGTAGAGAATCGTTACCCTTGCAGTTCGCTTTGGCTCCATGGAAAAACTATACGGATAGAACTCTTCGTAACGAACTTTCCTCTACGGATCCGCTATCAGATCTCAAAACAGTGCTCCGATGCTCTGCTGGTGGCTGGAATCCTCCTTCTTCCTCCTCCTCTCTCTAACACCTTGGAAAGAGAAAGCCTTGGAGAGAAATGAAGGATTAACTCCCCTATTACCGGCCTTAACAGAGCAGGAAACCATCTGGGCCGTTGGATTTTATTGAAATAAAACGAACGGCTCAGATCCGCTCAGAAATCTCCAAACCTGGGCCGAACACTGCTTGGCACATGGCCGTGTCCCAGGCCGAGTGCCTCGATCCAGGCACGGTCGTCGAACACAGAGACTCACATGGGCTCAGACACGCCCGTGTCCCACCTGACACGCCCGTGACCGGGGGCGTGTCACGTATAACCGCCATGCCAACCGACACAACCCAACTGAATACGGGTACTGACACGGGTATTCACACGCCCGTGTCAACTGACATGCCCGTGTCATGAAGCTGTGTTCCTAGCCGTGTCCTTCTCGGGATGAAAATGACCAAAAATCACCAGCAAGACACGGCCTTGGACACGCACGTGTCCTAGGCCGTGTACCCCTATACAGGTACCAAAAGTCCCTTTTTACGCGACCGACTCAAATATGATTTTTGGGGCGTTACATGCATCCCCTCCTGTTCTATTTGAGGACCCAGAAATAGCTACTACTGCAAGGATGGCTAGGTTCCAAGAATTGGTTAGCCAATCTATGATCAACAAAGCCAAAGCTGAAGGAAAGGATCCCTCTCAATACTCAACAATGTTCAAATACAGGAAGGAGAAACTACACAGGTTTGCAAAAGCTAATAAATTCTTTAATGTAGATGACTATATGAAATTACATCCAGAAGCTGTGGTGCCAAGGGCTACTTCCCTCAATTTTATTGGAGCTGCTGATATGACCTTAACAAAGACTCAAGCAGCCAATCCAAAAAGGGAAATCAAGTTTACTCAGCCTGGTGATAAAGCTAAAGAGGTTAAGCAAAAGGAGCCAAAGCAGAAGAAATGAATTTTAACTGTTTAATCTTTCTGTTGTCTTAAAATTGTTTATTTATTTCCTGATACAAAGCTCACTGTATATATATATATCTGTTGTATATTTTAAAGTTTCCTGCCAGATATATTTTTCTTGCTTTGTAATATATTTTGTGTCGGTAATTAGGGACCTCACCCAAATAGGGGGAGATTGTTGGATCCCTAGTTGGATTTGGGCTAGGTTCACTAAACTAGGATTATTGACCCACGTTGTATAGCCAGGGTCATGTCTGTGTCCTAGAGTCTAGGCCATGTCGTTTGAGTCAACATTGTATGGACCAGCAAACAACAGACTGTAGAAGTCTCAAGACTTAGAGAAAAATAAGTTTTAGGAAAGTGAGTTCGACGTTCGTCGAACTTAGCTCGACGAAAGTTATGCTCAACTCGATGAACTCAGAGACAATTCTCTGAGTTGAGCTCGATGAACTTAGTTCTCAGGTCGACGATTTCTAGATGCTCTACTTCAACATTCTAAGTCCAAAATCATTTCTCTGAACTCCAGTCGATGAATTTATGATTCTCAGCTCAACGAACTTAGAACACAGCATCGACACGTTTTATCAAGTAACCGTTAGTAGTTCTCAGGTCGACGATCTTGGATCTCAGGTCGACGAACAACAATTATTTGGTCGACGAACATGACTTCTCAGCTCGATGAACTCTGGACCCAGGTTGACGAAATATGTTCTTTGCTCGACAAGTTTTGTGCAATTCTAGACTTGGATTTTATCCTTCCTTCTGTCCTTATTTTATTGCAGTAATTTCTGAGTAATTAATGCTTAATATTCTCTGAATATTACCGTTAGAAACAGAATTGATTATGACATTCATCAGTATTATTACTTGCCGCTTTTGAATATGACAGTTGGGAAAATCAATTAATGCAGACATTCTATCCAGCCGTATTACATTCTCTAGGTCGACAGCAATCAATGAAGGAAGGGAATTCAAAAATTCAAACGAAAAATTCCATTAAACATATAAAAAGTGATTTTCTTCCTTCTTTAGAACAGAGATATACACAAGAACAAGATACAACACACACCGAAGATACATAGCAGCATTCATCCAAATTCTTCTCTGTGTATAAAAAGAATCTGGTCTTCACCTTGACACTGCTGAAGAAGAAGAAGAACATTCATCCAAATCAAGAGTCTTCTTCATTCTTCACTCCAGGATTCTTCAAGGACAACAAATCTTCATCAGTCAAGAAGTTCCTGGATCTCTTCTGATTAAGGCTAAATATAGAAGACTTACTCACCCTGAAGCAAAACTTTAATCTTCCTGAACAACTCAATAACTCAGGGGGAGCTTTGATAACATCAAAGATCCACTTGTCTTCTCAGTTGTATTTGAGAAAGAGAAGACACCATAACTCTCTCACCCACTCACTGTACAAAGGGTTCTTTAACTCCCTTCAAAAGTTATTCCTTGATTGCAAGTCACCTGATCAAAAGACTTGGGTTGGTTTTTGAGCACCTGATCAAAAGCTCATTGGTGGCAGTCACCTGATCAAAACCTATTAGTGGATTCTTACCAGGGTGGTAGAATAGTGGATGTACCTAGGTTGGGGAACCACTATAAAACTTCTTGTATTGTATGGTTGCCCTCTTTCCTTTTTGTTCTTGATGTGCCTGTGCTAGTTAGTTTGGTTGATCCTATGTTAGTTAGTTTAATTTTGTTGTGCCTGTGGTAGATTAGTTTATCTTAGGATTGCTCTTTTAATTACAACAAATTTTGGTATCAAATAGCTGCCCTACACTGTAGATTTTATTAACAACAAAAAGATTTAAAGATTTAAAAGATAATCTATTCACCCCCCCCCCACCCCCTCTAGAGTATATTAGGTCTAACCCTCACTTTCACTTACCAAGAGGATTTTGTGTCGTATCCTTGTCTAACATTGACCTCGGATATAGATCTATTAAGGTACGAGGATACCCAAATTGACTAAGGGAAGAATTTAACGCAAGTGTCACTGCTTAAGGCTTAAACTTTGATGTCCCTACACCACCTATCTAGTGATATTATCTCTTCTTACCCAAGCTGATAGGACTGCCTCAAGGCAAATTGGTGCCTATAATCTATTAATTGAGTAGTAGGGTACTCGTAAACTTAACCATCGTACCGATGACTTGATTACTTTGAGACAACTGATGCTTAAGATCACGGCATTGAACCGGTCGCACAAGTAATATAAAATGGGGTTTTTCCCATGTATCGATCTCTCAAGGAACACAGTAAGGTGGAGTTAATTTTGAGGAGGACTTGAGATTGAAGTCCTTAGGTCGGAGGTACGATGGGGGATTTGATATTGCGGATAAAGAAAATAAAGCACTATCAACTACTCCTATGCAACGCCGCTATGCGATGCTTCGCCAGGCGGGATGGAAGACTAGTCGGGCTACTATGCACCGAATCGCTAGGCGGATGGAAGAGTAGGCTTGCGGATGAGGTGGTGAGAATGGCGGAATGAGGGTCGTAAGCACCTCTTCGCTACGCACGCCACTAGCAATTGCTAGTGCGGCAAGGGTGGATGGTGTTGGATGGATATATGGCGCAACTCAAGCAAATATAACGAAAACATACAATCACATAGACATAATTGTACACAACGTTTACAAACTAAGCATACTTCATCAATATAAATAAAGTTAAACACCAATATTCAACAATAAAGCAAGTACAAGTCAAGAGATCGACCGAATCCGAAGTCTTGCTGAGGATTCACGGTTGGAATCGTCGGGTTGTCATTCCGCGTCCAAGCTCGGTCCTCAACTGGTTCCGGGGTAGAGAAGGGTTGTCACCACCTTCCAATGGCCCATCTTCTTCATCTCACGATAGCGGACGAAGTTTGCTAGCTTTCTGTTGGGTACATTGGTCAAATGTACCTGATTTGAAGAAGCCTAACCCAACTCAATGATATACATCATAATGTATTTGATGTATGTTTGAGTTATTTGTGCAGGTTAAGAAAGTACTGGACTGAAGAAAAAAGTTTCTAAGTCCATGTGTCGACACCCAGAGGGAAAGTGTCGACACTTGAGAAAGCTTGTGTCGACACCCAGACAAGCTGTGTCGACACTTGGAGTCATTGTGTCGACACCTGAGATGCACAGTCGACACCAGACAGAAAGTGTCGATGCTTGGAGCTGTGTCTACACTCAGTGAAGAAAAGTGCAGACAGAAAGTGTCGACACAAGGAGCTGTGTCGACACCCAGTGAAGCTGTGTCTACACCAGAAAGTGTCGACACTTGGAGCTGTGTCGACACTCAACAAAAGTCTGCAGAGTCTAAGTACAAGTGTCGACACTCAACACAATGTGTCGACACTATGCAGAAGAGTCAGCACTTGAAGTAAGTGTCGACACCCAGCACAATGTGTCGACACTCAACAGGAGTCAGCACTTGAAGTAAGTGTCGACACCCAGCACAATGTGTCGACACTCAATAGAAGAGTCAGCATTTGAAGTATGTGTCGACACTCAGAACAATGTGTCGACACACAGCTAAAGACTCAACACTTGAAGAAAGTGTCGACACAAGGAGCTGTGTCGACACTTAGCAAAGAACAGAAAGAACAACAAATTATTCTAAGTACAAGTGTCGACACTATGGGAATGTGTCGACACTCAGCTGGAGTCTCAACACAAGGAGCTGTGTCGACACTCAGCAAGAATCAACATAAAAGACTATGTGTCGACACCTAGAAGCAGTGTCGACACTTGACAGATTCAACACAAGAAGTTGTGTCGACACAAAGGAGATGTGTCGACACTTAGAAGAATTCAGTTAAAGATAGAAGATCAAGTACTTGTGTCGACACTTAATTTCAGTGTCGACACATGAAGAAGAATCTGTGTCGAGACATACAAGGAGTTGTGTCGACACCTTGTAGACTTGTGTCGACACTTACACAACATGTGTCGACACTTACACAACATGTGTCGACACTTGGACTATAAGTGTCGACACTTAAAGACAGAAAGTCTCGACACTTGCAAACAGTTAGAGAATTTTCAAGAAGTGACTGGATGACTTGACAGCTGCCGATCCAGCCGGTCTACAGCAACTGTCAGAGATGTCAGAAGTCAGTTATGAACCGGACCAGCCGGTTACCTTGAAGAAGGCCTATAAATAGGCACCCACAGTTTACAGAAACAAGAGTTCAGAGTTGTTGAAGTTGTTGATCATATTGTTGAAGTAATCATTAAAGTGGTACTCAAAGTATCAACACAAGAAGATCTTGCATTCCAAGTGCAGATCTAAGAAGTTGGAGAGAGAGGGCTCCTTCCAAGAAATCAGCCTCTGGAACTAGGCTGAGAAGAAGGATTCAGATTCACTTCTGGATCTTAAGTAGTAGAGGTCAAGGAACAACTGCAGAGGATTCAGTCTTATTCAGTTCTACTCAAGAAGCTTTGAAAAAAGCTAAGTCAGGGTGAATCCAGCTGAGTTCTTCCAAGAACTCATCAAGAATCTCTCAACTCCCCTCCTTTAATTCTGAGTTGTAGAGTTATTATTTGTATTACATTTTTAACTTGTAGGATCCTTTGGATCTGAGTGATTTGTAAGCCTATATTTATAAAGGCTGAGGGTAGGGCTTGTTAGCCTGAGTGTAGGAGATTGTAATCTCTGAGTGTAGGCCTTGTGGCTGAGTGTAGGCCTTGGTTGGCTGAGTGTAGGCCTTGATTGGCTGAGTGTAGGCTTTGGGATAAAGCTGAGTTGTAAGGCTTTGGGCCTGAGGTAGGAACCAATTTGGGTTCTGAGACAGTGGAGAAGTTTGGCCGAATCTAGTACACTGCTAGATAGGCGAAGGGGGAAAGTGGATGTACCCATATCTTGGGGAACCACTATAAAACACTGTGTGCTGTGCTGTGATTGTGTTGTGGATTGGCTGTGTATATTTTGTTATTGTTGTTTGCTGTGCAAAAGTAGTTAGAACTCTGTGATATAACTGAGTGGCTGCCAACAAAGTTAGAAAAGGATTAGGTCACCTATTCACCCCCCCCCCTCTAGGTGTTTAGGTACCATATCTTTCAAGTGGTATCAGAGCCAGGTTCCTCAAAACAAGGACTAACAGTCAGAGGAGATCCTGTTTGGTAGATTCAGTGTAAGGCAATTCACAGATTCAAGAAACTCAAGAACACCAAGAAACATGGGTTCTTATGAGAATCACAAGGAATTGGGTTCCATGAAATTACCCATATGCAGGAAAGAGATCTTTGGGATCTGGAAAGAGAGGGTAAGGCTATTTATGGAAGCCTCTGACCCTAGAATCTACATCACAGTAAAGGAAGGGCCTTATGTGCCAATGAAGATTTCAGTATTGGATGCAAATCAGAGGACTCCAAAGGATTTCTCTGAGATGACTAAGGATGAAATTGTCCTAGCCACCATGGACAAGAGGGCACAGAACATAATAGTGAGTGCCATTGATGATGCCACTTTTCAGAACTTAATTCACTATAAGACAGCAAAAGAGATGTGGGATACTCTCATTGTCTATATGGAAGGTTCTGAAGAAGTTAGGCAAGATAGGAAGTCCTTGCTAAATCAGGAGTATGAAAGCTTTAGGCAAGGAAAGGGTGATAGCATCACTGAGTGCTATAAGAAATTTTACAGGATAGTTAATGAACTCATGTCTTATGGAAGAGAGTTCACTAACTATGAACTAAATGACAAGTTCTTAAGGTCCCTAACCAAAGATTGGGACACCAAGATCTGTGTCATAAGAGAAATGGCTAAGTTGGGGGAAATTCCTCCTCCCACACGGTTTGGCAAGCTATTGTCTTATGAAATGCAGTTAACAGTGAGAAAAGAGGAGGAGAAATCAACAAGGACTGAGCACAAAGAAAGAACTGTTGCTTTCAAGACAGAAGTTCCCAGAAAGTGCAGGAATAAGTCTTCAACTCCACCTCCAGAGGTAGTTGAATCAGAATCTGATGAGTCTGTCAGCACAAAGTCTAAGAGCAGTGAAAGTGATGAAGACTTTGCTGCTTTCACTAGACACTTTCAGAAGTTTTTGAAAAAGAAATAGTGGAGGTCAAGGCCTTCTACATCACAAGGAAAGGAAGACTCTTATCAGAAAAAGAGATCTTCAAAGAATGACAAAAAAAGGACAAAATCAAGCAAGGCAACTGGTTCAAAGATTGTTTGCTATTGCTGCAATAGACAGGGCCATGTTATTGCAGATTGCCCAGAGAAGAGAAAGGAATCTGGTGACAGGAAAAAGACTCACTTCAAAGGGAAGAAAGAAAAGTCTTTTGTTGCTAAGAAGGAGAAGACTCTATCAGATATCTCTTCTTCAGAAACTGAGTCTGAGGCTGAAGCCTACATAGGACTGTTTGCAGAAGAAGAAGAGGAAGAATTCATGCAGTTCTTGGAGTCAATTTATGAACAAGAAGACAGTCATTGCCAAGGGCTAATGGCTTTGACAGAGAGTGCCAAAATCCTGGAGCAGCCAGGACCCAGTCAGGTACAAAGTTCAAGTTTAAATTCAGTTTCTTGTTCTAGTTCAGAATCAGATTCTTCTTCATCAAATGATGAGAATATATCTGAGTCTGAGGAAGATATTCATCAGCTTATAGATGAATATAAGGTACTGTTGCAAGCCTACAAGAAAAGCAAGACCCTAGCCAAAAGTCAGGCAAAGGAGATTGCTGATCTCAAGGCTGTTGCAACAGATTTTGAGAAGCAATTTTATCAAAAACTGAATGAGGTAGCCAGGCTAAAACACATTACTGTGATTCAGATGGGAACTATCACCTATAAGAATGATCAAATTAAGAGACTGGAGATCAATCTTCAGAAAGAGAGAGAGCTCGTTGCTAGGTTTTCAAAACCTAAATCAGTGCTACCTTTAATTTATGAATTTGTTCATCATAAAGGCAAGGCTGGACTGGGTTTTGTTAGACCTGCAGGGACTGAGCAGTCCAAGTTTAAGTCCAAGGGCAAAGCCCCAACATTCAACAAGCCTGCTGTATTCAAGATAGCCAAGGCTGTACCTAAGCAAAGGTACAATAAATTTGAATGCTGGTGCTGTGGCAAAGTTGGCCATTTTGCAGTGGACTGTTGGCATAATGTGAATGCCAAAGTGAGTTCCAAACTACCTGTTGGAATGCCAGTAGGTAGGTTTGTCAAATTGCAAACTAAAAATCACCAAGGACCCAAGAATACTTTGGGTTCTAAGGTTCATTAATTTGTTTTGCAGGTCAGTCCAAGTGGCCATACCCCAACATGGTACTTGGATAGTGGATGTTCCAGACATATGACTGGAACAAGGGGACTACTGAAGGACTACATTCCAATCAAAAATGGTCCTAAAGTGACCTTTGGTGGTTCGAAAAAAGGAATCATCAAAGGGTTTGGTAACATTTCTTCAAACTTAGTTACCATTACTCAAGTGGCTTATGTTAAAGGGTTGAAACACAACCTAATAAGTATAAGTCAATTAAGTGATGTAGGGTATGACATCTCATTTGTTAAAAATGGTTGTCATATCAAGAGGTCAAGTGATCAAGAGATCATTTTGACAGGATATAGGAAGAGGAATGTCTACTGCCTAGACATTATGATTGAGAACAATGGTTCTCCAGTTTGTCTTGTAGCTGATGAGACAGTCTCTCATTGTGTCAAATGGCACAAGAGGCTAGCCCATCTTAACTACAAGACTATTAGCAAACTCTTTAGCAAAGAGTTAGTGAGGAATGGTCCTCAAGTTAAGTGTGTCAAAGATGGTATTTGCTCAGCTTGTCAAAAAGGCAAGCAGACTAAATCCACCTTTAGAAGCATAGATAACAAAGATGTTGTGAGGTGTTTATACCTCTTGCATATGGATCTCTTTGGTCCAATGCCAGTTCACAGCTTAGGTAGGAAGGTCTATACCTTTGTAGTTGTTGATGACTACTCAAGGTTTTCCTGGGTGTTCTTCTTAAGACAGAAATCTGAAACACCTAGTGTCTTACTTAGCTTTGTCAAGCAAATTCAGAATGAACTAAACTGTACAGTGGTCAAAATTAGAAGTTACCATGGTACTGAATTTCAGTCTGATAACATGACAAAACTGTGTGAAGACTTTGGGATATTTCAAGAATTCTCTTCACCTAGAACACCTCAGCAAAATGGCATTGCTGAGAGGAAGAATAGAACCTTGATAGAGGCTGGTAGGACCCTATTAAGTGATACATCACTACCAGAATATTTCTGGGCTGAAGCAGTTAACACTGCATGCCATGTTATAAATAGGGCTACCATCACTAAAAGGCTAAACAAGACCCCCTATGAAGTTGTGAAAGGCTGGAAACCAAACCTGTCCTACTTCAGGATCTTTGGTTGCAAATGCTTCATACTTAACAATGGGAAGTCTTACTTAACAAAGTTTGCTGCCAAGTCCCAAGAGGGAATCTTTGTTGGATACAACAATAATAGTAAGGCTTATAGAGTCTACAACTTGACTACACAAGTTGTAGAAGAATCAGTGCATGTAGTTTTTGATGAGACAAAACTTATTAACAATGAGTTATCTAGCAATGTATGCAGCCCCACAGGTTTGACAAAGGAATTGGACAAGCTTACTATAGAAGAAGTACCTGCTGCAAGACAGCAAGTTGAGGAGAGTAGCTGTTGTCCAGGGGGGAACTACATGTGCCAATAGCTGAAGAAATACAAGAAGTACAGCATGATGCAGATGCTGAAGAGGTTCAACCTGAAGTTAGGATGCCTCCAGGCAATAGGCATCTTAGAGATCATTCAGTAGAGCAGATTATTGGAGATCTAAGACAAGGAGTTCAAACCAGGAGCAGATACATGAATGCAGCAATCTACTCCAGCTTTTTGTCTCAAGTTGAACCTAAGAAATTTGAAGAAGCAATACAAGATCCACAATGGACTGAAGCAATGCAAGAAGAGCTTAATCAGTTCAAGAGGTGCAAGGTTTGGGAACTGGTTCCAAAACCTAAAGACCACAATGTAATAGGAACTAAGTGGATCTACAGAAATAAGATGGATGAACAAGGGGTCATCATTAAGAATAAAGCAAGACTGGTTGCAAAAGGATATAGGCAAGAAGAAGGTATTGATTTTGATCAAACCTTTGCTCCAGTAGCCAGACTGGAAGCCATAAGGATATTCTTGGCCTATGCAACCTATCAAGGATTCAAGGTTTACCAGATGGATGTCAAGTCAGCATTCTTAAATGGTAATCTTAAGGAAGAAGTCTATGTGGAGCAGCCTTCAGGTTTTGTTGATCCAACTCTACCTCATCATGTCTATAGACTTAGGAAAGCTTTATATGGGTTAAAGCAAGCTCCTAGAGCTTGGTATGAAACCCTATCTAGTTTCCTCATTGAGAACAAGTTCTCAAGGGGGAAAATAGATAAGACTCTATTCCTTAGGGAATCTAGAGGCAAAGTCATACTTGTCCAAATATATGTAGATGACATTATATTTGGGTCTACTGAAAGTAGCCTTTGCAAAAAGTTTGCAAAGCTTATGCAAAGTCAGTTTGAAATGAATAGTATGGGAGAGCTGAAGTTTTTCTTGGGTCTCCAAGTTAAACAGACTGAAAATGGTTTATCCATATGTCAGTCCAAGTTCACCCTAGAACTCATAAGGAAGTCTGGTATGGATTCATCCAGTACCATGAAGACTCCTATGGGGTCAAGTATGTCTCTTAGCAAGGATGATGCAGGGAAACCTGTAGATGAAACCTTGTATAGAGGGATAGTTGGCTCCCTATTATACTTGACTGCTAGTAGACCTGACATTATGTATGCTACATGTGTTTGTGCCAGGTATCAAGCCTGCCCTAAATAGTCATTTGACTGCAGTCAAAAGAATATTGAGATATCTAAAGGGCACTCCCTATCTAGGCCTCTGGTACCCTAGGAATGGAGATTTTGATCTAACAGGTTATTCAGATGCAGACTTTGCAGGATGCAAAGAAGATAGAAAAAGCACTACTGGAACCTGTCAATTCCTAGGTGGGAGACTAATTTCATGGAGTAGCAAGAAACAAACCAGTGTGGCTATCTCCACAGCAGAGTTAGAGTATGTGGCTGCAGGAAGTTGCTGTGCTCAACTTCTGTGGATTCAACATCAGCTAGAGGACTATGGATTTCAGGTAAGTAGAACTCCACTTTTCTGTGATTCTACAAGTGCTATTTCAATAGCTAACAACCCTGTATCTCATAGTAGAACAAAACATATTGAAATTAAATATCACTTTCTTAGGGAGCATGTAGAAAGAAATGATATTGTACTTGAATATGTTAAAACAGATGTACAACTAGCTGATATGTATACTAAGCCCCTAGAAGAAGCTAAGTTCAATAGATTCAAAATTGAACTAGCAATGATAAACTTAGAATAAGTTTACAGAATTAAAATTGGCTAAGTAAAAAGGTGTCGACACATAGACAAGTCTATGTCGACACAGAATAGTGGTGTCGATACTTCAGGAAAAAGGTGTCGACACATCTAGGATGTTGGTGTCGACACTTCAGAATGATAGTGTCGACACATGTCAAGTAGGTGTCGACACATCCAATATGGTGTCGACACTTAAGTTTTACTCAGAATTTTTCTAAGTAAAGTCTCGACAATGTGTCGAGTTATGTTGTGTCGACACATAAAATCTGTTGACTAAACTTGTGTCGACACATATGTGTCGAGACATTATAAGTCAGTGTCGACACTTATTGCCAGTGTCGACACATGTTAAGCTAGCTGTCCCGCCTGTTCATCTTCAAAATTAGACAGGTATAAATAGAGTTCTGTCTTTGTTTGTCGACACGCTTTCAAAGTTTCGAGACCAAAACTACTGTGTCGACATCTCTCTTTTCTAAAGACAAATTCTTCAACCCTAATGGCACCCAAGCTTGAGGAGAACGTTAACGAGGGCTATGAGCTAGTGCGCGGTGCGTTCGACGACGCAGATCAGGAAATCAAGGCGGTAGTAACCCTAGTCGCCGATTCTGGATTGGAATACTTGGTTTCAGAACCAACAAAGATTTGGAAAAAGGAAGTTCTTGAATTCCTTAATGGATCTGTTGTAGATGACTCTGGATACAGAATCAAATCCAGAGTTCATGGATCTAAAGTCAAGATTTCACCAAAGAGTCTGAGGAAGGTACTCCAGCTACCTAAAACACAAGATGAAGAAGAAGTAACTGCATCCAAGACCAGGGAAGCTCTTACCTGGTGTGGACTTGATCCAAAGATAAAGATAGGATCTGTCTTTAACAGGAAAGGCATGAACAGTCAAGGAAAATTCATGTCTGAGATAGTGGGCAAGGTTATTCTCAGTAAGCCTGGAGGGCATGACAGGGTGTCTGCCTCCATGTTTGAAATCATGACAAGAATAATCTTCACTCTAAAAACAGATTGGTCTCAAGTGGTGTATGAGAAAATCAAGGAGAGTCTGAAGAAGCCCAACCTGGGCAAAATACTTAGTCTCTACCTAGCTGGTACCATACCAGAGGTAATGAGCACTGCTGCTAGAAGTAAGATCAATCACATGAGGAAGATGGATCAAAGGATATTTTCTAGATGGGACAGGGTGTTGTCCAAGGAAGTGGCAACCCTAGAGAAGCCAATTACTGATAAGGAGATTCCTCCTAAGAAAAAGAGAAAGACAGCACCTGTGACACAGGAGTCCTCCAGCAGTTCAGGGAGTGAAGAACAAGTTGTTTTCACTCCTGATGATCAAGAGGAAGTGGCTGCAGAGAAGACCCCTGCTGCTGAAGATATTACTGAAATTCAGGGGGAGCTACCACAGGCTAGCCCCATCTATAGGGATCACAGCCAGGGGGAGCTACTAGTTGTAGAGGAACCATCTACACTGGACAGTGAGCAAGCCACAGTCATCATACAAGAGGTATTCACTGACCTAAAAACTTTATACTATATTATAGAAGATGCTAATTTGTCTGATGATCTTCAGCAAACTCAGCTGAATACTCAAGTTCCAGATGTTGTTGTAGAAGACACATCTGCTGTAGTTCAAGATGATACTTCTCAAGTGGTGGAAGAACCAAGAACTTCTCCTGCTCAGTCTCCACATGAATATACAATGGAAGATTTGTTTTTAAATCTAGATCAAGAAGATTTTAACATGGACAAGGATGCTGCTGCTGAACATAAGAGTGCTGCTGCTGAGGGGGAGCACATGGAAGTTCTGGAGGAGCCTTTAAGGCCAGAAAGTGAGAAAGCACCTGATGTGCAAGCTGACAAACCTACAAGCCCTAAGGACAGGGTTGAAATAGCCAGCACTTCAGAATCTGAAGAAGATGAGGCTGCAAAGGCTAAGAAGAAGAAACTCTATGTCTTCAAGAGGAGAAGTCAGAGTTATAAGAAAGCCTTGCAATCCATTGCCCCACAGCCTATAGTTCAGCAAGCTCCAACTGCTGATTATAGTGCTTTAATGGTTGCACTACAGATCAAATTGGATGAGCAAAGAAAGGCAATTGAGACATATGTGGATGAAGGGCACAAGACACTACAGTTTGATCTTGCACAGGACATAAAGTCTATAAGGTTTGAGATGAACCTTAACAAGAAAGAAATGACTGAATGCTTCCACAAGGGTGGAAATGCAGTTATGTATCTGGCTACACACCAAGAGAAGATCAAAGCACAGGTCGATGATATAGCATTAAAACAAGGATATGTACTGGAAAATCAGATAAGGATGAATGACAATCTAACTGATTCTCATAATGCTATCATCACTGAGTTAAAGAACAAGGCTGAAGACCCTTCTACCTCTACTACTGCTGCTAAAGCTGGATTTCACCAAGCCTTTCAAGAGGAACTTTCTGCTGTCAACACTGTCATCCAAGCATCTCAGAAAGCTATCTCTGAACAACTGCAAAAGCTTAAACCATTTTTCAAAGAGGGAATCAGATACTTGGACAGTCAGATAAGGTTTCAAAAGGATGATGTCAGAGACCATATGGCCAGAGAAGTCATAAAGGGGGAGAGAGTATTAGTCAAAGCTAGCTCTGATCATGCCAAATGGATATCTAACTCCATCAGAGCTACACTGGGCAATCCTCCACTTTGTGATGATGATAATGTTGCTGAATCAGGGATTCAAAATGCCTATCTTGGAGGTGAGCAAGCAGAAGTAGCTCAAGTGATATATCCACCTCCAGATTTTGACATGGTTCAAGCAGATGTCAGCACTATGTATAGCCCAACTGAGGGCAAGGCCAATGTTCATATTGAGAAGGTTGTTCAACCTATTTCTGTAGCTCTGCAAGAGGCATTAGAGAAAGAAGAAGAGGTTTAGGGAACAAGCAGAACAAAGGCCAGATTTTGAACAGTGGAGCCCTACCTCTAGAAATATAATTTTAACTGCCTGGAAAGCTGCCAAGGACAATGCTCATGAAAGGAACAAGTGGTTCTCTGAAGCAGAATGGAGGAAACATGAAATAAGACAGGAGGCCATTGTTCAATATAGAAGAAAGGCTAAGATGGGAAAGCTACCTCCTACTATAATGGAGCCTAGCAAGTACTTCCCCAAGCCATATCACTACTTTGAGAGGCAGAAAATCAAAGCAGAAGAGCTGAAGAAGAAGGACTTAAAAGGCAAGAAGCCTGCTATTGCTGAAACTGCTGAAGCCACTGTCAAAGCTCAAGTCCAATCTGGCAAAGGCATTGTTATCAAAGAACCAGATCAGAAATAGATTAGGAATTGACATGAAGATTGTTGTAATCTTTTGAATGAAAAACATTTTTGTAAACCATTGACAATGTATAAGGAACAATGTTAGAACAATATATGATAAATATATTTCATGATTGTTCTGTAAATGTGTCTATTTCTTGATTGTTCTGCAATGATGAATGTGTATACATGTGTGAATTTCTACATGTTTATGTTTAACCTGCTGAATATAATCTACTGTACATCATTTTGTAATTTTAATTATGGATGGTGTATATCATTGACTAAGGGTTATGACTTCTCCAAATAGGGGGAGATTGTTGGGTACATTGGTCAAATGTACCTGATTTGAAGAAGCCTCACCCAACTCAATGATATACATCATAATGTATTTGATGTATGTTTGAGTTATTTGTGCAGGTTAAGAAAGTACTGGACTGAAGCAAAAAGTTTCTAAGTCTATGTGTCGACACCTAGAGGGAAAGTGTCGACACTTGAGAAAGCTTGTGTCGACACCCAGACAAGCTGTGTCGACACTTGGAGTCATTGTGTCGACACCTGAGATGCACAGTCGACACCGGACAGAAAGTGTCGACACTTGGAGCTGTGTCGACACTTAGTGAAGAAAAGTGCAGACAGAAAGTGTCGACACAAGGAGCTGTGTCGACACCCAGTGAAGCTGTGTCTACACCAGAAAGTGTCGACACTTGGAGCTGTGTCGACACTCAGCAAAAGTCTGCAGAGTCTAAGTACAAGTGTCGACACTCAACACAATGTGTCGACACTATGTAGAAGAGTCAGCACTTGAAGTAAGTGTCGACACCCAGCACAATGTGTCGACACTCAATAAAAGAGTCAGCAGTTGAAGTATGTGTCGACACTCAGAACAATGTGTCGACACACAGCTAAAGACTCAACACTTGAAGAAAGTGTCGACACAAGGAGCTGTGTCGACACTTAGCAAAGAACAGAAAGAACAACAAATTATTCTAAGTACAAGTGTCGACACTATGGGAATGTGTCGACACTCAGCTGGAGTCTCAACACAAGGAGCTGTGTCGACACTCAGCAAGAATCAACATAAAAGACTATGTGTCGACACCTAGAAGCAGTGTCGACACTTGACAGATTCAACACAAGAAGTTGTGTCGACACAAAGGAGATGTGTCGACACTTAGAAGAATTCAGTTAAAGATAGAAGATCAAGTACTTGTGTCGACACTTAATTTCAGTGTCGACACATGAAGAAGAATCTTTGTCGAGACATACAAGGAGTTGTGTCGACACCTTGTAGACTTGTGTCGACACTTACACAACATGTGTCGACACTTGGACTATAAGTGTCGACACTTAAAGACAGAAAGTCTCGACACTTGCAAACAGTTAGAGAATTTTCAAGAAGTGACTGGATGACTTGACAGCTGCCGATCCAGCCGGTCTACAGCAACTGTCAGAGATGTCAGAAGTCAGTTATGAACCGGACCAGCCGGTTACCTTGAAGAAGGCCTATAAATAGGCACCCACAGTTTACAGAAACAAGAGTTCAGAGTTGTTGAAGTTGTTGATCATATTGTTGAAGTAATCATTAAAGTGGTACTCAAAGTATCAACACAAGAAGATCTTGCATTCCAAGTGCAGATCTAAGAAGTTGGAGAGAGAGGGCTCCTTCCAAGAAATCAGCCTCTGGAACTAGGCTGAGAAGAAGGATTCAGATTCACTTCTGGATCTTAAGTAGTAGAGGTCAAGGAACAACTGCAGAGGATTCAGTCTTATTCAGTTCTACTCAAGAAGCTTTGAATAAAGCTAAGTCAGTGTGAATCCAGCTGAGTTCTTCCAAGAACTCATCAAGAATCTCTCAACTCCCCTCCTTTAATTCTGAGTTGTAGAGTTATTATTTGTATTACATTTTTAACTTGTAGGATCCTTTGGATCTGAGTGATTTGTAAGCCTATATTTATAAAGGCTGAGGGTAGGGCTTGTTAGCCTGAGTGTAGGAGATTGTAATCTCTGAGTGTAGGCCTTGTGGCTGAGTGTAGGCCTTGGTTGGCTGAGTGTAGGCCTTGATTGGCTGAGTGTAGGCTTTGGGATAAAGCTGAGTTGTAAGGCTTTGGGCCTGAGGTAGGAACCAATTTGGGTTCTGAGACAGTGGAGAAGTTTGGCCGAATCTAGTACACTGCTAGATAGGCGAAAGGGGAAAGTGGATGTACCCATATCTTGGGGAACCACTATAAAACACTGTGTGCTGTGCTGTGATTGTGCTGTGGATTGGCTGTGTATGTTTTGTTATTGCTGTTTGCTGTGCAAAAGTAGTTAGAACTCTGTGATATAACTGAGTGGCTGCCAGCAAAGTTAGAAAAGGATTAGGTCACCTATTCACCCCCCCCCCTCTAGGTGTTTAGGTACCATATCTTTCACTTTCCTTTGCTTGATGGCTATGGCGTCAAAACTCTACTTGAAGCTCACGGATGAAGGAGAAGTCCGAGAGGAAGCTCCGGCTTGGATTTGGCGGTGAAAGCTTGCCCGGAGCACCTCCCTAGGGTGGAAGATGAAGGGGAACGGCGGAGAAAGCAGAAAACAACGGAGAAACGTCGAGCTACGGATCCTCTTCTCAATTAGGGCGAGACCTGCACTATTTATACAAAAGCAGAAATGAACAATGCGCACGATCACAAGCGCATGACTATTGGTCGTGCGCACTATGTCCTGTGCTCGTGCGCACTGCCATGGAATAACAGGAAGAAGAACTGGGATAATGCGCATGAGTAGTGGCGCACGACCAGTGGTCGTGCGCACTAAGTCCAATGATCGTGTAATTACCCAGACAGGACTCCAGAAAAGAGGAATCAATGCACACGATCAGTGGCGCACGACCGGTGGTTGTGTGCAATATGTCCAGTGGTCGTTCGCGTACCCCATGCTGATTCTGGAAAACGTAGAGTAGTGCGCACGATCAGGGGCGCACGACCAGTGGTCATGCGCATTAGATCCCATGATCGTGCGCAGTATTCCTGTTTCACAACCATCCCGGAACACGCACACGACCCCTGAATCGAAAGGAAAGACCATCACTAATCTGTGCAGACATTCCAGACAATAACAAAAAGGAGTACAAACTAAAAGAATAACACAAAACACAACCACGAGCATAAATGTGCACTTCCTATGGAAATAAAGACAGGATGAAATATATATGATAATGAACTAAAAGTGAAGTGCAACCGAGTGAAAACTAGCTCAGATGAGTCCAAAAATAGGTATATAAAGTGGACTCTTCACACCCCAAAACTTAACTATTTGCGCATCCCGAGCAAACAAAATCTAAGCAGATAGGGAAAATGATTTAGCTAATAAGGAAATTGCGATTCAGAGTACCATGCAAAGTCGCATGCTCGCGTGCGTAAAAATATAATAGAAGAAATTTCTAAGTATACAAAATAGTTTATACTTTTCACAATGCGTATCAAAATTTTATTACTACTCAAAAATGGAATCACGGTGAATCATCCGGTCACGCGTAGGGAGAAAGTAGACTAATCGCTAGGTGAGCATTGCCAAAGATCAGGGCTCTGGATAACCTCCAAAGGAATCCACCAATGTCAGTGACCATATGCTTGCCCTTTCGCATTCTCTCCACGGCACTGGTTTGGTTCACACACGAATCAGTAGGACTTTAGGTGAAGAGATGGGGCTTGGGTTCGGTGAGGTAAACAAGGATAAACAAGAAAGCTATGCACCTAACCCAAATGAGCTAGTAAATAAAGAATCCATCAGCTAACCAAAATACATGCGGGTACACGACACCCCCAAACTTAACTTTTAACATATGGTTGTATGCACCGCCTACTCCAAATATAATCACATTTCCAAAATGATTTTCAATTAAAACTTTTTCTTTTCATTTTTTTTCTTTTTCTTTACAAATATATATTTTTTTCTTTTTCTTTTTCTTCATTTTATTTTCACAATTCAGCACATATAACATTGGAGCACGTCCACATACTCACAAGTAAAATCACCACATCACATTCCAACATTAAAATGTAAACACTAAAGCTCAACTTGGGAGTGCGACTAGGATTGGCTTTGAGGCTTTGCTGAAATAAAGGTGGAGCTAAATCAAAAGAAGGGTAGGCACAACGGGGCTAGCGAGGACAAGACGTTAGGAACGGTACAAAGCTCAACCGGGCCAAAATGATGGCCTACATCACACTCATGCATGACTAACCTATACCCATGCTTCAAGAATAGCTTGGGGCAAGTTCTTAGCCAACGAGAAAGACTATCCATCCTCCCGACTCGAGCAATACAAAACTAACGGCCGTCTACACACATCCCTAAGCTACCGTCGGATTCACACCGGATTCACCAACTTTTGAGTAGAATAAAAAGTCTTTACGCAAATAGAAAGATATAAAACTATAAGCATACAGAAAAATTAAATCTACTCGAATTTCTACACGAGATGAGAGCAGTTGACCAGAAACACAACAAGGCCAACATTTTACTCCGTCTCACAATCCTATGTCAGCACCATAATTTTCCCAAATCTAACAAAGAAATGAGTTTAACTCGCAGCATGCAAAAAGCTAAGCACGCGCTCATGTGGGTGCAGTGTTGTAGGATGCAATGAACTAAGCAAAATAAAACTATAAAAGCTTCTAGTATGCACAAGAAATGTGTGCGTGCAAAAGGTAACAAAACTAGCTCTCCCCCAGACTTAAACTAAGCAATACAGCAGATGATAGAGAAATTAAAAATATAAAGAGCTAAGGGAAGAGGTTACCCAATGCTCAGCTTGTGAGCATACCAGAAGACGCGTGGAAACCAAAGCAGGCCCGCCATACGAAGAATCAGAACCCTGCCAATGTAATTTTCCAAGAATACCTGCAGGGGTGAGCTCCGCAAAAACAAAACAAAATATACAAAAAGGAAATGCTAAAACTAAAAATAGACAAGAAAAATAAAATGCAGAAAATGAAAGATAAGTACTGGGGTTATTGTCATCCCAGCACGACTTATTCGACTACGAAAAGGTTCTAGCTAATGGGCCTATGAAAAGAAAAATGCACAGGTAACTGTTCCAATATCCGGTTCGGTAACTGGTACCGATACGGTGATAGAGCCGTTACCCCTCTACCTAAATAGTAATACCTGCCCAACACAGGTAAAGGAAATAGGAAGTAGGATGAGGAGGAGGCCTGGTCCTCACTCATCTCAACATAAAACAAATCCTTGCCTAGCAAGGTATCGTCTATCACAGGCCCGCAAGAGGCGATGGCAATGGCATGAGCACAAAGCTCATCATCATCCCAACGTACCTGTGGAGACTCATCCTGCACAGGCTCAGATAAAGAAGGGGGATCAAGTAATAAAAAAGAAGAAGAACTAAAATAATCAGAAATAGGGAGAGTGATCCCGGTATCACTCTCAGCAGGATCCAAGCAGAGATCATCGTCTGTATCATACGAGTCGTACCGAGGGGAATCCGAGAACTCAAGGTCCACGGTGGTAGGAGGAATGGCCTCATCCAATAGGGAGGTGCAAACCTCCGCATCGGAAATAGGGTACTCCTCATCCCACCGGGGTGCGTAAAAATGTTCCGAAGATCCACTTTCTCCGTCGGAGATAGAGGAATCATCATCCCACTTTGGCGCAACCTCGGGCACCGAATCATCCAAAATCACGACATCATCAACCGACTCACGAAAAAGAGGAATAGCACAATCCGACAAAAATTATGGAGGGGCAAGGCTGCTCTCAAAATCAAGCACTGAATGAGCAGGTCCCATCGCAAAATCATTCATAGACGCCACCCCGTCGACGACCGGAACAATCTCATCATCCCATATAGGAGCGCCCATGAGTTCCTGCTCCTCTTTTTGTTGGCTAACACCAGAGTGATCATCATCACTCGAGGGAAGCTCGTAAAAAGGGATCGAGGGACCCATGAAAGAGCTGTATGCGGCCAGAGATTCTGCGGTAATCTCAACAGGTAGAGAATGAGCAAAGTGCGTTATGTCAGTGTATGGGCCAGGCAACACCCTGGTAGGCCTGTCCACAACAGTCTTCCGCGAACGGGAGGTTGTTGGGAACACGCCCTCAGAGGGAGAAGGCTTGCACAAACGAGTGCAATCCTTCAACATGTGGCCCTCACCTTGACATAACAAACACCGAATGCAATGCTCGGCATTCATAGCAGCAATGGCATCGATGGATTGGCACAAAGTGTCAAGGATACGACACTCAACATCAGGATCCATCACGAATAAAAATAATTGCTGAAAAAGTGCTAAACAACTAAAATGAAAATAGAACGGATCTGCTATCTAAATCAAAAATCAGAAAAGGGCAAAAAGAAATAAGCAAAATAAAAATTCTAATAAACAAAGCAAATAAAAAATAAAAAAAATGATATGCACAAATGGAAAAGGGCTTCTATCTCGTATCTTCCTCTACAAAAACTCACACGACTATGTTCCCCGGCAACGGTGTGAAAAACTTGATGCGTCAGATCACGACAGTGAACCAGTCGCACAAGTAATATAAAATGGGGTTTTTCCCATGTATCGATCTCTCAAGGAACACAGTAAGGTGGAGTTAATTTTGAGGAGGACTTGAGATTGAAGTCCTTAGGTCAGAGGTAATGATGGGGGATTTGATATTGCGGATAAAGAAAATAAAGCACTATCAACTACTCCTATGCAACGCCGCTATGCGATGCTTCGCCAGGCGGGATGGAAGACTAGTCGGGCTGCTATGCACCGAATCGCTAGGCGGATGGAAGAGTAGGCTTGCGGATGAGGTGGTGAGAATGGCGGAATGAGGGTCGTAAGCACCTCTTCGCTACGCACGCCACTAGCAATTGCTAGTGCGGTAAGGGTGGATGGTGGTGGATGGATATATGGCGCAACTCAAGCAAATATAACGAAAACATACAATCACATAGACATAATTGTACACAACGTTTACAAACTAAGCATACTTCATCAATAAAAATAAAGTTAAACACCAATATTCAACAATAAAGCAAGTACATGTCAAGAGATCGACCGAATCCGAAGTCTTGCTGAGGATTCACGGTTGGAATCATCGGGTTGTCATTCCGCGTCCAAGCTCGGTCCTCAACTGCTTCCGGGGTAGAGAAGGGCTGTCACCACCTTCCAATGGCCCGTCTTCTTCGTCTCATGATAGCGGACGAAGTTTGCTAGCCTTCCTTTGCTTGATGGCTATGGCGTCAAAACTCTACTTGAATCTCACGGATGAAGGAGAAGGCCGAGTGGAAGCTCCGGCTTGGACTTGGCGGTGAAAGCTTGCCCGGAGCACCTCCCTAGGGTGTAAGATGAAGGGGAACGGTGGAGAAAGCAGAAAACGGCGGAGAAATGTCGAGCTCCGGATCCTCTTCTCAATTAGGGCGAGACCTGCACTATTTATACAAAAGAAGAAATGAACAATGCGCACGATCACAGGCGCACGACCAGTGGTCGTGCGCACTATGTCCTGTGCTCGTGCGCACTGGCATGGAATAACAGGAAGAAGAACTGGGATAATGCGCACGACCAGTGGTCGTGCGCACTAAGTCCAATGATCGTGCGATTACCCAGACAGGACTCCAGAAAAGAGGAATCAATGCACACGATCAGTGGCGCACGACCGGTGGTCGTGCGCAATATGTCCAGTGGTCGTGCGCGTACCCCAGGCTGATTTTGGAAAACGTAGAGTAGTGTGCACGATCAGGGGCGCACGACCAGTGGTCGTGCGTATTAGATCCCATGATCGTGTGCAGTATTCCTGTTTCACAACCATCCCGGAACATGCACACGACCCCTGAATCGAAAGGAAAGACCATCACTAATCTGTGCAGACATTCCAGACAATAACAAAAAGGAGTACAGACTAAAAGAATAACACAAAACACAACCACGGGCATAAATGTGCACTTCCTATAGAAATAAAGACAGGATGAAATATATATGATAATGAACTAAAAGTGAAGTGCAACCGAGTGAAAACTAGCCCAGATGAGTCCGAAAATAGGTATATAAAGTGGACTCATCAACAACCACCGTGAAAAATACTAAAGGTCGAATCAGAATTCAAGTTTCAGAATTGACCTATTTTTGATTGGGTCACATGTTGACCTTGAGAAGATTGTCGTAAATAGTAATCTCAAGGCCTTAAGGTATGTAGCATATCAATAAGTCTCAAGATGGAACTCCAAGTCTTAGATTGTTATCCCTAAATAGTGAGTGCATTTCTAGGATGAATGTACCATAAGTATTAATGAAATTTAGCCCAAAATATATGGGGGCTTATCCTTTTGTTTATTAGGCTAAATTGATAACGACTTGGATTTCCTTAGATCTTATTTAAAAAATGTTGAGTCACACACATAGTTATCTTGAAATTTTGATTTATTCAAATGTTGCTCAAGTAAAGATGAGATTTCATATATACATGATTGGCATGATGATCAATCCTTCCTAGAAGATCAGGATCCTTGAAGAATTATTTCATCTTAAGCAACTTGGATTATTAATGCCAAGTTGTGACCGCCATAAATTTGCGAGCAAAACAGGAAAGTAGAGAATTTCAAGAATGATTATTCATCCTCCTTATCGCTCCAAGGCTATGCGGATAAGTAAATAAAGAGAGTAGTAAATTAATTCCGTGAGATATACATATATGGTTGCCTAGTTATATTTATATGCGACTTTTGAGATCAAGGGAGACTGTATAAGACTTCAGGAAATTTCTCAATTTTGAGTTTAATGAAGTAGGTAACTACTTAGTACACAACCTAAGGTGCAATCATGCTTTCCTTAATACAAGACACAATGTAAATCATTTACACATACACGTAGAATCAGAGCAATTTGCATTCAAATGACCTAAATTCGAGTCATTATTGGTTGTAGAAAGAATTTACATACCATTAAGGATGTGCTTTGTCTATCGCCTCAACAAAGCCTATTCTTAAGTGCTCCAACACCCTAACCCAGTTATGGTAATGTACGAATTGTTTTATTCTGATTGTTAAAAGATTGATTAACAAACTCATATAGATCGTAAGAAAGAAGGACATGGAGTGTGAATTATGTACAAGTTTAAGTCAGATAAGGAGTGGATAAGAGTAGAACATGGCTATAGGTGCCCATGATCTTAAGACATGAACAAATATAAATAATCCCTTGCGAGGTATATGGTACCTTAGATTCACCTCCACAATCCCGAGATGAGGATCTATATTATTATCAGGACAAACTATTAAACATAATAGGTCAAATGATATTTGATTCTAGTCAAAACACAAGGTTGACAAATCTAGTTGTCTAGGATAATGATATCGCACTATGCAATTTGTGGTTTGGAATCAGGTTCCTGCAAGTCAGATTTTTGGCACTTTAGGGCATTTGAAGATGATTTACAAATGGTGTGTTCTATCAAAGAATCAATTCCTTTCAAATTTAAATGGTTTATTTACCCTTATACTTTGGGAGATAGTTTAATGTATAATTAGAAATCTTGATAAAATAACTTATTGCATTTAAAATATAATAATTAAGTTTAATATGATTGATATGAATTAATATTACCTTGTTTGATCCTGAAAAGACTGTGATTTGGAGAATTAAACACAATGATGAAATATCATTACTATCCATGCTTACCTGATATAGCTATGTCACTTGATCATAATTGTGAACTATAATCTTTGAATGACTCAATTAAGTAAAAAGTCATTATATTGGAAATTTAAGAGTTTAAATAAGGTAACGTTATGACACATAAGATTAATTTGCTAGGGCATGGCATTGGAAATGCAATGACTAAACAAATCGAAATGGTGTGGATGATTAGTTAAAGTTGTACACATATATATGACCCCTTGATTATGATAGCATCAAGAATCGGGGAACATACATTGATAACATTATAATCACCGTTAGGAGGATACATGACAATTGGATATAGATCTTGACTATCAAAGGTGTATATGTTGGAATTACACAAGAAGTAATTAGTGTTTAATAAGATTCTATTTATGATGAAATCGACTTGTGACAGACCTCACCATTTTGAAAAGATATGCTTATAATTTATTAATTAAACTACATGTGAAAAGTGACTATGAGTCAAAATTTTTATCAATGCCCATATTGATAATGAACGCTTGATGTACACAATTTGTATTGTTGTTTAAAGTAGAGATGTAATAAGTTTTGAATTTGGGAGAAACAAAAATGATGATCTTTTCATCATATCATGATTTCAGAAGTTGGTTAACTGCTATACATAATAGTGTTGGTCTAATGTGCATGACAATTTTTTTGGGTGATTGTAAGCTCACATTGGTTGATAAGTAATAATCTAGGTGGACAGGAACAAAAAAGATTTCTACATATAAGATTACTGATTTTCACGTGCTTGGTGATCATTTGTCATTAGGGACTCCAAATCCAATGTATCATTAAGGTTTATTTTAACGATAATATGTCAGAAGACTTGGAAATTGTTGGTTTTTACGGCGCCCTTAGAGGGGGGGGGGGTGAATAAGTGTTGACAATATTTTTTTTCTTAATCTTAATTTACTAGGGGAAATAATTAACAAACTCAAAACTAATTTTTCATAGACAAACTAAACACTTACAAACAAATATGAACATAAATGATAATCTTTTATTTCATAAGTGATAAAACAAGATACAATATATTTTATAAAACTAGAGATAAAGGCTATGAAAAATATAGTATTCTTTTGATTTCGGCAGTCCTTCTACATGGACCGACAAGCTAAAGCGTATCTCTCCCTAGAATTTTCTACTAGCCCCCTAGATCCAACCACAATCTAGACGCTGCACACAAGGCAATGATTACTCCCTAAGACACATAAGGACTTGGACGCCACATACAAGGCGACGATTTTCCAATAATCCACACAAGGACTTAGATGGCATGCACAAGGAGGTGATTTCCCCTAAGCCACGCGAGGACTTAGATGCCACACAACATGCTCCTTGTTCCAGTCATGTGCCTGGAATATCCACTATCCAAGTACCATATAGGGGAATGGAGACTTGGACTAATCTGCAAAATCAGTTAATCTTATGACCCCTATTTTTTTTGGGTCCTCAGTGCATGTTAGACTGAAAAAACTCTGCCTGCCTGTAGCTTGTCTAACAGACAAGCTAACATTTACTAACTGCACACTATGATTTTGCTAGTAATTAACATCAAAGTGGCCTACCTTGCCACAACACCAACACTCATGGATGTTGTACCTTCTTTTTGGAGCAGGTCTAGTGGCTATGTTAACATCAGCTCTTGGACTAGAAGGAGTAGCAGTAGTCCTATTCTTTAGTTTCCCAGCCCCAGTCTAATAAGTGGTGGGTTAAGCAGTAGAAGTGCTTGGGATATCTTGAGCCCTTCTAGCAGCAGCTTTCTTTTCAGAAAGCATACTCTTGATGGACTCAGAGATGCCCAGGTCTGGTCTACTGACAGCCTTGCCCTTTTTCTTAGAGTGGGCTGGAGGAACTGGAGAACAGTCAGCAGCTTTACCCTTAATTGAAGGGGCTATTGAATCAAACACAAATGGTCCGGGATGGGCCACTTGTATTTTCTCATAGGCACTTGCACCTTTACTGCAACTACTACAATATTGTAGAACATCTTTGTTCACACAAGATGGTCTAGCATGATTCTAGTGACCATAAATACTCTCATGGTCACGACTGTTAGAAGGAAATTGCACTCTATTAAATTTCACAGGAGGCATAGAGGCTAGTGGCTCCACTTGAGCTTTTCCATTTCCCTTGGGATTAGCAACTCTTGTCCTTCCCTTGAATCCCAACCCTTTCTTTCCCTTTTAGGAGGAGAAAAAGTGTATCAAGGCAACACTGTGCTAGGCTTGGAGTAGTTAGCCACTAGTTCCCTCTCTTTTTGGAGCTTTTCTTCAAGATTACTGATATTTTTATTCTTGAATGTTATGGTGCTCATCTGAAGGATTGTTACATTCTTCAGTTTGCTGACTTCTTACATTTTCAGATCCAGCAATTCTGCTGATTCTGGCGCAACAAGCTTTAAATAAGCATTTTCCGGAGCCTGCTGTTTGGCTAGGAGCTTGCTTTTCTTTTGAGCCTGAAGAAGTGCACCACAATTATTAATCAATTGATTGATGCCTGCCTCAGATTCTGAGCCATCATCACCACTTCATGCATAGGCACAAGAATCTGGAATTGATTCATAATCTGAACAAGAAGAGCTAGTAATAGAAATTACCTTGCTTGGATCAGGCTGATCTTGGCTGAATTCTTCATCAGACTTAGCCATCAGCCCAAGGCATTAGCTGACTTCTTCATAATCCACCTCTGAATCACCATCCAACTGTGATAGAGGGGCCCTGTCTTCAATCTTAGCAGTAGGATGAACCTTCTCAGCTTCTTCTTCTAAAGCAAACATCTTTTTGATGCAGTCTGATTCTACAGCTCCTTCTTCAGTAGAGTACATCACAATGTAGGCTTCTTCCTCTTCTTCTTCTGACTCTGATGAGAAGGAGTCAGTTCATCTTCTTTGCTTCTTAACAATGAGGGATTTCTACTTCTTACATTTTTGTTGGCGATCCTTTTTCTAACCATGTTCTTTTCTTTTGACTGGGCAGTCAGCTATTACATGCCCAGGTTTTCTGCAATGGTAACAAGTCATGTTAGATGAATCTTGTTTACTAGTTTTGGAACCATACCTGTCCTCCTTAGAGGATTTTCTCCTGCCCTTGTAGTAGTCAACCATGGGATGAGAGGAGGAGAAAGGCCCGCCTCTTTAGTGCTTCTTCTTTAAGAACTTCTGAAATTGCCTGGTGAAGGCACAAAATCTTCATCAGACCATTGGCAGTCTGATGTGCTTTTCTCTGATCTTCCAAAATCAGATTCAACATCTCTCCTTGGTGGAGAGGGAGACTTTCTTCTACTTTTACTGGAGCTTTTAGCATTGAATGCAATAGACTTGTCTCTAGCCTAAGACTTGTTTTGGTTCTCCTCTTCTTTCCTTGCAGCCATCTGCATCTCATATGACATCAGCTTCCCAAAGAAAGTGTGAGGAACTATGTCACCCAGCTTTGCGACTTCTCTGATCGCACAGATTTTTGTGTCCCACTCTCTAGAGTGAGATCTAAGGAACTTGTCATTCAGTTCATAGTGACTGAATACCCTTCCATAAGTCTTCATTTCATTCAAAATCCTAAAGAACTTTTCATAACAGATGGTTATGTTGTCCCCCTTAGATTGCCTGAAAGCCTCATACTCTTGGTTGAGCATGGACTTCCTATCATCTCTAACTTCATCTGTCCCCTCCATGTAGATCACAAGTGTTTCCCACATTTCCTTTGCTGTAGTGCAATGGATCAGGTTCTGGAGTGTAGAGTCATCAACAACACTCATAATGATATTCTTTGCCTTCTTGTTTATTGAGGCAAGGGCCAACTCATCCTTGGTCATCTCATCATATGTCTTGGGGGTCTTGACATTTGTATCCAGTGCAGAGATCTTCATTGGGATGAATTGTCCCTCTTCAATTGTAATATACATCCTAGGGTCAGCATCTTCCATGAACTTCCTCACCCTTGCTTTCCAAATGCCAAAATCTTCCTTCCTACAGATTGGAAGTCTCACAGCACTCAGCTCCTTATTGGTCATTCTTGAACCCATACAGACAGACTTCTAGCTATCCTTGGAGATCTACTCAAACTGTTGAACCTTTAATGAGTAACCGATCAATCACAGACGACACAATAATTTATAGTGGTTCCCCAATCTTGGGTACATCCACTGTCCCTCTGCGCCTATCTAATAGTGTGTTAGATTTGGCTCTCCCTCCAGAACTCTGATCCTCAAGAGCTTACAACACAGATCCTGCAGGACCACATAGGTCACACAGACCTAACACTTAGGCACTAAGCCAAAACCATGTCACAAAGACCTTTCACCCGGTACTAAGCCAAACACAGGTCACAAAGACCTTAGCCTTTATAAAACAGGCTTACAACTCTAGATTCACAAAGAATCTTTACAGAAAAAGAAATAAAGAGTGAGATAATTAGACACTAGAGTAATATCTCTATGTCTACTTCTTCCTAGACTGAGCAGATATCAGTACAAGTTTTTTTTTGTAGAAGACAATGAAATTTGGAGTTGAATCTTCCTTCCAACAGCTTTCTTTTCTTTGCAGAGCTTCTTGATCTGCTTCCTCAGAATAACTTTGAGGTCATCCTTTTAGACATGTGGCCTAATGACTACTTTAACATCTGTTGGCGGCTTAAGCGCATATTGCGTCGATGAGCTAATTGGGTTGGGTGGCTTGGTGTGTGTTTAAACTAATTGCAACTGTTGACGCCCGGAAAATTCCCAATCTCAGAATTCGGACCAAGCCGCCTAAGGTTACCGGTTCAGGGGTAAGACCAGATAGCTAAGATGACTAGGATGAATAATGGAGGCAAACAGGACCCGAGATGTTGTGGCAGGAAGGTCTCACCACGTACCCGGATGCTCGAAAGGAGCAACCCCTTCTAAACCAAAAATGGCTGAATTAGGTACGAGGAAGACTAGCTGATGACTAAGTAGCAAGGTAGCAACCTAGTCTCTAATGAAAAGGAATCCAAAGGCTCGGCCAATATCTTGAAAGGAGAGCTCGCGAGTATCCTGTAAAGGATTTTCAGTCCCTCACCTCGTACCCCTGGGGTCCTATTTACAGGGAAATCCAAGTGGCGGGCGGGGGGGGGGGGGGGGGGGGGGGGGGGGGGTCATATTTATACCCCACCCCCTGGAGACCAGGCGACTTCCAAGGGAAACTCGCACAGGCTGGGCGAGTATCTTGCCTACTCGCCTACCTGGCGAGTATGCGAGTGAAGCTCGCCATACTCGCACAGGCCTTCTGCGGTCTTGCGTGCTGATTTTGACTTCTATCTTGACTTGTTGACATTGACTTCTGCTGACCTGGCTGTGGTAGGACCCATCCTCGATGAATACGGGTTGTACACAATCCCCGCCCTTTTCGAGCGATGTAGGAGCTCGGAAAGAATCATCCAACACTTATTCAGCGAGCTGCTATGTCGAGTATCAGAGTTGCTCGCCTTTAACGACAACATGAGGAACTCTATAAATATGAGGGGGGGGGTGCTGGTTTTTGAGGCGGATCTTCAGAGCTCGCACATTATGTTGAACGCCATTCAGCGCATGCTTTCCAATTAATCTTGATTCAACGCTCTTTGCTGTGTGTAGGCCCCAACACTTATTGATGAAATTTTTTCTTGGAGAGTGCAGAAGATAATAACAGCTGGCTACCAACGTCTCTGGCAGTATTTCCGCAATATTTGAATTTTGGTTGACTTTTTGACTTTGCTGACGTCATCATGACTCATCATCTGTGGACTTAGACAAAATTCAATTATTAGAACCAAAGACGTTGAGTGAGTATGCATCACTCAATTCCACAACACCTCGACAAAATTCTGTCTGCCTAGGTATTGAGCTTGACGAATACTGAGCTCAGTTCAACGAATGCGTATATTTAGTTCGACGAAAGCTAACCTCAGTTCGATGAAAGTGTAAATTCAGTTCGACGAACTCCAGACTCAGTTTGACGAAAGCTAAGCTCAGTTCGACGAAGCTGAGCTCGACGAAAGCCAAGCTATCCACGTATTTGGACTTAGCCAAATTTTCTGTGTCAAGGCATTGAGAGTGAAAGGGGAAACTAGATCTGATGTACTCTAGAGGGGGGTGAATAGAGTATATGGTGCTTTTTAAAACACAAAGAAAAACTTTTGCAAAGCTTTACAACAATTATTGTAATGAGTGTAAGCAGGGAAGCAGAAATAAAACTAATCACAAAACTAAGCTATGCAGAAACCAAGCACAAGAAAATCTAGGCCAGAAACAAAAAGAAAACATGCAGAACCAGATGACACAAGGAATTATAGTGGTTCCCCAAACTTGGGTACATCCACTCTTCTACCACCCTAGGTAGGAATCCACTACAGGATGAGTTGATCAGGTGTCCTGGGCACCAATGAGCTTTTGATAAGGTGCTCAAAAACCAAAACAGATTTTTTGATCAGGTGTCTTGCCACCAATGAGCTTTTGACAAGGTGCTCAAAAACCAGATTCAAACTTTTGAAGGGAGTTTGAAGAACCCTTTACAGAGTGGGGGTGAGAGAGTTATGGCAGTCTTCTCTTTCTCAATCAACTGAGAAGACTAAGTGGATTGATTTCAAAGCTCCCCCTGAGTCCTTGATCTTCAGGAAGATGAGCTTTGCTGAGGGTGATAGGCCTTCAAAGATTTGGCCTTGAACACTTTGAGAGCTGAAGAGATCTGAAGATTGTTTGAAAGCTTGATCTCTTTTTGATGAGTGTTCTTCAGAATTCTTGTTGACAGAATATTTTCAAGGAGTCTCTGTGTACTGAGTTGTGTCCTATTCTTGTCAATCTCTCCTTTTTTTTTTCTATTCTCTATCTTGATTCAAAAGCATTCTATCTTTTATTCTCTGTGTCTGAATAGAATATCACTCTGTCAAAGATAGTCGTTGGTCTACATTGATTACAGCCTTAATTGCATAATTTGTTCTGAAGGAAAGTCCACTGAATTGTTCCTTGAAAAATCCCTTGAAACTTGCTCCAGAAGTAAATGAAAACGGCTGGCAGATCTTCTGAATTAAATGCAGAATAACTTCTATCTGATTTAAATTTGAATTCTGAAAGATAACTTAAATCGTCGAACTGAGCTCTGCTATCATCGAGCTGAGCTCAGCGACCTGGAAAATGCAAGCAGCAACATAATCGTCGATCTGAGCTCAAAGATCGTCGAACTGAGCTCAGAGATAAGGATCCAGTGCAGAGTCAAAATCGTCGACCTGAGCTCAGCGATCGTCGAATGGAGTTCGGCGATATTGAGAAGTTGAGCTCAGCGATCGTCGAATGGAGCTCGACGATCTGTCGAAGTTGAGCTAGACGATCGGACTTAGTCTCTAGAAAAACTTTGGTCTTCAGGGCAGCTTCCAAACCTAGACTCCTGATCCCTTAGACTCAATTCTAATTGACCTATTAAGCTATACAGAAGGTCAAACACAGATTCCTAGAGACATAGTGATCCTGACCCAAATTAGTAATAGGGTGTTCCAACAATCTCCCCCTATTTGGGTTAGGAAAACTACTTACAGACTTTGGAAAAACAAACAACATCATACAATCAAAAAAACATAAAAACAACAGTAGCTAGACATTACAGAACCATCACAGAGATATATAAATATGATATCCAGAAAGCAGTCAGAAAAACCAAGAATTGTCACCTTACAGAGTTACTCTTTCTCTTTGCCTTTTACCATTTTGATTTCTCTGTTAGGATTTAAAGCTTCTTTGTTGGATCTAGTATGATAAGCTGCTCCCAAATATGTTTGCTTTGAAGTCCTGGGAACCACTGCAGCAGGATGCAACTTCATGTATCTTTCTGCATCAAAGAACTTGCTGGAGGCATATCTTTCTACTTCTTTCTGTCTTTATTCTGACATTGTAGAGATATTAGAGGTGTCTAGGCCTTGCTCTCTGGCTTTCTTTATCTGGTCTAGAGCAGCCAACTCCTTCATTCTAGCAGTCCAAGCAACAGGATTCTTCTCAGGGTCCTCAAAAGGAACAGGTGGCTCATACCTGTTGGAAGAAGTATCTTGAGGAGTCCTGGCAGTCACAGTTTCTTTGAGCTTGTAGGGGAATGGACCAGAAGATGTATCAGAAGGAACATGTCCTCCCATGGAATAAGGGTGCTGCCTGGAATGCCCTTTGGAGTAAACTTGAGTTTCTCTTTGATTTCCCCTATATCCTCCCCTTCTAGAGTAAGAGCCCCTAGACTGGCTTTCCCTTTGATATGTTCTAGCATGGGGTTGATAGGGAGCCTGGCTTCTAGCTGGGCCTGAACTTGCAGAGCTGCCACCTCTACCTGCATCAGGTGGAGGTGGTGGAGGAGGATGAGGGTGCTTGGACTGGGTGGAACCTTTCTCATACTTCCTTTTCTTCTTCATTGCCTTTAGCTGATTTTTAGAGAACTGCATCCAATGTTCAGTAATTGGCAGTTGTGCAGAATATAGTAGGGAACATCATTGTCATCTCTAACTTTGGCAGGTGGAATCCTTTTCATTGCCTTACTTCTTGCCTTCCTTTTCCTTGCAATGGTGGCAGAAGAATCATCAGAGGCAGTGTTGTAGTCATCAGATTCAGAGCTTTGAGCATCATATAAAGCATCAATCCTTTTCATCAAATCTTCTTTTAGTTGAACAGCAGCAGATGGGGCAGAAGCAGAAGCAGAAGGAGCAACAGAGACAGATACAGCAGCAGATGTAACAACAGATACAGGAGCAGCAGTAGAAGCAACACTGGTTATTTCAGGAATTATGGCAGCAGCAGGTTCAGAAACAACAACAACATCTACAGCAGGCTCAAAAACAACAGCCTCTGTCATCAGAGAATCCTGGGAAATGGGCTCATCAGAAACAATTTGATTTTCAGCAGCAGTTGGAACATTTTCTTCAGCAGTAGCAAGAACAATTTCAGAAGCAGATTCAGCCTTTTCTTTATCAGCAGCAGCAGCAGTCATCACTGAGAGTACAAAGGATGAAAGAATGTTGGGGTCACAGCCAGAGAAGGGCACCATTGCCTTAGACAGATCTTCTGAGGGCTGGACAGCAATAGCTTCTGGAAGGTAGTTGTAATATGCAGTATCAAATACAGATAGCAAAGACCTTAGGTCTATTGCTAAGACTGGAGTAGCAGCAGCAACTGGAGTAGAAGAGGCAGCATACATAGGAGCAGCAGCAGTAGCAGCAGCATGAAGGCTGGCTTCATAGGGCATCTCCCCCTGCCTAGATGCAGATACCTCTGTATCAAGGCAAACTGCTGGTGGGGCTGCTTGAGGAAGGAGAGAAGAAAGCCTTGCAGAGAGGGCTGCCACTGACAAGTGTAGAGGAGCCAAAGAGGTCTCCAAGAGAAGGGAGAGCCTGGGGGCAATGAGCTCATACAACTTGTCAGCAAGGGCTGAAAGATCTACTTGCTCAAGAAGAGGAGCAGAGGTAGAGGGTACAGGGATGGCTGAAGAAGCTGGAGGTGGAGGGCTGAATGGTGGAATGAATAGCTCAGGAGAGGGGATTATGGAGATGGAGGACAAAGGGATGGATATGGAGGGAGTGAAAGTGGGTTGGTCAATGATATGGTGGAGAAGGTCTTGGAAAGATGTTGAAGAGGATGGTAATTCTGGAGGAGAGGAGGGGGAATCATCCATGTAGGATTCATCCAGAAGTGTGAAGGATGGTATGGATGGAAATGAGGTGACATCTGGTGGTGGATAGGAGAATAATGGGTGGAAGTGGTCTACTGGTGGAGATGAAATGGTTGCTGGAGATGGAATAGAGGTTGGAGATGGGCTGGAGATTGTAATTGTGGATGGAGCTGGAGTGGTGGATGGAATAGGTAGGGTTGGACTTGGAGGAGGAGGAGAAGCAGCACTAGCTGCAGGCAGGTCTTCTGCAGGAGCAGAGACCTGGGGGGGGGAGTGACTCTTTGAGTCCTGGTGCCTGAAGGGGCAGTTGAAGAGGGCCTGCTGGGCTTGCTAATTTGCCTGTCCCATTTCCCAAATAGGGCACAGGTGAGTCTCTTGGAGGCATTGATGTGCACTCCAGAGGAGACCAACAGAGCAGGGCACCTTGCCTGAAGGAAAACTCCCAGAATTCTTCCAAAATTCACAAAGGTTTTGTTAATCTTTTTCTTTATCAGGTCAAAGAAGACCTCTCCCCAGTTCATGCTTTTCCTATCTACCAGAGCTCCCATGAGGCAGAGCTGATGTCTGGAGATGGTGTCATGTGCAGAATGTTTTGCCAACAGCACCTTGCCTACAACATCAGCTAGAAACCTGTATTCAACTGACAGGTTCCTCTTAAACAACTTGCTAGGGTTTCCCTCAGGATGACCCATCCTGGCAAGTATATCAAAAAACTCTTCTCCAGATAGTTCAGCAGTGTCTTCACCACTTCTTAAACCAAAAACCTCTATTAAGACTGTTGGGGTCAGAGGTACCTGTGTTCCAGCAATAGATCCAACTATGGTGTTGTTGTCAAGGTTGTGTGCAGTATACACCCATTCTTTGATTTCATCTGAGGCAAGTTTGATTCTTGTGGTCATGAGGGCAGACAAATGCTGATCTTTGAATAAACTCAGGATGTCCTGGAAGATTTGATCAGTGGTGTTGAAGGAGTCCAGATCAATGTCAAATCCTGCATCAAATTTCATTGCGGCGAGGACAGCGACTGAGACGACCATGGTACCTGCAAAAACTTAACAAACAAACCGAACAAGCGTAGAACTGTTTGGAGGGAAGAAAATTTTTGCAGAGAAATTGAAAGCGCAAGAGAGAACGACGGCGAAAAATGAGTTTTATATTAGGGTTCGACGCAGAAATGGAAAGATCGTTGAACTCAGTTCGACGATCGAGGCTTCTAAAGGAATCTGAAGAGACTCCAACATCGTCGATCTCTGTTCGACGATCTGGAAAGGCGTCGAGCTCCGTTCGACGATCGTTCAGTGAACAAAATCGTCGAGCGCCGTTCGACGATCGTTGACCAGAAGAGATAGTTCATACTATCTGAGGAGCGCTGAACTCCGTTCGACGATTCAGGAAATCGTCGAACTCCGTTCGACGATCGTTGGGAAAATCGTCGAGCGCAGTTCAGAGATCAGAAAATTCTAGACACTAAGGAAAATCAGAATTTTTGCCTAGTCTTGGTCAACTTTTAGCTTTCAAAATCTTGGATATTATTTAAGACTTCCTCCATCTAACATTCCTAACTGATTTAGGAAGAAAGTGTGTTTCTTTTCATCCAAGGGCTTGGTGAAAATATCTCCCCTTTGTAAATTTGTTGGGATATAATGCAGTTCAATTTTATTCTTTTCAACATTGTCCCTTAAGAAGTGATGTCTAATCTCTATGTGTTTTGTCCTACTATGGAGGACTGGATTTTGAGCTATGGAAATAGCACTTGTATTGTCACAAAAGATTTTTGACTTCTCTAAGTTGTAACCATAGTCTAGGAGTTGATTTTGAATCCACAGTATTTCTGAACAACAACTGCCTGCAGCCATATATTCAGCTTCAGCAGTTGAAGTTGACACAGATGTTTGTTTCTTGCAAAACCAAGAGACAAGTCTATCACCAAGGAACTGACAAGTTCCACTGGTGCTTTTCCTGTCAATTCTGCATCCAGCATAATCAGCATCAGAGAATCCAGTTAACTCAAATGCTGAATCTTTTGGATACCAGAGACCTAGATTTGGACAACTTTTAACATACCTAAGAATCCTCTTTACTAATATGAGGTGTGACTCTCTAGGGCTAACTTGGAACCTAGCACATATACATGTAGCAAACATTATATCTGGTCTACTAGCTGTAAGATACAGTAAAGAGCCAATCATTGCTCTATATGTTGTCTGATCAACAGGTTTCCCATGTTCATCAGCATCTAATACAGCATTGGTAGGCATGGGTGTTTTCATACAAGATGCCTCAGACATGCCAAATTTCTTAACCAGCTCATTAGCATATTTGGTTTGAGAAATAAAGATGCCTTCAGCATGTTGTTTGACTTGCAATCCTAGGAAGAAGGATAGCTCACCCATGCTACTCATCTCAAATTTAGAATGCATTAGGTTAGAAAACCTTCTGCACAATTTTGAGTCAGTAGAACCAAAAATGATATCGTCTACATAAATTTGTACTAGTAGGGTATGGGACTTATGGGTTCTAATAAAAAGAGTTTGGTCTACTCTACCCCTTCTAAAACCATTTTCCAAGAGAAAGCATGCTAGGGTCTCATACCATGCTCTAGGAGCTTGCTTGAGACCATATAATGCTTTATGTAGTTTAAAAACATAATCAGGGTAAGTTGGAGAGATAAAACCTGGAGGTTGTCTGACATAGACTTCCTCTTTGATGTCTCCATTCAAGAAAGCACTCTTGACATCCATCTGATAAACCTTGAAGCCTTTGTGAGCTGCATAAGCTAAAAATATCCTGATGGCTTCTAATCTTGCAACAGGTGCAAAGATCTGGTCGTAGTCAATTCCTTCTTCTTGAGAATATCCTTGGGCAACTAGCCTTGCCTTGTTCCTTATTATTACTCCTTGATCATCCAGTTTATTTCTGAATACCCATTTTGTTCCAACAATGGAATGATCCTTTGGCTTTGGCACTAGTTCCCATACTTTGTTCCTCTCAAATTAATGTAACTCCTCTTGCATGGCAATGATCCAGTGTGGATCTTGCTCTGCATCTTGAATGGACTGAGGTTCAATTTGAGAAAGGAAACAGGTGTGCAACAGGTTTTGGTTGACCTGATTTCTGGTTTGCACACCAGCTGAGATTTCTCCAATTATCTGGGAAATTGGATGGTCTCTTGATGTTACTGAATCAACAGGGGGTGTTGATTGTTCACCAACCTGTGTTGTTGTTTCCTCTTATGGTACAACAACTGGCTCTTTAGGTTGTGCTTCAGTATGTTGAGCCTTGCTTTCATCTTCACTGCTTTCTTCTTCTTGAGCAACTTGTAACTTGTTCATATCTTCAACTAGAGAGTGTTTCTGCAAGGGTTCTATGGTAGAAGAAATCTTCTCCTTGAAGGACATGTTAGTTTCATCAAAAGAAACATGAACAGATTCCTCAATTTTCAAAGATGATTTATTATAGACCCTATAGGCCTTGCTGATCATGGAATATCCCAGAAACACTCCTTCATCAGCTTTGTCTTGAAATTTTGCTAAGTATTTCTTGTCATTATTGTGAATGTAGCAAATGCAACCAAAAATTCTGAAATAGTCAATTTTAGGTTTCTTCCCTTTGAGTAATTCATAGGGAGTCTTTCCCTTCAGTTTATGTATCAGACTTCTGTTCAGCACATAGTTGGAGGTGTTCACTGCCTCTGCCCAAAAGGATAGAGGTAGATGAGCATCTGACAACAATGTAGTGGCAGATTCAATAAGGGTTCTATTTTTCCTTTCAGCTACCCCATTTTGTTGAGGAGTTCTAGGAGCTGAGAAAGTATGCCTGATCCCTTCACTCTGACAGAACTCTTGCATAAGAAGAGAATCAAACTCTGTCCCATGATCACTTCTGATCAGGGCAATGTGAGTATTGAACTCAATCTTTATACATTTGAGAAACTCTGTCAGACACTTAAAGTTATCAGACTTCTTCCTTAGAAAGAACACCCAAGTAAATCTAGAGAAGTCATCTACAATCACTAAAGTGTAGGATTTCCCTCCTAGGCTTTGTACTGTGATGGGTCCAAATAGATCCATGTGTAACAGATACAATATCCTAGGTGAATCACTCTTATTAAGTGACTTAAAACTGTTTTTAGTTTGCTTGCCTAATTGACAAGCCTTACATAGTCCTTCCTTCTTGTAGGGGCCAGAAGGTAGTCCTCTAACAAGGTTGTCCTTGGAGAGCCTAGCAATAGTTCTAAGGTTTAGGTGTCCTAGTCTCTTATGTCATAAAACATTTGGTCTACAAACTGAATTGAATAAACAGATATCTATAGTAGTTGAAAGAAAATCTACTAGGTAGATGTTACCTTTCCTTTTACCTGTCAACACAGTTGTGTTGTCCTCTGACTTGATTTTGCATAGGGTTTTGCTGAAGGTCACCTGGTAGCCTTCATCACATAGCTAACTGATGCTGATTAGGTTGTGCTTCAGTCCTTCCACATATGCTACCTTCTTGAAGGTTACAGAACCAATCTGGACTGCTCCATATCCTTTAGTTTGTCCAAAGTTGGAAGTCACCAAAGATAACTTTGGGTCCAAGCTTGGCTCTAAAGGAATTTAGGTTGTCCTTGTTCCCTGTCATGTGCTTAGAGCACCCACTATCCAAATACCATTGCTGGTTAGATGTTGGATAGGTCTTCACCTGCACATAAAACAATTCACTTGTTTTTGACCCAGTTTACCTTGGGCCTAGGTTGATAACCTTTAAATTCAGAAATGAAAGATATCCCTGGCTGACTCTTATATCCTTCAGGATGATATCTCCTTGGAGGTATAATCCATTCAGTATAAGGGTTAAAGGTTTGGGATGAAAAACCCTTAGGATTCAATTTTGACTTGCCCTTGAAAAAATTTCCAGAGCTCTGACCTCTGTTCGACGATCTTGGAGCTGCGTTCGACGATCGTGGGTCAGATCGTCGAGCTCCGTTCGACGGTCGACTATGGCTGAGGTCAGGTATATGGGATCGTCGACCAGCGTTCGACGATCTTGGCTGAGATCGTCGATCAGCGTTCGACGATTTTTCCTGAGTTCGTCGAGCTGCGTTTGCCGATCGTCGATCTTCATTCGGCGATCGTCGATCTCCGTTCGACAATTTGTGCTGGACTTTAGTTTTCTGAGGCAGATCAGAATTTTTCCTGGCAACCTCTACAACTCTCTTTCCCTTGTCAGAAATGAACTTGATAGGGGTTGTTAGAACAATAGGTTGGCTGGATGAGGCACCCAAGCCCAGTGTACTGTTGAATCTTGAGTTCACTGTGCTTGTGATGTCCATCAGCTTGATGCTTCTCCTATTGAGAGATTCTTCAAGCTTCTTGGCCTCAGAGAGCTCACTCTTCAGTGAAGCTATCTGTTCCCTATAGTTCTCCAACTCCTGAGAGAGTTTGAGGTTTTCTGATTTTAAAACATTTTGTTCAGATAATTGATTTCTGAGAGAGATGATCTCTTTCTCAGACTTTAGCAGGTCTAAACATAGTGCTTTAAATTGAAATTTAAAATCTTCTGAAGTAAAATCAAAAGAGCTGATTACCTGATCTTCTTCAGGTTGAGTCTCTGAGTCTGACTCTGACTCCTCTTCCTCTGAGTTGTGTTGTGAGGCATTGATTGCCATCATGCAGAACTCCCTTTCCTCTGCATCATCCTCATCATCACTGGAGCTGGAAGAGGCTTCTGACTCCTCTTCAGTCTCACTCCAGGATTCAGCAACAAATCCTTTCCTTGTGTGCTTATTTTTGCTGGAGGAAGGTTTGCTATTTCCATTCCTTTTGGAGTCCTTCTCCTTTCTTCTTTCTTTTCTGTCCCTTCTGTCCTTGTTCTTATTCTCTGGACAGTCAGGAACTATGTGCCCTGGTTTCCTGCAACCAAAGCAAATAATGTCTTTGTTATTGCCAATGGACTTGTCATACCTTGGCTTGTCTTGCTCCTTGTATGATCTTCTTCTGAAGTCCTTTCTGGCCATCTTATAGAATCTTTTGGCCAACAAGCTGAGAAGTTCATCATTGGCTGTTCCTTTTTCTTCAGGCAGATCCTCAGTTGCCTTGAATGCTATAGTCTTCTCCTTTCTTGTGGCTGGTGAAGCAGCCTTCTGTTCTTCTTCTCTGTTCTTGATGAGTAGCTCATAAGATTTGAGCTTACCCAACAAGGCTTCAGTGGTGATCTCATTCAGACTTCTGGCATCTTTAATTGGCCAGATTCTTGAATCCCAAGTGCTGGGGAAGCACATTAGGATCTTGTCATTAAGTTCTGTCAGTGAGATCTCTTTGTCTAATGTCCTCAGTTCACTGACAATTAGACTCAGTCTGTTATACATGTCTCCCACTGACTCAGTTTCTCCCTTCTTGAAGTTCTCATATTGGGAGATGAGATGGGATCTTCTGTCCTTTCTCTCATTAGCTGAGCCTGAAACTATTTCTGAGAGCTTGTCCCAGATCTCCTTGGCTGAATTACATTCAGCTACCTTTTGAAAAATGTCATCTGACATTGTCTGAGCTAGAATGTTCATTGCCTTGGCATCAGCTACTTTCCACTTTTTGATGTCAGCATCTGTTCCTAATGGAGGTGGAACAGCATTTGTGCTTGTGCTCTCTGGAGGTCTTGGACACACTGTCAAAACAGAATTAAAAATATCTTCGTCAATAGAATTCATGTAGAGTCTAATCCTTGCTTTCCAAAGTGCAAACTTTGACAGATTGCACACTGGAGGTCTGGTGCTAGCATAATCTTTGTTTTGGGCCATGATTTGTGCAAACTAAATCTAATAATAAAATACAAAAGAAGGATCTAGTTTGGGATCTTTGGGGTTCAGGTGTTAGCCTGTACAACCAAACAGATATGGTATGTTTAACCAACCTCGCTGTGATACCAATTGAAAGGGGAAACTAGATCTGATATACTCTAGAGGGGGGTGAATAGAGTATATGGTGCTTTTTAAAACACAAAGAAAAACTTTTGCAAAGTTTTACAACAATTGTTGTAATGAGTGTAAGCAGGGAAGCAGAAATAAAACTAATCACAAAACTAAGCTATGCAGAAACCAAGCACAAGAAAATCTATGCCAGAAACAAAAAGAAAACATGCAGAATCAGATGACACAAGGAATTATAGTGGTTCCCCAAACTTGGGTACATCCACTCTTCTACCACCCTAGGTAGGAATCCACTGCAGGATGAGTTGATCAGGTGTCCTGGGCACCAATGAGCTTTTGATAAGGTGCTCAAAAACCAAAACAGATTTTTTGATCAGGTGTCTTGCCACCAATGAGCTTTTGACAAGGTGCTCAAAAACCAGATTCAAACTTTTGAAGGGAGTTTGAAGAACCCTTTACAGAGTGGGGGTGAGAGAGTTATGGCAGTCTTCTCTTTCTCAATCAACTGAGAAGACTAAGTGGATTGATTTCAAAGCTCCCCCTGAGTCCTTGATCTTCAGGAAGATGAGCTTTGCTGAGGGTGATAGGCCTTCAAAGATTTGGCCTTGAACACTTTGAGAGCTGAAGAGATCTGAAGATTGTTTGAAAGCTTGATCTCTTTTTGATGAGTGTTCTTCAGAATTCTTGTTGACAGAATATTTTCAAGGAGTCTCTGTGTACTGAGTTGTGTCCTATTCTTGTCAATCTCTCCTTTTTTTTCTATTCTCTATCTTGATTCAAAAGCATTCTATCTTTTATTCTCTGTGTCTGAATAGAATATCACTCTGTCAAAGATAGTCGTTGGTCTACATTGATTACAGCCTTAATTGCATAATTTGTTCTGAAGGAAAGTCCACTGAATTGTTCCTTGAAAAATCCCTTGAAACTTGCTCCAGAAGTAAATGAAAACGGCTGGCAGATCTTCTGAATTAAATGCAGAATAACTTCTATCTGATTTAAATTTGAATTCTGAAAGATAACTGAAATCGTCGAACTGAGCTCTGCTATCGTCGAGCTGAGCTCAGCGACCTGGAAAATGCAAGCAGCAACATAATCGTCGATCTGAGCTCAAAGATCGTCGAACTGAGCTCAGACATAAGGATCCAGTGTATAGTCAAAATCGTCGACCTGAGCTCAGCGATCGTCGAATGGAGTTCGACGATATTGAGAAGTTGAGCTCAACGATCGTCGAATGGAGCTCGACGATCTGTCGAAGTTGAGCTAGACGATCGGACTTAGTCTCCAAAAAAACTTTGGTCTTCAGGGCAGCTTACAAACCTAGACTCCTGATCCCTTAGACTCAATTCTAATTGACCTATTAAGCTATACAGAAGGTCAAACACAGATTCCTAGAGACATAGTGATCCTGACCCAAATTAGTAATAGGGTGTTCCAACAGAGAGCGTCGAGAGCGTTGAGTGAGCTTGCCTCACTCAACGCTATTTTCCTTAGCAAATATTTCTGCTCCTTGGCGTTGAGAGAGTAATCTCCACTCAACGCCAAACTGCTTAACAAAATTTTTCTATTATCTAGCATTGAGTGAGTAAGCTACACTCAACGCTTGTGGACTTAGTGAAAATTTTGTCCAACTTTTCTGTGGATTTGACTAGCACAGCAACACTCAATGCTAAAAGCTGTATGGTGTTGAGTGAGTAGACCACACTCAATTCCTGTGTACTTAGCCACATTTTCAGCCAATTTCTCTTGGCTTAGACTGACTCAGCCTGACTCATAGCCTTTTTGATGTATGGCATTGAGTGAGTGGACTACACTCAGCGCTTTTGTACTTAGACAAATTTCTAGCTATCTAACAGTTAGCTGATATAAACTCAACATTATTTGTTATATGGCGTTGAGTGAGTTGTCCTCACTCAATGCCAATGGGCTTAGGCAAAATTCTACTAGACAATATTGAATCCATACCTCTGGCATTGAGTGAGCTTGCTCCACTCAACGCCTGTGGACTAAGTTGAATTTTGCTATGTCCAGCAAACACTTATTTTGTCCACATGTCTAATCAATGTGATATGGACTAACCTGCACTCAAGACCTCAAATGCACATCAAATGCAATTGATGTGTGTGACAATGACCTGTTTGACTTCTTAAAAATCAGGGACATTGAGAACAATGGACCCAACAACAATCATAACAAGGTTTAGAACTTTCAACTATAGATCATGAAAGAGAATTTGATGCATTAATATGTGATTCTACTTTAGCATTTGCTTTTAAACTTATATTTTCTAAACGTAATTTTGAGTTAATAATTTTCAATTTCTTAATTCAACGTTTAGCAATTTCAAGCAAGTCATATGTAGAAATAGAATTTGAAATAAAAAGAGAAGAATTATATTTTCTTACAACACTTTTGGAAGAGACATGATTTGAACATATAGTACCTATGACATCTTCATCATCCTGTTCCATAAATGAATTTTCATCTTCTCTTTCGCATGATGTGTTCACTTTTTCCAATCCATTTGATCTGCACTCCATGGATTCATCAAAGGTGGAGCTTTCTTGAATACCTATGCAAGCTTTCATATTCTCCATGTCTTATACTTGTTTTGTTCCTGTGGATAGAGAATCATAAGTTTCTTCAAGAAATTTCCAAACTTCAAAACTAGTAGGAAATATATATATATATCTATACAATCTTAAAAAGATATATGGTGGTCTGCCAATAGCGTGAGTTCGAAAATAGGGGGAAAATAGGTAGTCGTCGGATTTGACTGCTTTAATCCTCAATCGTTAGATCTTGGGCTGTAAATATCCATTTTGGTGTGCATATAAACAAAAACAAAAAAAACCCAATCTTCTCTCTCCTAAAACCCGATCCCCCTCCCCCCCCACAAAAAAATTGCTACCGAACAAATATTCCGCCTGGCCGGCGACAGAGCCGCCGCCGGCCTGCCCGGCTCCCATCGGAGGACTCGCCGGAGGCCGGCGAGGCAGCCGGTGGGTGCCGGGCAGGCCGCCGGCGGTGGAGCTGCCGGCCGACGGGAAGAAAATGGCTGCAGTTTCGCTGCAGCCATTTTCTTCCTCCCGGTCGGCGGAGGAACCGCCGGCGGCCTGCGCGGCAACCACCGGCAGACTCGCCGGCCTCCGGCAAGTCCGTCGGTGGTTCCCGCGCAGGCCGCCGGCGGCTCCGCCGCCGGCCAGGAGGAAGAAAATGGCTTCAGTTTCGCTGCAGTCATTTTCTTCCTCCCGGCCGGCGGCGGAGCCGCCGGCGGCCTACGCGGCACCCACCGGCGGCCTCGCCGGAGCTCTGCCGCCGGCCGACATGAAGAAACTGCGTGCGGCACGGGCTCCCCGTGTCGCATGCAGTTTCTTCATTTTTAAATTTTTTTTTAAAAAAATTATATATATTAAGTAAGTTATTAATTTTTAATAATTTTAAAATTAAAATATAAATTATTAATTTCTAATAACTTATTAATACGTCGGGGGCGGGCGGCGAATCCCGCCCTGAGTGGCGGGCGAAGCCCGCCGTGAGTGGCGGGCGAAGCCCGCCGTGAGTGGCGGGCGAAGCCCGCCGTGAGTGGCGGGCGAAGCCCGCCGTGAGTGGCGGGCAAAGCCCGCCGTGAGGGGCGGGCAAAGCCCGCCGTGAGGGGCGGGCAAAGCCCTCAGCTGCTGGTCGTGTACTGTCGCGCAGGGCACGAGGGTCGGAGACCCGCCGTCGGCGGGCAGATACTGTGGCGCGTGGCCATCGGGCCGGAGGCCCGTGCCTGCGACTCGTATATATATATATATATATATATATATATATATATATATATATATATATATATATATATATATATATATATATATATATATATATATATATTTAAAAATATTTTGGTCTAGTGCGCAAAATTAACTATTTAAGGATTTAGCATTTAAAATCATTTTGTTTTTATTTTAATATACTTGGGGGCTTTCCAATGGTAATATTCCAAACTTTTTCATCTAAAGATTTAAGAAAATTTTTCATTAAAATTTTCCATCCTTTATAGTTTCCACCCATAAATAATGATGGTGCTAAAGATTTTTCATTTAATAAAATTTCATCCCCTCTAGTGGTTGCGAGATCATGAAGCGCTATTATTCCCGGTTGTGAAGCCGTTTTGGAATAACCTGGCTCTGATACCAAGTTGATGCAGTGACCCAGAGCTGACCCGCTCTATCGACCAGGCCTTGCACCTGGCCTAGCCAGAGGCCCACGTATGGCGGCCCACTGCTGGGCCCACCATGGCATCACACCATGGCATCCCTTTTATCAGGCCCGCGGGCTATACACCCCAACTCATCTCCGGAACCAACCACAGGCGCACGGTAGGTTGTTGAGGTCAGGTTTCGATCCCCTGACCTCCTTAATATAGAGCTTTCAGGCAAGCTCTCATCAACCAACTGATCCGCGGATAAGTTGGTTGATGAGAGCTTGCCTGAAAGCTCTTTATCAAGGAGGTCAGGGGATCGAAACCTGGACTCAACAACCTACCATGAGCCTGTGGTTGGGCCCGGAGATGGGTTGGGGTATACGGCCCGCGTGCCTGATAAAAGGGACGCCATGGTGTGACGCCATGTTGGACCCAGCAGTGGGCCCCCAGATGTGGACCTCTGGCTAGGACAGGTGCAAGGCCTGGTCGATAGAGCGGGTCGGATCTGGGTCACTACATCAAAAAAGTGCTGTTTTTTTGATGCAGTGACCAATAGCCGACCCGCTCTGTCGACCAGGCCTTGCACCTGGCATAGCCAGAGGCCCACGTCTGGCGGCCCACTGCCAGGCCCACCATGGCGTGACACCATGGAGTCCCCTTTATCAGACCCGCAGGTCGTACACCCCAACCCATCCCCGGGCCCAACCACAGGAGCACGGTAGGTTGTTGAGGTCAGGTTTTGATCCCCTGACCTCCTTGATAAAGAGCTTTCAGGCAAGCTCTCATCAACCAACTGATCTGCGAATCAGTTGTTGATGAGAGCTTGCCTGTAAGCTCTTTATCAAGGAGGTCAGGGGATCGAAACCTGGCCTCAACAACCTACCGTGCGCCTGTGGTTGGGCCCGGGGATGTTTTGGGGTGTACGGCCCGCGGGCCTGATAAAAGGGACGCCATGGTGTGATGCCATGGTGGGCCTGGCAGTGGGCCGCCAGACGTGGGCCTCTGACTAGGCCAGGTGCAAGGCCTAGTCGACAGAGCGAGTCGGCTCTCGGTCACTGCATCACAAGTGTTGGATCTTACGACACCCTTAGAGGGGGGGATGAATAAGGGTTGACAATATTTTTTTTCTTAATCTTAATTTATTAGGGGAAATAATTAAAAAACTCAAAACTAATTTTTCATAGACAAACTAAACACTTAGAAACTAATAAGAATAGAAATGATAATCTTTTATTTCATAAGTGATAAAACAAAATAAAATATATCTATATGAAGCTAGAGATAAAGGCTATGAAAAATATAGTCTACTTTTGATTTCGCCGGTCCTTATACATGAACTGGCAGGATAAAGCATATCTCTCCCAAGATCTTACTACTAGCCTTCCCCTAAATCCAACCACGATCTAGACGCTGCACACAAGGCAACGATTATTCCCTAATCCATAGAAGGACTTGGATGCCACGCGCAAGGCGACGATTTTCCCCTAATCCACGCAAGGACTTAGATGCCACGCACAAGGCGGCGATTTCCCCTAAGCCACGCAAGGACTTAGACGCCACACACAAGGCAGCGATTTTCTCCTAACGATTATAATGACAATAATGATAAAATATAATCTTTAGAATTAAGAACTCCCTCTAAATGTAGCCTGAATATGACGATGAATCCTTGCCAAGATTTATTCAGATGCCATGTACATGTCATCGCTTCATCGCTCTTAAACTGTCTTGGGAGGATGGAGTCTTTTTGGATGTTGGAGCTCTCTGGACCAGTTATACAGGGAGGAACACTCCAAATTCTGTAATCTTTTTTCTCCACGGAAAAATGAATTACTTTTATATATTATCAATATCGTCCGACGACACTGGATGTCGCCAATCAGCGAAATCATATTTGGCTACCACGTGTCTCACGATTCTGAGGTTTCTGTGGGACGATTCGATCGTGGAACTATCTCCGGGCGATAGTGTCTATCGTCTGGCGATATCTCCTCTTAAATTTTGCCAACCGAACCATTTTTAGATTGTACATGACTTCGAACTCATTCCAGAATGGGGTGGCACGTTCTGTAACTCCTCCCGGATTGAAAGTTATGGTTGTTTGAAGTTTAGCACACAAAACTCGTCATTTTGTTTTTTTTTCTAAAGTGTACAGACCCTTGGATCATGCCCAAGACTGATGACTTGTGCCCTCATTCAACACGTACAACCTGCACATTATAAATACACAAAAGAGTAGATCAAATACATCACGGTATTTGTTATTCTCAAATCAAGAGATGCAGAATGCATGCTCCAATAGAAATATTTCCACATAATTTTGATTGTGAGTATCCCAAAGTATAATGAAAGTACATTTGGAAAGGGACTGTTATCGCCGATAGAGTTTTCTTATAACAACAACCATGAGGCCTATATTGTAGGAAGTGTCGGCACTTGGATCAGATTATATTGAGGATACAGACACACACATACGGCTGATCAGGAATAGGATGCTATGTGGCCAAGAACACTACCCGATGATGATAAAAATCTTCGTTGCAGGCTCAAGGGAAGGTGAGTTTATTGCCCCACAACTATCATAGGTTATAACCACAGCATTTCCTTCTACAAACACAAAAACCTGAGTTAAGTACCACTTTTGTCTAACCCAGATCTGAGTTCTAGGTGGGAGATAACGTTTTCTTGAAGATACATCCAGTGCATGGGGTTTCGCTGGTGCAAAGGCACCAGGAGCGCAACCCTCAGTTTATGGGGCTATGCATGATCCTAGAGCGTATCGATCCTTTGGCATATCGGCTGGAGCTGTCGCAAGAGTTAGAGAACATGCATGACGTCTTCCATGTCCCCTCACTTCAGAGAGCCTTTCTTCGGCCGGAGTACTACATTATAGTTACAACAGGCCCAGTAGAATTCAATCAGTCAGTTCATTTGGAGCCGATCCAGATTGACGATACAATGATTCGAGTTCTGCAAAAAAAGAAGGTTCCCTTGGTCAAGGTGTTGTGGTCCAACCACGGATGGGAGGAGCACACCTGGGAGTCGATGGACCTGATGTAGAAATAATTTCTAGAACTCTTCGCCACAAATACTTTATAAAATATTTTTTTCTGAAAGGTTCCTTAATTTATCATGCTTAGAACCCCGTAGACCCGAACTTGAATTTCAGGGTTGAAATTATTCTTTTATTTATTGGGATTTGTAACACCCCTTTGTCTTCTAGACCCCTTAACTTAGATTAGGGTAGGGCATGTGGTGAGTGAGAGGGTTTAGGCTCGGTATTGACCTTAGGGCCCAAGGAGTTAGGGTGGGCTCACACGGGGCCCACTATAGGGTTTAAGTCCACATAGGTCAAACTGGCCCAAATTGAAACCATGAATACAACTTGACCTAACCACTATGTCCCTAACCCTAGAAGAAATCTAAGTGGCCCAAAATCCCATCGCATGGGCACCTATTGGCCCAATTTGACCAAAGTCAACTCTTACCCTAGTTTGATCAAAACCACATACATAGGTCTAATCAGCTTAAATAAGGCATCACCATGGCCCAACCCATGTTAGGTGGTGTCATAGGATTCATGACCATCAAGTGGGGCCAGCACACTCATCAAATTGACCAAGTCAACCCTAAAGTCAAACTTGATCAACTAAGCCTAAATAGAGAATTATTGAGCCAAGCCCAATTCTAATGGGCTAAGGCTATGGACCATGGCCCAACTAATGTTTGGTGGTGCCATAGGACTCTTGACCATCATGTGGGCCAGCCCACTCATCAAATTGACCAAGTCAACCCTAAAGTCAAATTTGGTCAACCTTTGGCCTAAATAGGGAATTTAAGAACCAAGCTCATTCCCAATGGGCTAAGGCCTTGAACCATGACCCATTAGCAACCCATTAACCCAATGAACATCCATGCCCTCTGAAATTAGAGAGATGACATGCATGGGGGTATTTTGGTCATTTTCCCCAAAAATCAAGAGAGAGAAGAGAGGGAAATTAGGGATGGAGGCCATGTGGCCCTCCTCATCCCTTCCCAAGTTTATTTATGAGCTCCAACAGCATTTCCCAGCCATTTCCATCAAGCTCCATACCACATGGCATCTAGGAGGTGCTTCCAATGTAGAGGCTGAACTACCCTTAATGACATCTCATTATACAACCAATATCAGCTCATTTCAACCATCCCATTAGCTTCAGAAGGTGGAAGTGTAACACCCCGAAGTCAAGCTGATCTTTTGAGCAAAATCGGGTTCAGGCTTGGGTGACACGGCCTGGGACACGGGCGTGTCCCAGGGCGTGTCAGGCCTGGGTAGTGTCGAGTCATGAAGTCGACGAAATTCGGAGTCGACACAGCGGACACGGCCTGCGACACGGGCGTGTCGCAGGGCGTGTCGGGGTCGTGTCTACGATCGGCCGTGATGTCGACGAATTTATCTCGACGATTGCCGAGAGTCGAGTGTCGAGTGAGGACACGGCCTGTGACACGAGCGTGTCACAGGGCGTGTCAGTGGTCGTCGAACTCAACTCGACGTCTCGGGCTAGAGCTTGTTTGCGGGACACGGGTGTATCCTGGTGCACACGGCCATGAACACGGGCGTGTGCCAGGCCGTGTGCCAGGTCGTGTGAAGTCTCGGGTTATTTTGGGATTATTTCTATTGAGGTACACGGCCTCAGACACGGGCGTGTCTGAGGGCGTGTCGAGGACACGGCCGTGACACGGGCGTGTCACACGGCCGTGTACTGGCTGGATTGAGTCGGTTGTCTGCCGCTTAGAGGGACACGGCCTGTGACACGGGCGTGTCACAGGGCGTGTCAGGCCGTGTTTTAGCTTTTCTGGCCAGATCTGAGCCGTTTGTTTCCCTCTTCCTGGATCCAGTGGCTGGGCTTTGTCCAGGTGTTGTGAAGGCCGAGAAAAAGGGGATTTAAACACTCTTTTCTCTTCTTATTCTTCTTCATCTTTATTCCAAGAGAGAGAAAGAAGAAAGGCCTAAGGGAGAGAGAGGGGAGGAGTCTTCCAGCTGCTGTAGGAGCTGCGGAGTGCGGAGCGAAGATCCGAGAGCGGATTCGTGAAGGAAGAGCCGAGGCGGTGATTTCCATCCGGCTACTTCATGGCGCCGAAGCGATCTTCAAGGGTAACGATCTCCTTCTTGGACATCGAAGTCCTTCCTTTATGTATGTGCTTGGAATCCACCACCAAGAGGTGGATTTGCGGAAGGGATTCCTTTGTTGAGTCTGCATCTAGAGCCGGAATTATGAAGTACGGCATAGGCATGCTGTGTGAAGCCCATCTGGACCGGTAGTCTGGATTGGTGATGCTCATGGGTAAACCGGAGATGACTCCGTGGATTTGATGAGATGCAAATGGTTTTCTCTTGTGATGAATGGATGGATGTAATGCTGAATGTGAGGAGGCTTTTGTAAAGCTCCTGGTTGTGATATGATCAATTGGTAACATGCCTGGGGAGATCGTGATAAACCCGACTATTACACCACTAGGGTGGGTTGATCTAGTTAGGAAGGGATCGATGGGTGGCAATGCTAGGGGAGCCGAGTTAAACCCGGGTTGCTGCACCACATAGTGTGGGTCGATCGGATTAGGAGGGGGGTCGATGGGTAGACATTGCCTGGGGAGCTTAGATAAACCCGGCGTGCTATACCACATGTTGTGGGTCGACCTACTCTGGTTGTTGGATGCTGTGAGGGTGTACCTCTGTGTGGTTTGGGCGGGATGTTGCCAGCTTGCGAGATTGGTGGACTAGGGCCGGTCAACCAACAAGTTAAAACCTCGAATCAGCGGTGTATGACTGGTGGATTCCGATACGCCAAGAAGGTGCCCTGAGTGCACGGAGCGTCTGGTGGATTCCAGCGTTTGTGATGGAATGTGTTTGCTAGTGGGCTAAAGAGAATGAGATAAACATATGTTGTTTGATGATACTTGATGAGCATTGTATACAGGGAAGGAACCACTACCCAGGGTAGGGGGTAGGGTCATTATAATGGGTCAGCCAAATGCTGACCGTTACTTTGTTTTGCCGCTTTTTGGTGGATGTCTCATTGCAGGTGCCGCGGCTTGAATTGAAATGACTAAGCGGAATGGCTAGCTTGCTGTTGTTGGCCCTTGAAGGCCATGCGAAGAGTTGTGTTTGGATTTCATGTGTGGCCGGCCTGCGTGCCGATGTACGAAATGATTGTTGTGTAAAAGAGGAACTTGTAAGGCCATAAGTCCAGGGTGTGTGAGTTGTATACATTCCTGGTGTTGGTATATATAAATGTGACTTTTATATATGGGTGGACATTCTAGTTTGAGTTCATGCTAACAAGAAAATATGCTGCGCTAGAATGGAATGAGTTAAGGATACGTATCGATTTTGATTTCCACACGTGATTCCTTCGCTTTGTCTGTGAGATATGACGTGGGGCCCCGGCCGGACCCACCGTTATATGTCATGTGACAGGCGGGGGCGTTACAAAGTGGTATCAGAGCCAGGTTTAGATTGTTTGGGAGGAGAGAACATAAATGAAATCATGAATGTCCACTAGGAATGTATGTCATGCACATGCTGTGCGTGCCTGTGTAGTCAATGTCGCAGTACCGTTATGATTTGAAGGATTAATGGTGTTCTGTACATTGATAGGTGGTGAGGGATGGAGCTGGGCCGTCTGAGCCCTAGCGGTCTGATGAGAGTGCAGCACCCGTTGGAGAGCCTATGCCTCCCTCGGCAGAAGCCATACGGGTGGTGGCGGAGACAGTGCTTGCAGTGTTACAAGCACATCCTGCTGGACAGGCAAGACCTGGTGGAAGGCAAGAGCACGCTGCAGTGGTGGTGGAAGCACAAGCAAGTGACGACGCATTGACACGTTTTATGCACTTTCATCCACCTACGTTTGGTGGCGCGCTCTCACCAACGCAGGCAGAAGATTGGTTGGCAAGAGTAAAAAGGATCCTAACTGCAATCAGGACGGTAGAGGAGCAGAAAGTGATGTTGGCCACTTTTCTGTTGGAAGGCGATGCGAGATTATGGTGGGATGAAATTGAAGTGCATCACTTGGCAGGTCGAGGTTTAATAGAGGTTTCCATGGAGGAATTCTCCCATATATTTTTAGCCAAGTATGTGCCAGTGTCGCAGAGGATTGCAATGGAAAATGAGTTTCTCCATCTGGTGCAGGGTGAGCAAGATATTGATGCCTACCTGCATGAGTTTACAAGATTGGGGAGATATGCGGGATCGACCTTTGCGGAGGAAGCGCGAAAGACAAATCGGTTTTATGAAGGATTGCGGGATGAATTGAGGTTTGCACTTTCGAGTTCCGTAAGCCAAGGCTTCCAAGCATTGGTCGATACAGCCCGTGCCTTAGAGAAGGATATGAAGCTAGTACAAGTGAATAAGAGACGGGCAATAGAAAAGTCAGAGTTGAAAATGTCACCATCGGATCAATCGGAGTTTCGACGACAAGAGAAGAAAAGATTTAGGCCGGCGGAATCAGCTCCGTCGACTGTTTCTTCAGGGGCGACTTATGGGTCAGGACGTGTGGATACACGTATCTGCTATAAATGTGGGCAGTAAGGGCATATAGCAAGATTTTGTCGGAATGTCCCTCCAGGGAGTGAGAAAAAGACAGGTGCGTCATATGAAGAAAAAGGGAAAGCAGTGGCCGAATCATCTGCACCCCGGACGCAACCTCGCTTTCATGCGATGGAAGTGTAAGAGCCGCAAAGCTCAGTTGGTGAAATTCAGCCTCGGGCATTTAAGTTGTCTCTTAATCATGAATTTCAAAATCGGGAGGCTGAGCGGAAGTGACGTGTGATGTGACTTATAGTTTTGATGGATCATCCATAATGGTGTATGTACAAGATGTTTATATATATAGTTGTATGACAACTATATGGCTAGATGATGAATAAAATCGTGATGTTGACAATCTTGATTAAAATGTGGTGCACGTGTGATGGTAAGGCGATATGAAATCACGTTGTTTTGTTTTGAGGTCTTCTGTGGTTGCATGTGCACAAGTGGAAGATAGGGATGTTTGTTGTGTTGTATGTTTGGTAGTTTGTGTGGAGACTTGAGGTGTAAGCTTTGATGATGTTGTGGCTGCTTGGAGTCAATTTCGAGGACGAAATTATTTGAAGGGGGGAGGATTGTAACACCCCGAAGTCAAGCGGATCTTTTAAGCAAAATCGGGTTCAGGCTTGGGTGACACGGCCTGGGACACGGGCGTGTCCCAGGGCGTGTCAGGCCTGGGTAGTGTCGAGTCGTGAAGTCGACGAAATTCGGAGTCGACACAGCGGACACGGCCTGCGACACGGGCGTGTCGCAGGGCGTGTCGGGGCCGTGTCGATGATCGGCCGTGATGTCGACGAATTTATCTCGACGATCGCCGAGAGTCGAGTGTCGAGTGAGGACACGGCCTGTGACACGGGCGTGTCACAGGGCGTGTCAGTGGTCGTCGAACTCAACTCGACGTCTCGGGCTAGAGCGTGTTTGCGGGACACGGGTGTGTCCTGGTGCACACGTCCATGAACCTGGGCGTGTGCCAGGCCGTGTGCCAGGCCGTGTGAAGTCTCGGGTTGTTTTGGGATTATTTCTGTTGAGGTACACGGCCTCAGACACGGGCGTGTCTGAGGGCGTGTCGAGGACACGGGCGTGTCACACGGCCGTGTACTGGCTGGATTGAGTCGGTTGTCTGCCGCTTAGAGGGACACGGCCTGTGACACGGGCGTGTCACAGGGCGTGTCAGGCCGTGTTTTAGCTTTTCTGGCCAGATCTGAGCCGTTTGTTTCCCTCTTCCTGGATCCAGTGGCTGGGCTTTGTCCAAGTGTTGTGAAGGCCGAGAAAAAGGGGATTTAAACCCTCTTTTCTCTTCTTCTTCTTCTTCATCTTTATTCCAAGAGAGAGAAAGAAGAAAGGCCTAAGGGAGAGAGAGGGGAGGAGTCTTCCAGCTGCTGTAGGAGCTGCGGAGTGCGGAGCGAAGATCCGAGAGCAGATTCGTGAAGGTGGAGCCGAGGAGGTGATTTCCATCCGGCTACTTCATGGCGCCGAAGCGATCTTCAAGGGTAACGATCTCCTTCTTGGACATCGAAGTCCTTCCTTTATGCATGTGCTTGGAATCCGCCGCCAAGAGGTGGATTTGCGGAAGGGATTCCTTTGTTGAGTCTGCATCTAGAGCCGGAATTATGAAGTACGGCATAGACATGCTGTGTGAAGCCCATCTGGACCGGTAGTCTGGATTGGTGATGCTCATGGGTAAACCGGAGATGAGTCCGTGGATTTGATGAGATGCAAATGGTTTTCTCTTGTGATGAATGGATGGATGTAATGCTGAATGTGAGGAGGCTTTGGTAAAGCTCCTGGTTGTGATATGATCAATTGGTAACATGCCTGGGGAGCTCGTGATAAACCCGACTGTTACACCACTAGGGTGGGTTGATCTAGTTAGGAAGGGATCGATGGGTGGCAATGCTAGGGGAGCCGAGTTAAACCCGGGTTGCTGCACCACATAGTGTGGGTCGATCGGATTAGGAGGGGGGTCGATGGGTAGACATTGCCTGGGGAGCTTAGATAAACCCGGCGTGCTACACCACATGTTGTGGGTCGACCTACTCTAGTTGTTGGATGCTGTGAGGGTGTACCTCTGTGTGGTTTGGGCGGTATGTCGCCAGCTTGCGAGATTGGTGGACTAGGGCCGGTCAACCAACAAGTTAAAACCTCGAATCAGCGGTGTATGACTGGTGGATTCCGGTACGCCAAGAAGGTGCCCTGAGTGCACGGAGCGTCTGGTGGATTCCAGCGTTTGTGATGGAATGTGTTTGCTAGTGGGCTAAAGAGAATGAGATAAACATATGATGTTTGATGATACTTGATGAGCACTGTATACAGGGAAGGAACCACTACCCCGGGTAGGGGGTAGGGTCGTTATAATGGGTCAGCCAAATGCTGACCGTTACTTTGTTTTGCCACTTTTTGGTGGATGTCTCATTGCAGGTGCCGCGGCTTGAATTGAAATGACTAAGCGGAATGGCTAGCTTGCTGCTGTTGGCCCTTGAAGGCCATGCGAAGAGTTGTGTTTGGATTTCATGTGTGGCCGGCCTGCGTGCCGATGTACGAAATGATTGTTGTGTAAAAGAGGAACTTGTACGGGCATAAGGCCAGGGTGTGTGAGTTGTATACATTCCTGGTGTTGGTATATATAAATGTGACTTTTATATATGGGTGGACATTCTAGTTTGAGTTCATGCTAACAAGAAAATATGCTGTGCTAGAATGGAATGAGTTAAGGATACGTATCGATTTTGATTTCCACACGTGACTCCTTCGCTTTGTCTGTGAGATATGACGTGGGGCCCCGGCCGGACCCACCGTTATATGTCATGTGACAGGCGGGGGCGTTACAGGAAGAGAGTTGAATTTTCTCATGTATCAAGGAAAATGATGGAGAAATGGGTTCGGGAGCAAGATCGCCGGAGAGGAGAAAATCCATGTTCAACCGCCGCCATCACCTCCGTCGGTCCCCAATCAAGGTCTGTTTATCCTACTCTCCCTCTATGCTAGATCTATAGATCCATTATGAGAGATATAGGGCTTGATTGAGCCTGATTCAATGTGAGGAAGGTGAAAGTGCAACTAGATCTGATATACTCTAGAGGGGGGGTGAATAGAGTATATGGTGCTTTAAAAACTTTTACAAACTTTTACAACTATTGTTGTAATATGTGTGAGCAGGGAAGCAATAAAAAATTTAATCACAGTACTAAGTTAACCAAAAACTAAGCACAGAAAAATCAAGGCCAGAAACAAAAATGAAAGTAAGCAAAACCAAAAGACACAAGGAAATATAGTGGTTCCCCAAACTTGGGTACATCCACTCTTCTACCACCCTAGGTAGGAATCCACTGCAGGATGAGTTGATCAGGTGTCCTGGGCACCAATGAGCTTTTGATAAGGTGCTCAAAAACCAAAGCAGATTTTTTGATCAGGTGTCTTGCCACCAATGAGCTTTTGACAAGGTGCTCAAAAACAAGGTTCAAACTTTTGAAGGGAGTTTGAGAAACCCTTAACAGAGTGGGGGTGAGAGAGTGATGGCAGTCTTCTCTTTCTCAAACAACTGAGAAGACTATGTGGATTGATGTCAAAGCTCCCCCTGAATCCTTGAGATCTTCAGGAAGAAAAGCTTTGCTGAGGGTGATAGGCCTTCAAAGATTGAACTCCAGCAAAAGATGATTTCAGCAATAGCTGAAAATGTTGAATGTCTGGAGTCTTGGAAATGTATTGGCCTTGAACACTTAGAAAACTACAGAGATCTGAAGATTTTTAGAAAGCTTGATCTCCTTAGATGAGTGTTCTTGAGAATTCTTTGTGACAGAAGAATTTTGAATATTTCTCTGTAATCAGTATTCTCTCTCTGTATTGTGTGTTCTCTGTTGAGAGATTCAAAAATCCTATCACTTATTCTCTGGTGTAGAATAGAATAACATTCTCTGCCAAGTATAGCCGTTGGCCTGTATTAATTACATTCTTAATTGCATAATCTCTTCTGGAGGAAAGTCCACAGATATATTCCTTGAAAAATCCCTTGAAACTTGGTCCAGAATTGAATGAAAACGGCTAGCAAATCTCTGAATTAATTGCAGAATAACTCCTAACTGATTTGAATTTGAATTCTGAAAGTTATCTGAAATCGTCGAACTAAGATCTGCTATCGTCGAGCTGAGCTCAGCGACCTAGAAACACACAGCAGTAAAATATCGTCGATCTGAGCTCAAAGATCGTCGAACTGAGCTCAGAGATAAAGATCCAAAGCATAGTCAAAATCGTCGACCTGAGCTCACCGATCGTCGAATAGAGTTCGACGATATTATGAAGTTGAGCTCAGCGATCGTCGAACAGAGATCGACGATCTGTCAAAGTTGAGCTAGACGATCGTCGATCGGAGTACGACGAATCGTCGTGCTGAGCTCGACGATATGACTTGGTCTTCAGACAGAGAATTCTGGTCTTTCAAGGCAGCTTCCAAACCTAGACTTTTAACCCTTAGACTCAATTCTAATTGACCTATTAAGCTATACAGGAGGTCAAGCAAAGGTTCCTAGAGACATAGTGATCCTGACCCAAATTAGTAATAGGGTGTTCCAACAATCTCCCCCTATTTGGGTTAGGATTACTATTTACAGACTTTGGAAAAATTTGAATCACAACATACAATCAGACGAACATAAAAACAACAGCTAGACAAAGCAGAATCACAGAGATATATATATAGCATCCAGATAGCAATCAGAATTCACAGAAACTGTCACCTTACAATGTCATTTCTTCTCTTTGCCTTTGACAAGTTTAATTTCTCTGTTTGGATTGAGGGCTTCTTTGTTGGACCTGGTGTCATCTGCTGCACCCAAATAAGTTTGCTTTGTAGGCCTGGGAACCACAGCTGCAGGATGTAATTCCATATATCTCTCAGCATCAAAGAATTTTCTGGAAGCATATTTCTCTAATTCTTTCTATTTTTGCTCAGACATTGTAGAAATGTTGGAAGAATCTATTCCTTATTCTCTGTCTCTCTTAATCTGATCCAGTGCAGCCAATTCCTTCATCCTGGCAGTCCAAGAAGATGGATTATTTTCAGGGTCCTCAAAAGGTACAGGTGGCTCATACCTGTTGGAAGGATTGTCTTGAGGAGGCCTGGCAGACACAGTCTCTTTTAGCTTGTAAGGGAAAGGACCTGAAGTTGTATCAGAAGAACTATGTCCTCCCCTAGAATATTGGTGCTGCCTGGAGTACCCTTTAGAATATACTTGAACATCTCTTTGAGTTCCTCTATATCCTCCTCTCCTAGAATATGAACCCCTGGATTGGCTTTTCCTTTGGTAAGATCTGGCATGAGGTTGATAGGGAGCCTGGCTTCTGGCTGGGGGTTGACTTGCAAAGCTTCCACCTGCACCTGCATCAGGAGGAGGTGGTGGAGGAGGATGAGAGTGCTGGAATGGGGATGAACCCTTCTCATATTTTCTCTTTTTCTTCATGGCTTTCAGCTGGTTCTTGGAATACTGCATCCAGTGTTCAGTGATTGGGCAATTATGATGGATATAATAAGGGATATCATTGTTATCCTTAACTTTAGCAGGAGGAACCCTTTTCATTGCTTTGCTCCTTGCCTTCCTTTTCCTGGCAATGGTAGCAGATGAGTCATCCGAATCTGTTTTAAGTTCATCAGATTCAGAACTCTGATCATCATATAGAGCATCTATTTTCTTCATAAGATCTTTCTTCAGTTGAACAGAGGCAGATGAGGCAGAAGCTGAAACAGCAGCAGCAGTAGGGGTTGAGATGGTAACAACATGGACAACAGTAGATGGAGAAGGTGCAACAACAGCAGCAGCAGACTCTGTACAGGTGACAACAGCAGCAACTTCACTAACAACAGCAGATACAGCAGAAACATCATCAAGGTCTGCAGCAGGCTCAATTTCAGTGGCCTCTGACATCAGAATGTCCTTGGATATTGGCTCATCAGAAGCAGTAGGAACTTCAGCATCAGTGTTAACAATCTCAGCAGCAGTGTCAACAGTCCTTTCTTCAGAAGCAGCAGCAGTGACTGAATGTACAAAGGAAGAGAGGATGCTAGGGTCACAGCCAGAAAAAGGCACAAGTGCCTTGGATAAGTCTTCTGGAGGCTGGACAGCATGGACCTCTCGCAGACAGTTAAAGTAGGCAGAATCAAACACAGATAGCAAAGACCTGAGGTCAATTGCAAAAACTGCAGTAGGAGGCACAGTAACAGGAGCAGAAGGGGCAGCAGACACAGAAACAGCAGCAGCAGCAGCATGATGATTCACTTCATAAGGCATCTCCCCCTGCCTAGATGCAGAGACATCTGGATCAAGGCACACTGCTGTAGGTGCTGCCTGAGGAAAGAGGGAGGAGAGCCTGGAAGAGAGAGCTGCCACTGACAGGTGTAGAGGAGCTAAGGAGGTCTCCAATAGTAGAGAGAGCCTGGGGGCAATCAGCTCATACAGCCTGTCAGCTAGGGCTGAGAGGTCTACTTGCTCAAGAGCTGGAGCAGAGGTAGAGGGGATGGGAGCAGCTGAAGGTTCTGGAAGGGGAGAGCTGGTTAATGATGGAATGGATGGCTGAGGTGTAGGTAGGGTGGAGATGGAGGACAGGGGAATTGATATGGATGGAGTGAATGTTGGCTGGTCTATGATGTGGTGTAGGAGGTCTTGGAATGAAGTGGAGGAGGTAGATAAGTCAGGAGGAGAGGATGGGGAATCATCCATAAAGGAATCATCCAGGAGGGTGAAGGATGGAATGGAGGGTGAGGAGGTGACATCAGGTGGAGGGTAGGAGAACAGTGGGTGGAAATGTTCTTCTGGTGTAGAGAGAACAGGGACTGGAGATGGAGTTGATGTTGGAGATGGGCTAGATATGGTGATGGTGGAGGGAGCTGGAATGGTGGATGGTAAGGGAAGGGATGGAATTGGAGGAGGAGGAGAGGCAGCAACAGCAGTAGCCAGGTCATCTGCAGGGGCAGAGACCTGTGGAGTAGTGACTCTATGAGTCCTTGTGCTTGAAGGGGCACTGGAGGAGGGCCTGCTAGGCTTGCTTATTTTCCTGTCCCACTTGCCAAAGAGGGCACAGGTTAGTCTCTTGGAGGCATTGATATGAACTCCAGAGGAGACCAGCAAGGCAGGGCACCTGGTCTGCAGAAAAACTCCAATAATTCTACCAAAATTAACAAAACTCTTGTTTATTTTCTTTTTGATTAGGTCAAAGAAGACCTCTCCCCAGTTCAGATTTTTCTTATCCACCAGAGCTCCCATGAGACAGAGCTGATGTCTTGAGATAGTATCATGGGCTGAGTGCTTTGCCAGTAGCACTTTCCCTACCACATCTGCCAGGAATCTATATTCAACAGATAGATTCCTCTTGAAGAGCTTGCTAGGGTTTCCCTCTAGATGACCCATCCTGGCAAGCAGGTCAGAATACTCTTATCCAGATAACTCAGTAGATTCTGCTCCATTTCTCAACTCAAAAACCTCTGAAAGAATGGTTGGGGTCAAAGGTACCTGATTTCCAGCTATTGACCCAACTATAGTGCTGTGATCTTGATTATGAGCAGTATAAACTCATTCCTTGATTTCATCAGAGGCCAACTTGATCCTGGTGGTCATTAATGTTGTCAGATTCTGGTCCTTGAACAAACTCAGTATGTCTTGAAAAACCTGGTCAGTGGTGCTGAAGGATTCCAGATCAATGTCAAACCCGGCATCGAACTTCATGGCAGCAAGAACAGCCACTGACACAGCCATTGTACATGCAAAACACGACAAACAAAATGACCAAGAGTAGAACTGTTTGGAGGGAAAGAAGATTCTTGCAGAGAAATCTAAAGCGCAAATGAGAACGACGGCGAAAAATGAGTTTTATATTAGGGTTCGACGCAGAATTGGAAAGATCGTTGAACTCAGTTCGACGATCGAGGCTTCGAAGGAATCTGAAGAGACTTCAACATCGTCGATCTCCGTTCGATGATATTGGAGAGCGTCGAGCTCCGTTCGACGATCGTTGAGAGAACAAAATCGTCGAGCGCCGTTCGACGATCGTTGACCGGAAGAGATAGTTCATACTATCTGAGAGGCGCTGAACTCAGTTCGACGATTTTTGGAAATCGTCGATCTCCGTTCGACGATCTTAGGGCAAATCGTCGAGCGCAGTTCAGAGATCAGAAAAATTCTAGACACTAAGAAAAATCAGAATGTTTGCCTAGTCTTGGTCAAATTTTAAGCTTTCAAAATCTTGGATATTATTTAAGGCTTCCTCCATCTAACATTCCTAACTGATTTAGGAAGAAGGTGTGTTTCTTTTCATCCAAAGGCTTGGTGAAAATATCTCCCCTTTGGAAATCAGTTGGGATATATTGTAATTCAATTTTATTCTTTTCAACATTATCCCTTAAGAAGTGATGCCTAATCTCTATGTGTATTGTCCTACTTTGGAGGACTGGATTTTGAGCTATGGAAATAGCACTTGTGTTGTCACAAAAGATTTTAGACTTCTCTAAGTTGTAGCCATAGTGTAGGAGTTGGTTCTGGATCCACAAGATTTGTGAACAACAACTGCCTGCAGCCATATATTCAGCTTCAGTAGTTGAAGTTGACACAGATGTTTGTTTCTTGCAAAACCAAGAGACAAGTCTGTCACCAAGGAACTGACAAGTTTCACTGGTGCTTTTCCTGTCAATTCTGCATCCAGCATAATCAGCATCAGAGAATCCAGTTAACTCAAATGTTGAATCTTTTGGATACCAGAGGCCTAGATTTGGACAACTTTTAACATACCTGAGAATCCTCTTTACTAATGTTAGGTGTGACTCTCTAGGGCTTACTTGGAACCTAGCACATATACATGTAGCAAACATTATATCTGGTCTACTAGCTGTAAGATACAATAAAGAGCCAATCATTGCTCTATATGTTGTCTGATCAACAGGTTTCCCATGTTCATCAGCATCCAATACAGCATTAGTAGGCATGGGTGTTTTCATACAAGATGCCTCAGACATACCAAATTTCTTAACCAATTCATGTGCATACTTGGTTTGAGAAATGAAGATGCCTTCAGCATGTTACTTGACTTGTAATCCTAGGAAGAAGGATAGCTCACCCATGCTACTCATCTCAAATTTAGAATGTATTAGGTTAGAAAACCTTCTGCACAATTTTGAGTCAGTATAACCAAAAATGATATCGTCTACATAAATTTGTACTAGTAGGGTATGGGACTTATGGGTTCTAATAAAAAGAGTTTGGTCTACTCTACCCCTTATAAAACCATTTTCCAAGAGAAAGCATGCTAAGGTCTCATACCATGCTCTAGGAGCTTGCTTGAGACCATATAATGCTTTATTTAATCTAAAAACATAATCAGGATAAGTTAGAGAGATAAAACCTGGAGGTTGTTTGACATAAACTTCCTCTTTGATGTCTCCATTCAAGAAAGCACTTTTGACATCCATCTGATATACTTTGAAGCCTTTGTGAGCTGCATACGCTAGAAATATTCTGATGGCTTCCAATCTTACAACTGGTGCAAAGGTCTGGTCGTAGTCAATTCCTTCTTCTTGAGAATATCCTTGAGCAACTAGCCTTGCCTTGTTCCTTATAATTACTCCTTGATCATCCAGTTTGTTTCTGAATACCCATTTTGTTCCAACAATTGAGTGATCCTTAGGCTTTGGCACTAGTTCCCATACTTTGTTTCTCTCAAATTGATGCAACTCCTCTTGCATTGCAATGATCCAGTGTGGATCTTGCTCTGCATCTTGAATGAACTGAGGTTCAATTTGAGATAGGAAGCAGGTGTGCAACAGGTTTTGGTTGACCTGATTTCTGGTTTGCACACCAGCTGAGATTTCTCCAATTATTTGGGAAATTGGATGGTCTCTTGATGTTACTAAATCAACAGGGGGTGTTGATTGTTCACCAACCTGTGTTGTTGTTTCTTTTTGTGGTACAACAACTGGCTCTTCAGGTTGTTCTTCAATGTGTTGAGCATTTTCTTCATCTTCACTGCTTTCATCCTCTTGAGCAACCTGTAACTTGTTCATATCTTCAACTAGAGAATGTTCCTATAAAGGTTTTATGGTAGAAGAGATCTTCTCCTTGAAAGACATGTTAGTTTCATCAAATGAAAGGTGAACAGATTCCTCAATTTTCAAAGATGATTTATTATAGACCCTATAGGCCTTGCTGATCATGGAGTATCCCAGAAACACTCCTTCATCAGCTTTGGCTTGAAATTTTGCTAGATATTTCTTGTCATTATTGTGAATGTAGCAAATACAACCAAAAACTCTAAAATAGTCAACTTTTGGTTTCTTCCCTTTGAGTAATTCATAGGGAGTCTTTCCCTTTAGTTTATGTATCAGACTTCTGTTCAGCACATAGTTGGAGGTGTTCACTGCCTCTGCCCAAAAGGATAAAGTTAGATGAGCATCTGACAACAATGTAGTGGCAGATTCAATAAGTTTTCTATTTTTCCTTTCAGCTACCCCATTTTGTTGAGGAGTTCTAGGAGCTGAGAAACTGTGCCTGATCCCTTCACTCTGATAGAACTCTTGCATAAGAAGAGAATCAAACTCTGTCCCATGATAACTTCTGATCAGGGCAATGTAAGTATTGAACTCAATCTGTACACATTTAAGAAACTCTGTCAGACACTTAAAGTTATCAGACTTCTTCCTTAGAAAGAACACCCAAGTAAATCTAGAGAAGTCATCTACAACTACTAAAGTGTAGGATTTCCCTCCTAGGCTTTGTACTGTGATGGGTCCAAAAAGATCCATGTGTAACAGATACAATATCCTAGGTGAATCACTCTTATTAAGTGACTTAAAGCTATTTTTAGTTTGGTTGCCTAATTGACAAGCCCTGCAGAGTCCTTCCTTCTTGTAGGGGCCAGAAGGTAGTCCTCTAACAAGGTTCTCCTTGGATAGCCTAGCAATAGTTCTAAGGTTTAGGTGTCCTAATCTCTTATGCCATAAAATATTTGGTCTACAGACAGAGTTAAACAAGCAAATATCTACATCAGTTGAAAGAAAATCTACTAAGTAGATGTTACCTTTCTTTTTACCTGTCAACACTGTTGTGTTATCCTCTGACTTGATTTTGCATAAGGCTTTGCTGAAGGTCACCTGGTAGCCTTCATCACACAGCTGACTGATGCTAATTAGGTTGTGCTTCAGTCCTTCCACATAAGCTACCTTCTTGAAGGTTACTGAACCAATATGGACTGCACCATATCCTTTAGTTTGTCCAAAGTTTGAATCACCAAAGATAACTTTGGGTCCAAGCTTGGCTCTGAAGGATGTGAGGTTGTCCTTATTCCCTGTCATGTGCTTAGAGCACCCACTATCCAAATACCATTATTGGTTAGATGTTGGATAGGTCTTCACCTGCACATAAGACAATTCATTTGTTTTTGACCCAGTTTACCTTGGGCCTAGGTTGATAACCTTTAAATTATGATATGAAAGACATCCCAGGTTGACTCTAATATCCTTCAGGATGATATATCCTTGGAGGTATAATCCATTCAGTATAAGGGTTAAAGGTTTGGGATGAAGAACCCTTAGGATTCAATTTTGATTTGCCTTTGAAAACTTTTCCAGAGTTCTGACCTCTGTTCGATGATCTTGGAGCTGCGTTCGACGATCTTGAGTCAGATCGTCGAGCTCCGTTCGACGGTCGACTATGGGTGAGGTCAGGTATATGAGATCGTCGACCTGCGTTCGACGACTTTGGCTGAGATCATCGATCTGCATTCGACGATTTTTCCTGAGATCGTCGAGCTGCGTTCGGCGATCGTCGATCTTCATTCGGCGATCGTCGATCTCTATTCGATGATTTCTGCTAGGACTTGGTTTTCTGAGGCAGATCAGAATTTTTCCTAGCAACCTCTACAACTCCCTTTCCTTTGTCAGAAATGAATTTGATGGGAGTTATTAGGACTATAGGTTGGCTGGATGAAGCACCCAAGCCCAGTGTACTGTTGAATCTGGAGTTCACTGTGCTTGTGATGTCCATCAGCTTGATGCTTCTCCCATTAAGGGATTCTTCAAGCTTCTTGGCCTCAGAGAGCTCACTTTTCAGTGAAGCTATCTGTTCCCTACAGCACTCCAACTCCTGAGAGAGTTTGAGGTTTTCTGACTTTAGAGCATTGTGTTCAGATAATTGATTTCTGAGAGAGATAATCTCTTTCTCAGACTTTAGCAGGTCTAAACACAGTGCCTTAAATTCAGATTTAAATTCTTCTGAACTAAAATCAAAAGAACCAATTACCTGATCTTCTTTAGGTTGAGTCTCTGAGTCTGACTCTGATTCCTCTTCTTCTGAGTTATGCTGTGAGGCATTGATTGCCATCATGCAGAACTCCTTTTCTTATGCATCATCCTCATCATCACTGGAGCTAGATGAGGCTTCTGACTCCTCTTCTGTCTCACTCCAGGATTCAGCAACAAACCTTTTTCTTGTATGCTTATTTTTGCTTGAAGAAGGTTTGTCATTTCCATTCCTTTTGGAGTCTTTCTCCTATCTTCTTTCTTTTTTGTCCCTTCTGTCCTTGTTCTTGTTATCTGGACAGTCAGGAACTATGTGCCCTGGTTTCCTGCAACAAAAGCAAATAATGTCTTTGTTATTACCAATGGACTTGTCATACCTTGGCTTATCCTGCTCCTTGTATGATCTTCTTCTGAAGTCCTTTCTGGCCATCTTGTAGAATCTTTTGGCCAACAAGCTGAGTAGTTCATCATTGCCTGTAGCTTTATCTTCAGGCAGATCCTCAGTTACCTTAAAGGTTATGGTCTTCTCTTTCCTTGTGGCTGGTGAAGCAGCCTTCTGTTCTTCCTCTCTATTCTTGATGAGTAGCTCATAAGATTTGAGCTTACCCAACAAGGCTTCAGTGGTGATCTCATTCAGGCTTCTGGCATCCTTAATTGGCCAGATTCTTGAATCCCAAGTGCTGGGGAAGCACATTAGGATCTTGTCATTGAGTTCAGTTAGAGAGATCTCTTTGTCCAATGTCCTTAGTTCACTGACAATTAGACTTAGTCTGTTGTACATGTCTCCCACTGACTCAGTTTCTCCCTTCTTGAAGTTCTCATATTGAGAGATGAGATGGGATCTTCTGTCCTTTCTCTCATCAGCTGAGCCTGAGACTATTTCTGAGAGTTTGTCCCAAATTTCCTTGGCTGAATTACATTCAGCTACCTTCTGAAATATGTCATCTGACATTGTTTGGGCTAGGATGTTCATAGCCTTGGCATCAGCTGCCTTCCACTTCTTGATATCAGCATCTGTTCCTGATGGAGGTGGAACAGCATTTGTACTGGAATTCTCTAGGGGTCTTGGACATACTGTCAAAACAGAGTTGAAGATATCTTCGTCAATAGAATTCATGTAAAGCCTAATCCTTGCTTTCCAGAGTGCAAACTTGGATAGATTGCACACGGGAGGTCTGGTGCTTGCATAATCTTTGTTTTGGGCCATGATTTGTGCAAACAAAATCTAATAATAAAATACCAAAGAAAAATAGATCTAGTTTGGGATCTTTAGGTTCAGGTGTTAGCCTGTACAACCAATCAGGTATGGTAAGTTTAACTAACCTCCCTCTGATACCAATTGAAAGTGCAACTAGATCTGAAATACTCTAGAGGGGGGGTGAATAGAGTATATGGTGCTTTAAAAACTTTTACAAACTTTTACAACTATTGTTGTAATATGTGTGAGCAGGGAAGCAATAAAAAATCTAATCACAGTACTAAGTTAACCAAAAACTAAGCACAGAAAAATCAAGGCCAGAAACAAAAATGAAAGTAAGCAAAACTAGAAGACACAAGGAAATATAGTGGTTCCCCAAACTTGGGTACATCCACTCTTCTACCACCCTAGGTAGGAATCCACTGCAGGATGAGTTGATCAGGTGTCCTGGGCACCAATGAGCTTTTGATAAGGTGCTCAAAAACCAAAGCAGATTTTTTGATCAGGTGTCTTGCCACCAATGAGCTTTTGACAAGGTGCTCAAAAACCAGGTTCAAACTTTTGAAGGGAGTTTGAGAAACCCTTAACAGAGTGGGGGTGAGAGAGTGATGGCAGTCTTCTTTTTCTCAAACAACTGAGAAGACTATGTGGATTGATGTCAAAGCTCCCCCTGAATCCTTGAGATCTTCAGGAAGAAAAGCTTTGCTGAGGGTGATAGGCCTTCAAAGATTGAACTCCAGCAAAAGATGATTTCAGCAATAGCTGAAAATGTTGAATGTCTGGAGTCTTGGAAATGTATTGGCCTTGAACACTTAGAAAACTACAGAGATCTGAAGATTTTTAGAAAGCTTGATCTCCTTGGATGAGTGTTCTTGAGAATTCTTTGTGACAGAAGATTTTTGAATATTTCTCTGTAATCAGTATTCTCTCTCTGTATTGTGTGTTCTCTGTTGAGAGATTCAAAAATCCTATCACTTATTCTCTGGTGTAGAATAGAATAACATTCTCTGTCAAGTATAGCCGTTGGCCTGTATTAATTGCATTCTTAATTGCATAATCTCTTCTGGAGGAAAGTCCACAGATATATTCCTTGAAAAATCCCTTGAAATTGGTCCAGAATTGAATGAAAACGGCTAGCAAATCTCTGAATTAATTGCAGAATAACTCCTAACTGATTTGAATTTGAATTCTGGAAGTTATCTGAAATCGTCGAACTGAGCTCTGCTATCGTCGAGCTGAGCTCAGCGACCTGGAAACACACAGCAGCAAAATATCGTCGATCTGAGCTCAAAGATCGTCGAACTGAGCTCAGAGATAAAGATCCAAAGCAGAGTCAAAATCGTCGACCTGAGCTCACCGATCGTCGAATGGGGTTCGACGATATTATGAAGTTGAGCTCAGCGATCGTCGAACAGAGATCGACGATCTGTCGAAGTTGAGCTAGACGATCGTCGACCGGAGTTCGACGAATCGTCGTGCTGAGCTCGACGATATGACTTGGTCTTCAGACAGAGAATCCTGGTCTTTCAAGGCAGCTTCCAAACCTAGACTTCTAACCCTTAGACTCAATTCTAATTGACCTATTAAGCTATACAGGAGGTCAAGCAAAGGTTCCTAGAGACATAGTGATCCTGACCCAAATTAGTAATAGGGTGTTCCAACAGAAGGTGAGTTTTTCGAGTTTTTTCTTTTTGCTCAGGTTCGCCGGAGGAGTCGCCTCTGACGGCCTTGTCGCTGGGAAATGCCAGCCAGCACCTCAACAGAGGTGGTGGTGATAATCGCCGGTGGTTGAGGTGGCCCAGGTGGCTAGAAGTAGGAGATTAACTTGCTCCAACACGGGTTGATCTGGACCGTTGGTGCATCGGGGATGATAACCCATGTCGTCCATCTTAATCGATATAAATTAATATGATTAATTTAATTTGTGTGTATTTCTGTCACACTTATTACAGTGACTTACAGGTAAATTTTATGCCCCTTAGACACAAATTCAGAAATAGTTTGAAACATATAAAATGTATCCATATGTCATAAATTTAATTTGACACCTTAAACATGATATTTGGAGCACTATAGCTCCTTGTATGGCAATTCTCCTAGGACTACTTGTAAACTAGGATAAAACTTAAAATGAGTGCCTAGGCTAAAATACAACTCCACATGTAATGAGATTTGTATCATGCATGTGTATATCCTAGACTTAGAGTGTACCCAAAAATAAGGGCACTTTGAAGATATTTTCTATAGTTTTAGTCAAAATTTGATTTATTAAATATATGCAATATAGAGAGATTTACAACTCCAATTGGCCCTAAATTTGGGTGGATTGATCCTAATATCATTTTAGGACCATGGTAAAAGTTTAGTGGCATTTGGACTTCTGCATGTTAGGGGATCCAACTTATAAGTTGAAGGTAGAGCTGTCTTTGGTGTGCTTATAGCAAAAATGTAAAAATGAGAAATTAAGCCTATTTGACTCATTGCATGTCAATGAAATCTTGGCTAGGGGTTTATAGTGATGGAATACAACTTCCATAGAGAAATTAGGATTTTTGAAAACAAAAATCCTATAGTTTAGATTTAATTCAAATTTAATACACTTATGTGTCATAGGAAATTAGGGGATATGAGCTTGGAAAATACTAAATCTTTGTCACAAGCCCTAAAATATTATTTCATTTCTCTAAAAAATTTAGTGAAAATTTTTGGGGATTTAATTCATGTGAACATTGCGTAAATTCCATTTATACCCTTATTTGATTTTGATTAGAAGCATAATTAATAATACTTGGAAAATTATGAAAAATTGTCTGGACGCTTATTTATGTATTGTGAACCCTTGTAATATTTCTTGAAATTTTCGGATGATTAATTATCATATTTGTACTAATATTGGCATTTCTATAAATATATTGAATTGTGGGAATTTTAAGTAAAACCCGTGGATATAACTGTGAAAATTTGTTTTGAATTTATCTTGTCAATATTAATGTATGGAAAGTTTCCCTGAATTATTAGTTGAGTATTTTTAGTACTTCCTTTGTAAAGTGGTAAATTTATGACATTAGTCATAAATAGAAGAATATTGGGAAATTTTGAATACTGGTCTTTTCAACCAAGATAAACACCAGATAAATTTATTAGACCTTTAGAACCTCTGGTTATTATAGTTCATGTTCAATGTGACTTATGTCACATAATTAAATAATTTTAATTATGGACCAAAATAGTTAAAAAAAATCCTAGAATTCTGAATTACCACTAATATGCATATGATTAACACATGATAAATATTTGGAGGCCTTAGGCCCAAGGAATCATAAGTCACCTCACATAGGCTAAGGTTAGGCTTGAGATGCATTTAGTAAAAGTGACATGTAGTGTTAGGACTTTCAGGGTAATGTGATATAACTGAAATTAGAAGTGTGTTGGGAAGTTTGATACCCTGGCTAGAATCATAAGTATGTCACTACTTAGCATCAAATGTTAGAGTGTAAGTCACCTAAAAGAATAACAAGGTCGGGGTCCGACGAAACTTCGTCTTTCTCCTAAAAGTACCTTAAATCACTACGTTTACTCATGAGCAACAACGAGAGTGAGGTGTTAAAATCGGGTAGTCACCAATAATAATAAGTGTACTAAAATGGGGGATTTGTGATTCAGCCCGTCGTATTCCTTAGTACTGTTGCGATCCCATCACCGAATAGACCTCGGAAAGTCTAGGATTAACCCTAAGTCGCTAAGTATAATTAAAATTAGACAAGAGTAGTCTAATAGATTGAGGAACAATGTTGCAATCTCACTCATGTAGGAGTGGAGGGATTCAAGAAAGGTTAGTCCCGCGAGCTGGAGGCTCGAGAGTTTTTAAAACAATCTCACCCTAATTGGGTTGGAGGGATACAGGACAGGTGGGTCCTGCGAGCTGGAGGCTCGGGAGTTTGATATCAGGATGGATTGGTCCTGCGAGCTGGATGCTTGGGATGAAATAACTTGCACGTGCATATAAATAAATTAGTGGCGGGACATTCGGCACTGGGCCAGTCGTCACACCAACATCAGTATGTTGAACATGGCGAGGTGTGATGATTTGAGGGGCAAGTAGGTTATTTTATACTGCATTCTGGAGGACGATCCTCGAAAACACATACTCGACTAATAAGACTGATGGGATAGCTAACAAATAGTATGCAGAGACTCTAGAGTGCACCTAAGACGTGTACAGATACGTATGAGAAGTCTAAGACTGGTAGTGTGTATACCCGCCTAGGAGTGAAAATGCCCGCTCCACTACTGCCGTAGCCACAATAGTGGTACCTGAGAGTTTAGCTAACTCGAAAAATTGGGAACTAAAGATCTGTGATCACAGAGTCACGAGGGTGAGTTTTACTTGTATGAATTATAGCATGCATATGACATCATAACACACATACATACATAGTACATTCATATTGCAGATCCTTATAAGAAAAACTAGTATGAACTCTTTTATATGATAAGTTATATTACCTGAAACCTTAACTTCGAAGTTTGTATGGGCATTCATATAATTTAAGGTAGTCCTGTGATGATAACTTAGTTGTAGTTCTTTATCTTACTGCACTATTCTTCATTGTCCTTACTACGTCTCTTTTCAGTACTACTGCTCCTTTCATTACTTTTGCTATACACAAACAATTGCTAATATAATAATTTAAATGTTAGAAGCTTACTTTTGTTAGCATAGTTTCACTGTCACCTACTCTTTTATTTCTAGCCCTTGTTGTCCTCTGCTTTTGTCCTCCCGCATTGTGTCTAGGAGTCGCGAGGGTAAGGCGAGAACAAAATGTCTTAGTCTTTATGACTAACGGTCGGTTGTGACCGTATCATTTTAGGAGCTGAAGTAGATAGATCCCTAGTACATCCAACAGGACGAGGTGGCAGGACATAAGGTGCAGATACTGCGCACTACTACCATAGCTTAACATCAGGTGACGACGGGTGTTTCAGTTCTTGCTTCCACTTAGAGTGATGTGTGAGAGAGTGATTTATTCATTCTGGCATGTATTAGGCATAAGCCCTTACTTTCTATGTACTCGTTGTTGAACTATGCAGTTTCATATATATATATATATATATATATATATATATATATATATATATATATATATATATACATATATATGATTTTTCTGCGATGTGGACTTGCTATATTTCTTATATTGCTTCTACTCTCATAATTGGCCTATCCGGTTAAATGATCCTAATAGCCGACAGGATCTATGTCATGCGGCGGTGACTAACCCATGTGTTAGTGCCACCATAGAGCGACGGTTCTGGGAATAAGATCGGGTAAACTCCTTGGTGGGGGGGGGGGGGTCTTATAGGAGAAAAGAACGCGTTCTGACAAAAAAAAACATTTCTTAGAGAAAGGAACGCGACCGAAGAAAAACAATCGCGTATGAGCTAAAAAACTCACATTCGGGCAAAAAAAACTATATGCGAGAGGAAAAATCACGCAAGGGAGAAAAATCATGTTCAGGCAGAAAAATCATGTAAGAGCAAAAACGTCAGATCTGAGCTGAAAAATTGAGTTTGAGCGAAATAATCATGTAAGGCCCAAAAAAATCGTCTCCAGAAAAAACAATTCATGCACTAATGAAATAAAGTTTACGGAGCTGAAAAATTGCGTCCGGCCGAAAAAATTTGCATCCGGACCGAAAAATCCCAACCGAGCTAAAAAATCACTTCCAGGGAAAAAATTGAGTCCATGGAATAAATTTCGTCCCGGCAAAAAAATGCATTCGAGCCAAATAATCGTGTCTGGAACGATAAAATCATGTCTGAGTGAAAAAATTGCAGTCGGGTCTGAAAAATCGTGTCTGGACGAAAAAATAATGTATGGGCAAATAAATCGTGCGCGGGCCGAAAATATTTCACACGGACTAAAAATTTTGCGTTCGGCAAAGAAATTACATCCCGATAAAAACAACACCATCGACTTAATAAATCACGTTAAAACGAAAAACCTCGTTCAGGTCGAAAATCGCAGCTGTGTCGAAAAATGAGCATCGAGGCGCAAATATCATTTCCGAGCCCAAAAACCCACCCACAGGTGAAAAACACGTGCCTAGGCGAAAAAGTGAGCCCAGATCAAAAACAGCTCCCGGGATATAACCCGCTCGGTCAAAAAATACATAGTTGTGCAAAATTTCTCTTTTGAGCGAAAACGCCCACTGGCTTGAAATCACTCAATTATTCAGGAAACTCATGAGCAGAGGTAAGAAATGACAATTTTTTAGTTCAAAGCCAAAGTCATAGGTTTTCACTTAAAAGCCAATAATCATGCACATTTAGTCACTTTGATTGTGAGAATTGAGTTTGTTGGTTATTGTACCCACAATTGTTGGGTATTGTACCCACAATAGCCTTGATTTAAAGAAGTGTCCTTTGAACTAAGTTGAATTGAGTTTCTATTTGATGTTAGTTTAAATTATGTTGTGCAGGTTTTAATTGCAAAGTACAAACCATTGTTAGGTTACAATGAGTCTCCAAACACAGTTCTATGCAATGTAATTCCTCATTGTATAGAACATCGTGTTGACTCCTGTGTAATCTCTCTAATGTGGTATACTTCATCTCTAGCATCCCAAAGAAAGTTGTTGTTCGAGAAGTTCAAAATTTGCTAAGTCATTCCGTTGAGTGATCTCGCAAGTATTGTAAAATTTAAATGAAGCACACATGTCACAAACATTTATAAAATGAAATAATTAAGTAAAATAATTGTCTGTGTCCTATGCGTGCGAGATCGACATGAACACTATTAATTAATTCCTACTGCATAGTGCAATCAAAAGATATAATATAGTACGCAATCAAAAATTAAGTGCGAAAAAAAAAATTAAATATGCGTATCATTTTTGGACTCGGTTTCATGCGGCATAGGTTTCGACATTCTTAACAATGTGTTTGTATTTCTTCGGATAAAATCTGTTGCCCATACTGGCGACAAAGGCATCAACTATACAAGATAAATTTATTGTTAGAAGTTGGGAAATACTCTCCCCGTTGAATTCCTTAACAAGCCATCCAGAGGAAAGTTCAAAATCCTCCCGTTGACTTCTCCTATGTATGTGAATCGGGACTTGATGTTGTTTTTAAGAGCAAGAAAAGGATGGAGTTCTTAATCTTCAATAACTGCTAGCCTCTAAGTCAATAATGGATGAAGATACAAGGAACATATCAATAGATTGTATTTCAAAATAATAATGAAGACGATCTGCCCAACGTAAAACGCCTTACGATCGATTTCCTTGATCGTCAATGACGTTTTCTTTTGTTGTACTGAAGATATGTTAATCCTATTTGACAAGGACTTCAACGATGGAAAGTAATAGGAGAGCAGTTTCCCATCAGGAGAAGATGCACAGTAACTGCAGCGAGAGAAACCACAAACACTGTTTCGCCCTGTTCACGTATTGGATTTTACAGCAGATAATCGGCTTTTAAAATTCCTTTAATAGGAGAGGGATGTAAAGAGTGGGGAGAAAACACAGAAGGCAACTCAAATTATCTCTCAAAAAAAATTATAATTTGCATACGTAAGATGAATCGTGCAAACATATTAAAACAGATTACTCCGCACATGCCAGGGGAAGACCAAGCTCGCATAATGAAGATTCGAATTAGTCTAGCCCAACTATCATAGGTTTCGACTATTCACGAAAATTAATTTTGACGCAGACTTACAGGAGATATAAATAAAACCCGTAATGACACATGTGCTTGATCGAGATGGCTCGATTGAATTTGTCCACTCATAATTAACATTCTCTCACTTGGACTATTTCAATTGTAATTTAGATCGATCTCAGATCAAATCACTCCACTTAATTAAGGGTACCATAGTGAAGCTTGCATCTTGAGTTCCCTCCACGCGTCAATCCGGTCCAACTGAAACATTCACTTCGAATCATGGCGGAAGCCAGATCATTATGTGACATGGGTCCTTCCATGGTCACGAGGGCTTACACATTCAATCGACATTGACACAGTGTGGTCAGTAATAGTCAAAAAACATACTGAAATGTGATCACAAATTGTTATTTAACCCGGTAGTCAATGAATTTCTCTACTGAATGCACTAAACCATGCTTTGAGAAATTCTCAGCACTCAAAAGAGTGTATATGTCTCCTAAATGAATATCTTAAAATTTTATTAAGGTGTCATGAGACATACGATAAAGACTTTATGAATTAAATGAATGCATTAAGCATTATGCTTGAAACTGACACATGTTTCAAGACTTATTTATGAATTGTGATGTGTCACATGAATGTGTGAATATTGCAACTGAATGATATCACATATGAATGTATAACTTATGTTTGAAATCAAACTATATGAAATTGCCACATAAATGTGTGAATATCGCAACTGAATGATATCACATGTGAATGTATAATTTATGTTTGAAATCAAACTATATTAATTTGCCAAAAATTATTGCATATATATGAAATTTAAAGTACAAATGAAATGACAGATGATAAATAATATTAAATAGAGCTATGAATATAGCCTCCCACTAATCAAGTACATCAATAGAATTCACCAGACCCATACCACAGACATGCTTCTTAAATATAGGAGTCGAATTCCATTGGTAAGTAGATCAACTATCATATCATTTGTCCTAATGTTCTCCACAATGATGTCATCCTTTTTAACAAATTCTTTCACGGTTAAGAATTTAATCTCCATATGCTTAGACCCTATGATACTTTTGTTATTCATTGAGAACATCACAGTTGAATTATTATCATAGTACAAATGAATGGGTCCAGTAACTGTATCACCAACCTTCAATTCAATAATGAAGTTCTTGAGCCAAACTGCGTGAGTAGTGGCGCCAAAAAGAGCAACGAACTCCGCGTGCATAGTAGAAGAAGTAACGGGTGTCTGTTTGACACTCTTCCATGAAACAGCCCCTCCAGCCAACTTAAAAATGAATCCTGATGTTGATTTTTGATCGTCCTCATAACCCACAAAATCTATGTCCGTATAGCCCACTAATCCTAGGTTTTATTCTCTATAGTAGAACAGTTAAAACTCTTTTGTCAGCCACCCAATGATCAAATCCTGGGTTCGACTGATATCTGCCTAGAAGACCCACTGCAAAAGCAATGTCAGGTCTGGTGCAAACCTGAGAATACATTAAGCTACCTACTATACTAGAATATGGTATATTCTTCATGGAATGTCTCAATATCATTTCTAGGGTATTGTGATCGACTTAACATGTCACCCTTAAGTATCATCACATCGCCAGCTTTAAATTCGAGCATGCTAAATTGCTCAATTACAAGTTAAATGTATGACCTCTGAGAGAGTCCCAATGTATGATGAGATCGATCCCTAATAATCTCTATCCCTAGAACAAAAGATGCTTCCCCAAGATCCTTCATATCAAAATGTTTGGATAACAACTGCTTAGATTCATGTAGAAGTCCCAAATCACTACTCACAAGCAAAATGTCATCTATATAGAGAATTAAGAAGATGAATTTGCTCCCAGTGATCTTAAGATATATGCAACATTATACTTTATTTTCAATAAACCTAAATGTAGTAATCACCTCATCAAATTTCAGATACCATTGTCTTGAGGCTTGCTTAAAACCATATAGTGATTATTGAGCTTGCACACAAGTTGGTCAGTATGACCAAACTTGAATCCCTCAGGTTGCACCATATAGACTTCTTCTTTAAGGTCGCCATTCATGAATGCTATTTTAACTTCTATCTGGTGTAGCTCCAAATCATAATGATCCACTAGAGCCATAATGACTCTAAATGAGTATTTAGATGAAACGAGAGAGAAAGCTTCGCAGTAATCGATCCTTTTTCTTTGAGAAAATTCCTTTACTAGCAGTCTGGCTTTAAACCGCTCGACCTTTCCCATAGAGTCTTTTTAGTCTTAAATACCCATTTAGAACCATTGGGCCTACAGCCTTTGGCAACTTAGGTAATTCCCAAACTTTATTATGCCTCATAGACTCCATCTCATCTCTTATTGCATCCCACCACAAATCAACTTAAGGTCCAAAAACAGCTTTAGTAAATTTCACTGGGTCAATCACGTGACCAATGTCAAAATCGCTCTCACCCAAATAAACGACATAGTCAGAGGAAATTGCAGACCTCGTACCCATATTGGATCTTTTAGTATGTGCCTGAACAATATCAGTCTGCTGAGGTAACTATATCGGAGGTTGATGTAAAGCTGGATCCACTGCCTCTACAAGCTCTACAATAGGTTCAGGTACCTTTAGTCTTTCAATAATAGGTAGAGTATAATTAATATTATTGGGAATATTGCCCTCATTGTTCCCTAGATTTGAAGATTTGAAGAGGCATCACAATTAGTGTTGAAATTTGTGAAGTGGAAATGGGTGACGGGACAGGTCGGGCGGCCTGGGCGGACAGTTTTGGCAGACTGGGCGGACTGTGTTGTGCGGCCTAGTGGAAGGTCTAGTGGAAAGCCGGCTATTCTTCTGAGCGGGTTGTTTGCATGGAGTTCGCGGACTGTGCGACCTGGTATCTGCGGATAGAGAGGCTTGCGGACTGGTGCATTGCTCAGTGGTCGCGGGTGCAAGCTTGTGCTGACAGGCGGGTTGGCTCATGTTCGCGGGAAGCTTGCGGACTGGCGTATCCGCGGTTTGGGCTGTTGCGGACTGAGCTTAGAGCTTGGCTGAGGCCTTGTCGAGCTCTGGAGGCACAGCAGGTGCTTTGCTGTGGAGATCGTTTGGTGGCCTGGTTTTGGAGTCCGGGATTTGACCGCTGCGATGGGGCAGGAGTGCGGGGAGCTCGCGGACTGATGGCGGTCTGTGCTCGGTGTTTTGGCGGACGGGGTTTTGCGTCTGCCATGCTCGCATTGGCCCTTAATGGTTTTGGGCTTGGTCACACTTTGTGCCGAGTTCAGTATGTCCGCCGTATCCGCCAAGTCCGGTGTGAGAGGGCGGTCTGTTGCTAGCTGCCTTTGGTCGTGGACTTGTGGCGGATTGAGGTGTGAGTCTTGCGGACTGCCTCGGGTTGGTGCGGACAGCCATTGAAGGGGGTTTGTTGTCCTGCAGTGGTTGGAGCTTTGCGGGCTGATGCCTTGTCCGCTTAGCTTGGGCCGACTGGAGAGGGTTCGTCAATGGTTGCCTTGCTCCTGGCGGTTTTCCTTGGTGTCCGGCTAAGTCCTCGCGGACTCGGCAGACGGAGTTTTGTAATCGCGTGGGCTGGGGCGGTGTCGCTATCTCTTGGGCAGTGACCACACTCCTCACCTTGCCTATAAATAGGACCCCCCCTGGCACATCTAAACTAACCTAAGTAACTTGAGTGAATAGTAAGTTGAGTTGTGCAAGGAGCTGCGGTCTGTGTTTGTCAGTCCGCGCGGATTGTTTCAGGCTGACGGTTTGCTGTGTGCAGGTCGCGCGGATAACTTCAAGGAGCCAGGAGTTTGGCTGTGACTTCGGTCAAGTGCTTGGAAGTGTGCGGTCTCTACGGACTCAGCAGGAGGTCGCTCTGCGGCTTGTCAGTTCTGTTTCAGCTTTGCCAGCTTCAATAAACTGTCCGCCGGCTTCAGGCGGGTAGGGGTGTTCCTCAGTTCAGGTTCAGCAGGAGGCGAATAATGGTGTGTCCACGCGGCCTCGCAGCTTTGGCGGACTCCGTGGCTATTCGGCGGATTGCAGCTTAGCTTGGGCGATCTCAGCGGACTCGGCGACCTCGGCGACCTCGCGGTCTCGGCGGACTCCGGTGCTATCCGCCCGGCTTGTTTTTTGGTGCTTTCTGTTTACAGATGTAATACTAGCGAAATCATGTCTCGCTATGTATGCCTCGGATTGTAAAGAAGTGAATGTATAAAAGATCTGCTTGTGCTTCCATTGTTTGTTGGGTGAAACCTCTGGTCCTCGGGTTTTCCGCTGGTTCAACGTGAGAACTGGGTAGTTCCGAAGATATTAATTTGGTGTTTGGGCTATCTTGCTGACCACATTGAGAAAATTTAACAATCAGTACTAAAAGCATAATTGTATTTGATGTTGTTCAAGCTCATCATGTGCAGGATGTTCTATGGAACAAGTTTAGACAAGTTGTCTAAGTGGTTGTGACAGGTGATCACAATGTAGAGAAGTAGACATACAAAAATTTATCCAAGTCCACAGGCGTTAAGTGAAGCCAGTTCACTCAACTTTAGAAGTCAAAAAAATATGCTGGAGAAGCTGAAAATCACCTAAGTCCATAGACATTGAGTGAAGCCTGTTCACTCAACGCCAGATGCCAAAAAGTGCTGAGTAAGGTGTGGATAGTCAAAGCCCTGCAGTCGATAAAGCAATTCTACAGCTAAGTCCACATGTGTTGAGTGAAGGCAGTTCACTCAACTCCATATATCAAAAGACGTCGAGTATAGCTGAGTCTGTCAAATCCTCAGTATTAGCAAGCTGAAAAATTTACTAAGTCAAGAATCGTTGAGTGAGGACAGCTCACTCAACACCTGATGAAAGAAGCATTAAGTCATGCTCAAGAAGTTGAAGATTCTATCTAGAAATCTGGCTAAGTCCAAAATCATTGAGTGATAATAGCTCACGCAATGCTCTCAAAGCCTCAGCAAGATGGGAGACTTTAGAGAAGAGGCTAAGTATAAAAGCATTGAGTGATGAAGTTTCACTCAACGCTCTCAACGCCTAACAGATAAAGATAGTTGTAGCTAAGTCCAGGGGCGTTGAGTGATGCAAATTCACTCAACGCACTCAATTCCTAGCAGTGCAGAAGAATTTGACTAAGTCTAGAGGCGTTGAGTGAAGTCAGTTCACTCAACGCACTCAATGTCTGATGATGCAAAAAATTTGACTAAGTCCAGGTTTGTTGAGTGAAGGCCAGTCATTCAACGCATTCAGTGCCTGAAGTTGATTCAGAAGATTTGGCTAAGTACAAAATTGATGACGTTAGCAAAAGTCAACAAAGTTCAAATTAGTTATGGGAAAGTTACAGAACATGACAAATACTACTGGAGGTCTACTGTACGTCTTCTTCCATTAAATCAAGGTGCAGCTGTCAATCACAGGTGGTCCCCACTGCTTCTTGGAGCTGTTAATCGGCGGAAGATAAAAGGGACATGATGGTAGGAAGGAACTTTAACTTTTAGGGGTTTTCTCATTTCGAAAAGTTGCGGTCGGACTTCATCGTCCTCACCATTATTGCCGATTCTGAAGCTTGAAGTTGAACCCGCTGATCTAAAAGTTCTTTCTAGTTACTGTAGCTAATTTCTTCGGCTATAGCAAGTTTAGATAAGGGTTCTAATAAAGAAGGAGGAGCAGAGTTTATAAGTTCTTGTTGGTCCAGGTTAGCTTATTGAAGAACATAAGAACTGTCTAATCCTCAGTCTTCTTCAACAAGTTCAAAAATAAGTTTCCGAGTTTCTTCTGCACAGGCATCTTCTTATTGAAAATACTATTTCTGTTGCTGTGAAGAAAGTTAGGGTTGTTAACTCAGCTCAGGAGACAGACACAGAGAAATTTCTCTGGTGTCAAATCAACCACACCAACCAACTCTCTTTCTATAGGATTCTTTTAGATCTGAGTTCTAAGCCTGATTTATAAAGGCTGAGGTAGGGCTATTTAGTCTGAGTTTGTAGGATCCCTATATGGATCTAAGTGTAGGGCTATTTAGCCTGAGTTTGTTGGATTCTTGTGTGGATCTGAGTGTAGGGCCAGTGTGCCTGAGGTAGGGCCTTCGTCCTGAGGTAGGATATTAATAGATGTGAGGTAGGAGAGTGTGACTCTCTAAGTTCTAGGGCTCACCTCTATAGCCTGAGCTGTAGGACTTGTGCTCAAGTCTGAGGTAGGTGGTCTTTTGACCACTGAGTTGTAGGAGCAATCTTACTCTGAGGTAGGGCTTTTTTCATGAGCTGTAGGTCTTGGGGGAGACTGAGAAATCCTGAGGGATCTGTGTTGTAAGCTCTAAGGAGGCGAGTTTAGAGAAGAGGCCTTGTCTAATAAGCTATTAGAAAGGTGAGGGAAAGTGGATGTACCCATAATCTGGGGAACTACTATAAATCTTGTGTTTGTTTTGTGTGATTGTCTTGGAAGCATGATTTAACTCACCCACAACACACTAAGTAGAGGATAAATTATAAAAGACCAAAAACCTATTCACCCCTCTAAGTGATTAGCTACCTTGGAATTAAAGACTTTCAAATAGGTCTAATTTCATTGACTTCTTCAATGGTATGAGAACGAATATGTTGCTCAATAACATCAAACTCCAAAACTTTACTGTTTGTGACTCTACAATTCTAGGACCTCCTGAAGGGAAATAAAACTTAAACCTCTTCGTATGACTTGGGTGGCCAATGAAGTAGCAATGAGAAGACCCGGCAGCAATCTTACTTTCTGATGGATTATATAACCGGACTTCTGCAGGACAACCCCAAGCCCACAAGTAAATTAGGCTAGGTGGCCACCCAATCCATAGTTCGAAAGGTTTTTTGGGCACTGATTTAGATGGAACTCTATTAAGAATGTAAACAACAGTCTTAAGCGCTTCACCCCAAAGAAATTCATGAAGATTTATCCCTCTCATCATACTCCTCATCAAATCCTTAAGGGTGCGATTGCGCCTTTTGTCCACACCATTCTGTTCAGGACATCCCAACATTGAGTATTGGGCAACAATGTTAAATTTTCTCAACGTGGTCAGCAAGATAGCCCAAACGCCAAATTAATATCTTCGGAACTACCCAGTTCGCACGTTGAACCTGCGGAAAACCCAAGGACTAGAGGTTTCACCCAACACACAATGGAAGCACAAGAAGGTCTTTTATATATTCACTTCTTTACACTCCGAGGCATACATAGCGAGACATGATTTCGCTAGTATTACAGCTGTGAACAGAAAGAACCCAAAAACAAGTCGGGCGGACAGAACCGGAGTCCGCCGAGACCGCCGAGGTCGCCGAGGCCGCCCGAACTAAGCTGCAATCCGCCGAATACCACGGAGTCCGCCGAAGCCGCGAGGCCGCGTGGACACACCGTTATTCGCCTCCTGCTGAACCCGAACTGAAGAACACCCCTACCCGCCTGAAGCCGGCGGACAGGTTATTGACGCTGGCAAAGTTGAAACAGAACTGACAAGCCGCAGAGCGACCTCCTGCTGAGTCCGCAGAGACCGCACACTTCCAAGTACTTGACCGAAGTCACAGCCAACCTCCTGGCTCCTTGAAGTTATCCGCGCGACCTACACAAAGCAAACTGTTAGCCTGAAACAATCCGCGCGGACTGACAAACACAGACCGCAGCTCCTCGCACAACTCAACTTACTGTTCACTCAAGTTACTTAGGTTGGTTACTGTAGATGTGCCAGGGGGTCCTATTTATAGGCCAGGTGAGGAGTGTGGTCACCGCCCAAAAGATAGCGACACCGCCCCAGCCCGCGCGGATACAAACCACCGTCCGCCGAGTCCGCGAGGACTTAGCCGGTCACCAAGGAAAACCGCCAGGAGCAAGGCACCATTGACGAACCCTTCTCCAGCCCGCCCAAGCTAAGCGGACAAGGCATCAGGCCGCAAAGCTCCAACCACTGCAGGACAGCAAACCCCCTTCAATGGATGTCCGCACCAACCCGAGGCAGTCCGCAAGACTCACAAGTCCACGACCAAAGGCAGCTAGTAACAGACCGCCCGGTCACAGCGGACTTGGCGGATACGGCAGACACCATGAACTCGGCACAAAGTGTGACCAAGCCCAATAACCAACAAGGGCCAATGCAAGCATGGCGGACGCTAAACCCCGTCCGCCAAAACACCGAGCACAGACCGCCACAGTCCGCGAGCTCCCCGCACTCCTGCCCCATCGCAGCGGTCTACTCCCGGACTCCAAAACCAGGCCGCCAAAACGATCTCCATAGCAAACACCTGCTGTGCCACCAGAGCTCGACAAGGCCTCAGCCAAGCTCTAGGCTTAGTCCGCAACAGCCAAAACCGCGGACACGCCAGTCCGCAAGCTTCCCGCGAACTCGAGCCAACCCGCCTGTCAGCACAAGCTTGCACCCGCGGCCACTGAGCAATGCACCAGTCCGCAAGCCTCTCTATCCGCAGATACCAGGCCGCACAAAACCGCGGACACCATGCAACAACCCGCTCAGAACACAGCCGGCTTCCACCAGACTTTTCACCAGGTCGCACAAAGCAGTCCGCCCAGTCCGCCAAAGCTGTCCGCCACAGGCCGCCCGGCCTGTCCCGTCACCTACTTCCACTTCACAAAATTCAACACTCCCCCTTGAAGTGAGAAGTGGTGACCAAGCCCAGCAAGCTGCGCAAGCGTTCAAAGGGCCCCTTTGACAGTGGCTTCGTGAAGATGTCAGTAAGATTATCTTCACTCCGAACATGCCCGACCAGCAGAGATCCTTCCAACACCTTCTCCCTGATGAAATGGTGATCAATCTCTATATGCTTGGTCCTGGCATGACACACTGGATTGTTTACCAGTTTGAGCGCACTCTCATTGTCACCCCGGAGTAAAGTAGGCCCTTGCACTTCTTCATGGACATCCTCTATAAGCCTCCTCAACCAAACGGCTTCCCGAGCAGCCAAGGGCGAAGCCTTATACTCCGCCTCCGTGGTTGAAAGCGACACCGAGTCCTACTTCTTGCTACACCACGAGATGCTAGCTGAACCGCAAGTGAACACATAACTTGAAGTAGACCTCCGATCATCCGAATCACCGCCATAGTCAGCATCTGTGTACCCGAGAAACGCAAACTCCGCATCCCTTCCATAGAGGAGTCCCATCTCAGAAGTCACCTTGACATACTTCAGAATTCCTTTTGCCGCCACTAGATGAGATTGCCTTGGTTCAGCCATAAACCGACTTACTCGGCCAACATCATAAGCTATATCCGGCCTTGTAATCGTCAGATAAATCAAGCTCCCAACAAGAGCCCTGAACACCAAGGGATCATGAAGAACCCTCCCCTCATCTCGTCGAAGCTTTAGCCCAGGTTCCAGTGGAGTAGAGCACTTCTTCCCTTCGCCCATGCCAAACCGCTTCACAATGCGATCAGCATACCCTTTCTGGCTAATGAGAATCGCGCACTCCTTCCTCTCCACTTCCAGACCGAGAAAGTGATGCAACTCTCCCAAGTCCTTCATCTCGAAGCGTATAGCAAGCTCAGCCCTGAGCCTTGCTACTTCCTACTCCGAATTCCCTGTGATGATCATGTCATCCACATACAGCAGGACCAAGACACGAAGCTCTCCCTTCTTCTTGACGAACAAGCTAGAATCCGAGTTGGAAGCAAAGTATCCACAGAATTGTAGGTACTCTGCAATCTTCCCATACCACGCTCTAGGAGCTTGCTTCAACCCGTAGAGAGCCTTCCTGAGTTTGCAGACATAGTCCGGATGCTTCTCAGAGACAAAACCAAGCGGCTGATCCATGAAGATATCCTTGTCAATCTCTCCGTAAAGAAAGGCATTCTTCACATCGAGTTGCCACAACCTCCATCCCTTGCTAGCAGCCAAGGCGATCACCACTCTTACAGAAGTCATCTTCGCAACTGGACTGAATGTCTCCTCATAGTCTTCTCCATACTGCTGTGAGAATCCTCTGGCGACCAGGCGAGCCTTGAAATGATCAATGCTCCCATCAGCCTTCTTCTTCAACTTATACACCCACTTGCAAGTAACCGAAGTAATGCCATCAACCTTGGGCACAAGGTCCCAGGTTTCATTCTTCTTCAAAGCATCAATCTCTTCCTTTATGGCACCTTCCCACTCCTTCACTCCAGTGGCCTCGTTGAAGTTTGCAGGCTCTCGCTCATCCAGAGGACCTGCAAAGAAGCAGGAGACAAAGCTCACTGCATTCCCATCACAGTACCGAGCCGGTGGCTTAAACACCCTCTTCGATCTCCGAAAATTTGGCTCCTTGCTCACGGCCTCCGTTGCTTCTTCAGGCTCCACTCCTACCTGGGGCAAGCATTGAGCAGTGCTCCCCCTGGTTCCTGAGCCAGAAGGCTCAGCCTCGCAGTTCGAAGCAACAGGAGCTGCTGGTGAAACAACAAGCTCCTCTTCCAAGCCTTCAGCAGCCACCACCGGTGCATCCTCAACTCTGCTACTTCCGGTTAGCTCCACCGAGCCACCTCCATATGACGTCAGCTCGTCAAAGACAATGTCTCTTGACACCACGAACTTCTTCGTCACAGGGTCCATACATTTCCATCCCTTCTTCCGCTCATCGTAGCCAACAAAGACAAGTTTCCTTGCCTTCGCATCCAGCTTTGTCCGTGAAGCATCCGGGACATGCACATAGCAAGTTGAACCGAACACCCTAAGGTGTCCCACACTCGGCTGCTCCTTCAGCAACAGCTCAACTGGAGTCTTCATGTTGATAAGGCTGAGTGGCATCTGGTTGATAACATAAGCAGCACAAGACATTCCCTCCGCCCAAAAGGACCTTGGGATATCTTTCGCATGAAGCCAGCATTTGTAGGTCTCCATCAAATGACGGATCTTCCGCTCTGTTACCCCATTTTGTTGTGGAGTGTGGGCACAAGTAAGCTCCCGTTGGATCCCGTGCTTCCTGCAGAAGTTAGAAAACTCGGAGGAGACAAACTCACCCCCGTTATCAGTTCTAAGCTTCTTAATCCGCAAGCCAAGCCGGCCTTCAACCAACTCCTTAAACTCCACAAACAAACGGAAGGCTTCCGACTTATCCTTTAAGAAGTACACCCAAGTATACCTTAAGTAGTCATCAACCAAGACAAGCATGTATCTACTTCCACCAAGGCTGGCAGTAACCGTCGGTCCCATCAGGTTGCCATGAATGCACTCCAATGGTTTCTTGCTCCTTGTTTGTGACTTATCAAATGGGAGGCGATGTGCCTTTCCATATTGACAGCCCGCACAAACATGCCCATCACCAAAGGAGGACAACTTTGGCAACCCCCTCACCAGACTTCTACTAACAATAGCCTTCAGCTTGTCCATGCCAACATGCCCCAGCCTCTCATGCCAGATAGCCGCACTATCATTGGCTCTCATTCTATCAACATAAGCATTGGTGGAAAGAACAAACAAGTTCTTCACCCTCCTCCCAACATGAGCAACATCAGCCTTAACCGCTGATACTTTGTGAAGGAACCTCACGTCTGTTGGCCCAGACAGAACATGATACCCAGCGTCCACCGCATTGGTCACCGAGAAGAGGTTCTTCTTCATTCCCGACACGTGATACACACTCCTTAACGTGAGTGGCCCCTGATCACTACCCAAAGACACGACCCCCTCTTTCTCTACTGCATAAACAGTATTATCAGCAGTGATAATAGCTTCATTACCTGAGTATGGCTGCATGGAGGTGAACTTGGACTTGTCTCCGGTGAGGTGATGACCACACCCAGAGTCCACGATCCACTCGCCGTTTAAGTCCTCAACAGACAAGGCCCGGACACAAGTGCCCGTCATAAAAGCTCCACCCCATTCTGCTTCTTCACTTCTCGAGCAAGCTTCCTCCTTTCCCGCAGCATGCCCAGGCTGCAGTTTGACCTTGCAGTCCCGCTTGAAGTGCCCTCGCTGATGACACCGGTAGCACTTCAGATTCTTCTTCTAGTCCTTAGGAGCATTGCTCCTCTCTGGCGGATATGAAGTTGAAGTCTCCTTCTCACCAGCGGCCTGCACCTTTATCTTCTTCTTCTTCCCTTCCCATCCCTTCTTCTTACCTGAGAAGAGGGCTTCGCTGCCTTCCTGATTCAGATTCACTCCAGCCATCTGCCTCGCTATGCTCTCCTGCGAGGCAAGCAGATTCTCCAGCTCCAGCAGAGATGGCTGAGTAGCCCACCCTTGAACAGATGTAACAAAGGCCACATACTCCTTCCGCAAGCCGCGGATAATGTGCCTTTTCATCTTAGCCTCAGAGATAGGCTCATCAGGATCCAGTGCCGACAGCTCAGCACACAAGCTCTTCATCTTTAAGAAGTATTTGGAGATGGAAAGGTCTCCCTGAGTTGCCCTGGCTAACTCATTCTCCAGGAACTGCAGCCGCGCCACATTCTTCCTATTGAACAACTCATCAATGGTTGTCCAAATATCAGCAGCCGACTCACACCCAACGATGTGATCAAACAGTTCCGGAGACACAGCTCTCTTCAGAATGAACTCCGCCTTAGCATTTGTTCTTCTCCAGAGCCGCACCTGCTTAGCAGTACCGAAAGCAGCAGTCACTTCCTGTCTGTCGTCTCCACCAACGACTTCCCACAGCTCCTCGCCAAGAAGATAACTCTTCATGCACGACTTCCACTTCTTGAAGTTAGTCGGCGTTAAGAGTTCAATGCCCAGACCTCTTGCAAAACTCCCTTCCATTGCAGACACCTGTTGGCACCCTTTCAGAAGCTCCGAGAAACAACACAGGTTGATCACCACTCAATCACTGAGTCACAACACTGGCTGACTTCCGCTCACACAACTGAACCTCCGAAACCTCAGAAACCTCCTTCTGATAAAATGTTAAATTTTCTCAACGTGGTCAGCAAGATAGCCCAAACGCCAAATTAATATCTTCGGAACTACCCAGTTCGCACGTTGAACCTGCGGAAAACCCAAGGACTAGAGGTTTCACCCAACACACAATAGAAGCACAAGAAGGTCTTTTATACATTCACTTCTTTACACTCCGAGGCATACATAGCGAGACATGATTTCGCTAGTATTACAGTTGTGAACAGAAAGAACCCAAAAACAAGCCGGGCGAACAGAACCGGAGTCCGCCGAGACCGCCAAGGTCACCGAGGACGCCCGAACTAAGCTGCAATCCGCCAAATACCACGGAGTCCGCCAAAGCCGCGAGGCCGCGCAAACACACCGTTATTCGCCTCCTGCTGAACCCGAACTGAGGAACACCCCTACCCGCCTAAAGCCGGCGGACAAGTTATTGACGCTGGCAAAGTTGAAACAGAACTGACAAGCCGCAGAGCGATCTCTTGCTGAGTCCGCAGAGACCGCACACTTCCAAGTACTTGACCAAAGTCACAGCCAACCTCCTGGCTCCTTGAAGTTATCCGCGCGACCTGCACACAGCAAACCGTCAGCCTGAAACAATCCGCGCGGACTGACAAACACAGACCGCAGCTCCTCGCACAACTCAACTTACTGTTCACTCAAGTTACTTAGGTTGGTTACTGTAGATGTGTCAGGGGGTCCTATTTATAGGCCAGGTGAGGAGTGTGGTCACCGCCCAAGAGATAGCGACACCGCCCCAGCCCGCGCGGATACAAACCACCGTCCGCCGAGTCCGCGAGGACTTAGCCGGTCACCAAGGAAAACCTCCAGGAGCAAGGCACCATTGACAAACCCTTCTCCAGCCCGCCCAAGCTAAGCGGACAAGGCATCAGCCTGCAAAGCTCCAACCACTGCGGGATAGCAAACCCCCTTCAATGGCTGTCCGCACCAACCCGAGGCAGTCCGTAAGACTCACACCTCAATCCGCCACAAGTCCACGACCAAAGGCAGCTAGCAACAGACCGCCCGGTCACAGCGGACTTGGCGGATACGGCGGACACCATGAACTCGGCACAAAGTGTGACCAAGCCCAATAACCAACAAGGGCCAATGCGAGCATGGCGGATGCTAAACCCCGTCCTCCAAAACACCGAGCACAGACCGCCACAGTCCGTGAGCTCCCCGCACTCCTGCCCCATCGCAGCGGTCTACTCCCGGACTCCAAAACCAGGCCGCCAAAACGATCTCCACAGCAAACACCTGCTGTGCCACCAGAGCTCGACAAGGCCTCAGCCAAGCTCTAGGCTCAGTCCGCAACAGCAAAAACCTCGGACACGCCAGTCCGCAAGCTTCCCGCGAACTCGAGCCAACCCACCTGTCAGCACAAGCTTGCACCCGCGGCCACTGAGCAATGCACCAGTCCGCAAGCCTCTCTATCTACAGATACCAGGCTGCACAAAACCGCGGACACCATGCAACAACCCGCTCAGAACATAGCCGGCTTCCACCAGACTTTTCACCAGGTCGCACAAAGCAGTCCGCCCAGTCCGCCCAGTCCGCCAAAGCTGTCCGCCACAGGCTGCCCGGCCTGTCCCGTCACCCACTTCCACTTCACAAAATTCAACAAACAACGCCACAACTCTCCAAGTACTTGGCAAAAGGACCTTTATGGTGCCCAGAAGCATCTTGTCTGCCAAAATACTCACCTCCCCTATTAGAGTTAACAATCTTGATAACTTTCCCTAATTATTTCTCGACTTCAGTCTTGAATAACTTGAATTTATCAAGAGACTCAGACTTTTCCTTAATAAGAAACAAATAACCATAGTGGGAGAAATCATCAATGAAAGTAATGAATTATGTGTTTTTGCAGAGCATAGATGAATATGGTCCACCAATGTCCATATGATTAATATCCAACAAGTCTAGGTTATGTATAGCGCCCTTCTTCATTATCTTGGTCATCTTACCTCTACAACAGTCAACACACGTCTCTAGGTCACTAAAGTCAAGTGCAGGAAGAATGTTATCCTTAATCAATCTCTCTACTCTATCCCTAAAGATGTGGCCAAGCCTTTTATGCCACATCATTGATGATGTTTCCTTAATTAGAGATTTTTTCGAAATAATATTTTCAATATTAAATGAAGTTGTATAAATTCCATTAGGACTAAGACACATTATATATAAACCATTAGACAAAGTGTAATGACCCACAACACGTGATTCATAAAACAACTGAATTAAACCTCCAGAAATGTTAAAATCATAATTAATTTTGTCTAAAGTAGAAACAAAAATTAAGTTTCTCCGAAATGCAGGAATATAAAAAGTATCTTTTAACAAAAGCTTAAAAATAGAATCTAAAATCAAACAGATATCTCCTATAAACTCGACTTCAACTTCAGCATTATTTCCCATCGTGAGCCTACACTCCTTAATTGGCCTCCTCTTGTTGGTGAACCCTTGTAATATGTATGTAACATGATTAGTTGCACCACTATCAAGCCACCATGAACAAGATGAGACTTCAATTAAGTTAGATTCACATAAGACAAGTGCAAGAGGAATACCTTTAGTGTGAGCCCATGTTTGTATATCCCAGACTTGAATTTCAGGCACTCACTTTTCACGTGTTCTTTCTTTCTACAGAAGAAACATGTTAGAACTTTCTTATGACACCAGCAGTATCCTATGCTCCACTAGACTAACCATCTTGAAACTTAATTGGAGCCTTGGACTTCTTCTTCTTCTTGAATGAAGCCTTTGAGATGTCAGTGCAGTGTGAGTCTTTTCATTCTTCAGCTTCACTTTCTCAACAACACATCGAGTGATCAAATCATTCAGATTCCAAGCCTCATCCTGAGAATTATATGTAGTCTTCAGGATACTTGTGAAAAAGAGCTAAATAAAGACAAATTTTATTGTTCCAAAAAGATGATAAATACAAAGGTATGCCCACATATTTATAGAAAATGGCGGAGATAAGACTGTTGGGTACATTGGTTTAAATGTACCTGATTTGAAGAAGCCTCACCCAACTCAATGATATGCATCAAAATGTATTTGATGTATTTTTGAGTTACCTTGTGCAGGTTAAGTATTTGGAGGAAAGATGAAAAACTTTCTAAGTCCATGTGTCGACACCCAGGAGGAAAGTGTCGACACTTAAGAAGACTTGTTTCGACACCCAGACAAGCAGTGTCGACACTTGGAGTCATTGTGTCGACACCTGGGATGCAGAGTCGACACCAAACAGAAAGTGTCGACACTTGGAGCTGTGTCGACACTCTATGAAGAAAGTGCAGTAAAGAAGTGTCGACACATAGCAGTTGTGTCGACACCCAGTGAAGCTGTGTATACATCAGAAAGTGTCGATAGTTGGAGCTGTGTCGACACTCAGCAAAAGTCAGCAGAGACTAAGTATAAGTGTCGACACCCAGAAGAATGTGTCGAAACACAACAGAAGTGTCAACACTTAAAGAAAGTGTCGCCACAAGAAAGAATGTGTTGACACTCAGCTGAAGACTCAACACTTGAAGAAAGTGTCGACACAAGGAGCTGTGTCGACACTTAGCAAAGATCAGCAAAGTTTAACAAAATATTCTAAGTACAAGTGTCGACACTAAGGGAATGTGTCGACACTCAGCTAAAGTCTCAACAGAAGAAGAATGTGTCGACACAAGGAGCTGTGTCGACACTCAGCAAGTATCAACACTAAAGGCAAGTGTCGACACCGTGAAGATGTGTCGACACTAATACAAGTTCAACACATGAAGATGTGTCGACACAAGGAGATGTGTCGACACTTACAAGAAGTCAACAAAGTGCTGAAGAACAAAGTGTTGTGTAGACACTAAATATCAGTGTCGACACATGAAGAAGAAGTAGTGTCGAGATATAAAATCTACAACACAAGGAGTTGTGTCGACACCTTGTAGGCTAGTGTCGACAATTAGACAACTTGTGTCGTCACTTGGTCTATAAGTGTCGACACTTAAAGACAGAAAGTCTCGACACTTTTTGACAGTTACAGAATTTTCAAGAACTGACTGGATGACTTGACAGCTGCCATTCCAGCCGATCAACAGCACCTGTCAGAGCTTGTCAGAATTCAGTTATGGACCGGACCAGCCGGTTACCGTGAAGAAGGCCTATAAATAGGCTTACACAGTCTACAGAAAAGAGAGAGAAAGAAGGGATTGAAAACAAGTTCAAGTGATCATTAACAAGAAGAAGATCTAGTTTTTCCTTGAAGAATCTAGAAAAGATCTAAGAAGTTGGAGATAGAGAGCTTCATCCAAGAAATCAGCTATTGGAACCCAGCTGAGAAGAAGGGTTCAGATTATTCTGAATCTTAAGTAGCAGAGATCAAGGATCAACTGCAGAGGAATCAGTCTTATTGTGTTCTACTTTCAAGAAGCTTTGAAGAAAGCCAAGTCAGACTGATTTCAGCTGAGTTCTTCCAAGAACTCATCAAGAAACTCACAACTTATCTCTCTTTCATCTGAGTTGTTGAGTAAACATTTTTGTATTCATTTTATCTTATAAGCCTGCAATTATAAAGGCTGAGTGTAGGGCATGTGTGCCTGAGTGTAGGAGAGTTGAATCTCTGAGTGTTGGCCTTGGTGGCTGAGTGTAGGCCTTGGTGGCTGAGTGTAGTCCTTGGTGGCTGAGTGTAAGCTTTGTGGAAAAGCTGAGTTGTAGGGCCTTGGGCCTGAGGTGTAGGAACCTGTTTTGGGGTTCTGAGATAGTGGAGAAGTTTGGCCGAATCTAGTACACTGCTAGATAGGCGAAGGGGGAAAGTGGATGTACCCAAAGTTTGGGGAACCACTATAAAACTCCGTGTCTACTGTGTGGCTGTGAAATTCTGTGATTGCTGAATGTGTGATGTGATAAAGTAGATAGAATTCTGTGATATTATTTGATTGCTGCGTTAAAAGTTAAAAAGATTCAAGTCACCTATTCACCCCCCCCCCCCTCTAGGTGATTAGGTACAATATCTTTTAAGTGGTATCAAAGCCAGTTTCCTCAAAAAGGACTAACAGTCTGAGTAGATCCTGTTGGCAGATTCAGTCTAAGTCAAATTACAGAATCAAGAAAATCAAGAACCATGGGTTCCACTGAGAATCACAAAGAATTGGGATCCATGAAATTACCTATATGCAGAAAAGAGATCTTTGGTATATGGAAGGAAAGGGTGAGACTTTTTATGGAAGCCTCAGACCCTAGGATCTATATCACAGTCAAAGAAGGGACATATGTGCCCATGAAGGTTTCAGTTATGGATGCCAATCAGAGAACACCTAAGGATTTCTCTGAAATGACAAAGGATGAAATTGTTCTAGCCACTATGGATAAGAGGGCACAGAACATAATAGTGAGTGTCATAGATGATGCAACTTTTCGGAATCTGATACACTGTAAGACAGCTAAAGAGATGTGGGATACTCTTATTGTGTACATGGAGGGTTCTGAAGAAGTTATGCAAGACAGAAAATCCTTGCTAAACCAAGAATATGAAAGTTTTAGACAAGGTAAGGCTGATAGCATAACTGAATGTTATAAGAAGTTCTACAGAATTGTGAATGAGCTCATGTCCTATGGCAGAGAGTTCAGTAATTATGAACTCAATGATAAGTTTCTAAGGTCCCTAACAAAAGAATTGGACACCAAGATCTGTGCCATTAGAGAAATGGCAAAGTTGGCAGAAATTCCTCCACCAACACTATTTGGCAAACTGCTGTCTTATGAAATGCAGTTGACAGTGAGGAAAGAAGAGGAGAAATCAACAAGAAATGAACATAAGGAAAGGACAGTGGCTTTTAAAACAGAAGCCCCCAGAAAGTACAGAAGTAAGTCTCCAACTCCACCACTAAAAGTTGCTGAAACAGAATCAGATGAGTCAGCAAGTACAAAGTCTGAAAGCAGTGAAAGTGATGAGGACTTTGCTGCCTTCACTAGACATTTTCAGAAGTTCTTGAAGAAGAAACAGTGGAGGACAAGGCCTTCTACTTCACAGGGTAAAGAAGACTACTATCAGAATAAAAAGTCTTCAAAGAAAGACAGGAAGAAGACCAAGTCTAGCAAAGCAACTCTTTCAAAAATAGTTTGCTATTGCTGTAATAGACAAGGACATGTGATTGCAGATTGTCCTGAGAAGAGGAAGGAGTCTAGTGATAAGAAAAAGACTCATTTCAAAGGCAAGAAGGAAAAGTCATTTGTTGCCAAAAAGGAAAAGACCCTGTCAGATATTTCTTCATCAGAAACTGAGTCAGATGCTGAGGCATATATAGGGTTGTTTGCTGAAGAAGAAGAAGAAGAGTTCATGCAGATTATGAATTCTATATATGAACAAGAGGACAGTCAGTATCAAGGGCTAATGGCATTGACAGATAATGACAAAATCCTGGAGCAGCCAGGACCTAGTAAGGTACAAAGTTCAATTTTCAGTTCAATTTCTTGTGCCAGTGCAGAATCAGATTCATCATCATCAAGTGATGAGAGTGCATCTGAGTCTGAAGAAGATGTTCATCAGTTGATAGATGAATATAAAGTTCTGTTTCAAGCTTATAAGAAGAGCAAGTCTCTAGCCAAAAGTCAGCAAAGGAAATTGCTAATCTAAAAGCTGTTGCAACTGATTTTGAGAAGTTGTTTGATCAAAAACTTAATGAGATAGCCATACTGAAGCATATAACTGTGATTCAGATGGGGACTATCACTTATAAGAATGATCAAATCAAGAGTTTGGAGATTAGTCTTCAGAAGGAGAGAGATCTAGTTGCTAGGTTTTCTAAACCTAAGTCAGTCTTACCTTTAATTGATGAATTTGTTCATCATAAAGGTAAAGCTGGACTGGGTTTTATTAAACCTGCAAGGAATGTCAAGTCCAAGTCCAAGGGCAAAGCCCCAACACTCAACAAGTCAGTTGTAGATAAAACAGCAAAGACAGTACCAAAGCAAAGGTACAATAAGTTTGAGTGTTGGTGTTGTGGCAAGGTAGGCCACTTTGTCATGGATTGTTGGCACAATGCTAGTGCCAAAGTGAGTAGCAAACTGCCTATTGGAAAACCAGCAGGTAGCTTTGTCAGGATGCAAACTAACAAGTACCAAGGACCCAAGAATTCTTTGGGTTCTAAGGTTCACTAATCTGTTTTGCAGGTGAGTCCAAGTGGCCATGCCCCAATATGGTACTTGGACAGTGGATGTTCCAGACATATGACTGGAACTAGAGGATTACTAAGGGACTACACACCTATCAAAGATGGTCCAAAATTCACCTTTGGTGGTTCTGAAAAAGGAATCATCAAAGGGTTTGGTAACATTTCTAGTAACTTGGTTACCATTACTCAAGTGGCTTATGTTAAAGGGTTGAAACACAACCTAATAAGTGTAAGTCAATTAAGTGATGTAGGGTATGACATCTCATTTGTTAAGGATGGTTGTCATATCAAGAGGTCAAATGATCAAGAGATCATTTTGACAGGTTATAGAAAAAGGAATGTCTACTGCCTAGACATTATGTGTGAGACCAATGGTTCTCAAGTATGTCTTGCAGCAGATGAGAAAGTCTCTCATTGTGTCAAATGGCACAAGAGGCTAGCTCATCTAAATTACAAGACAATTGGCAAACTCTTTAGCAAAGAGTTAGTGAGGAATGGTCCTCAAGTTAAGTGTGTTAAAGATGGAATATGCTCAGCTTGTCAAAAGGGCAAGCAGACAAGATCCACCTTTAGTAGCATTGGCAACAAAGATGCTGTGAGGTGTCTATACCTTTTGCATATGGATCTCTTTGGTCCTATGCCAGTGCACACCCTAGGTAGGAAGGTCTATACCTTTGTAGTTGTAGATGACTACTCAAGGTTTTCCTGGGTGTTCTTTCTTAGACAGAAATCTGAAACACCTAGTGTCTTCTATAGCTTTGTCAAACAGATTCAGAATGAACTAAACAGTACAGTGGTCAAAATAAGAAGTGACCATGGTACTGAGTTTCAGTCTGATAGAATGACAAGACTATGTGAAGACTTTGGGATATTTCAAGAGTTTTCTTCATCAAGAACACCTCAGCAAAATGGCATTGCTGAAAGGAAGAATAGAACCTTTATTGAGGCTGGTAGGACCCTATTAAGTGATACATCACTACCAGAATATTTCTGGGCTGAAGCAGTTAATACTGCATGTCATGTTATTAATAGGGCTACCATCACTAAAGGCCTCAACAAGACCCCCTATGAGGTTGTGAAAGGCAGAAAACCACACCTATCCTATTTCAGGATCTTTGGTTGTAAGTGCTTCATACTTAACAATGGAAAGTCTTACTTGACTAAGTTTGCTGCCAAGTCCCAATAGGGAATTTTTGTTGGGTACAGCAACAACAGTAAGGCTTATAGAGTCTACAACTTGTCTACACAAGTTGTAGAAGAATCTGTACATGTAGTATTTGATGAGACTAGACTTATAAACAATGAGTTGTCTAGTAGTGTATGCAGCTCCACAGGTATAATAAAGAAGATGGATAAGCTCACTATAGAAGAAGAACCTACTGCAAGACAACAAGTAGACGATAGTGGCTGCTGTCCAGGGGGAGTACTACATGTACCTAATGCAGAAGAAGTACAAGGAGTGCAGCAAGATGAAGAAACAGAAGTAGTTCAACCTGAAGTCAGGATGCCTCCAGCCAATAGGCATCTTAGAGATCATCCAGTAGAGCAAATCATTGGTGATCCAAGATAAGGGGTACAAACAAGGAGCAGAAATCTGAATGCAGCAATCTACTCCAGTTTTCTATCTCAAGTTGAACCAAAGAAGTTTGAAGAAGCCATTCTAGATACACAATGGACTGAAGCAATGCAAGAGGAACTGAATCAGTTCAAGAGGTACAAGGTCTGGGAACTTGTTCCTAAACCTAAAGACCACAACATAATTGGGACCAAGTGGATGTACAGGAATAAGATGGATGAACATGGAGTCATCATTAAGAACAAAGCAAGATTAGTTGCTAAAGGATATAGGCAGGAAGAAGGTATTGACTTTGATCAAACCTTTGCTCCAGTAGCCAGACTGGAAGCCATAAGGATGTCCCTGGCCTATGCAACTTTTCAAGGATTTAAAGTTTACCAAATGGATGTTAAGTCAGCATTTTTGAATGGTAATCTTAAAGAGGAAGTCTATGTGGAACAGCCATCAGGTTTTGTTGATTCAACTCAACCTCATCATGTCTATATACTTAGGAAAGCTTTATATGGGTTAAAGTAAGCCCCTAGGGCTTGGTATGAAACCTTGTCTAGTTTCCTCATTGAGAACAAGTTCACAAGTGGGAAAATAGACAAGACTCTATTCCTTAGGGAATCCAGAGGCAAAGTAATACTAGTCCAAATATATGTAGATGACATAATATTTGGGTCTACTGAAAGTAGTCTTTGCAAAAAGTTTGCAAAACTAATGCAAGGACAATTTGAGATGAGTAGTATGGGAGAGCTTAAGTTTTTCCTGGGTCTCCAAGTTAGACAGACTGAAAATGGTTTATCCATATGTCAGTCTAAGTTCACCCTAGAACTCATAAGGAAGTATGGTATGGATTCATCCAGTACCATGAAGACTCCTATGGGGTCAAGTATGTCTCTTAGCAAGGATGATGCAGGGAAACCTGTAGATGAGTCTTTGTATAGAGGGATTGTTGGCTCCTTACTCTATTTGACTACAAGTAGACCAGATATCGTGTATGCTACATGTGTCTGTGCAAGGTATCAAGCCTGCCCTAAAGAGTCTCATTTGACAGAGTCAAAAGAATATTAAGATATCTAAAGGGCACTCCCAATCTAGGCCTCTGGTACCCTAGGAATGGGGATTTTGAACTAACAGGTTATTCAGATGCAGACTTTGCAGGATGCAAAGAAGATAGAAAAAGCACTACTAGAACCTGTCAATTCCTAGGTGGAAGACTAATTTCATGGAGTAGCAAGAAGTAAACAAGTGTGGCTATCTCCACTGCAGAGTTAGAATATGTGGCTGCTGGAAGTTGTTGTGCTCAACTTCTATGGATACAACATCAGCTTGAGGACTATGGAATTCAGGTAAGTAGAACTCCACTCTTTTGTGATTCTACTAGTGCTATATCAATAGCTAATAATCTTGTATCCCATAGTAGAACTAAATATATTGAAATTAAATATCATTTTCTTAGGGAGCATGTAGAAAGAGAAGATATTTTACTGGGATATGTTAGAACTGATAATCAACTAGCTGATATGTACACTAAGCCCTTAGAAGAAACTAAGTTCAACATGTTTAAAATTGAACTAGGTATGATAAACTTAGAATAAGTTTATAGTATTGGCTAAATAAAATAGTGTCGACACACAGAGTTGTCTGTGTCGAGACAGTATATTGGTGTCGACACTTCAGGGAAAAGGTGTCGACACATCTAGGAAGTTGGTGTCGACACTTCAGAATATTAGTGTCGACACATGACAAGTAGGTGTCGACACATCCAAAGTGGTGTCAACACTTAGTATTTACTCAGAATTATCTAAGTAAAGTCTCGACTAAATGTCGAGTTGAGTGGTGTCGACACATAATCAAGTGTCGACACATAATCATGTTGACTAAACTTGTGTCGACACATCGGTGTCGAGACATTATAAGTCTGTGTCGACACTTATTGACAGTGTCGACACAATTTAAGTTAGATGCCCGTCTTTTCATCTTCAAACCTAGAAAGGTATAAATAGGATTTTGCCTTTGTCTGTCGACACGCTTTCAAAAGTTTCGAGACCCAACTTGTGTGTCGACACCTCTCTTCTCTCAGCTCAAATTCTTCAAACCTAATGGCACCAAAGCTCGAGGAGAATGTCAATGAAGGATACGAACTGGTGCGCAACGTGTTTGGTGATGCAGACTACGAACTCAAGAATGTGATAACCCTAGTTGCAGACTCGGGGTTGGAATTTCTTGTTTCTGAGCCTACAAAGATCTGGAAGAAGGAAGTCTTGGAATTCCTCAATGGAGCTAAGGTAGACAAAACTGGATTCAAGATCAAATCCAGGGTTCATGGTGAGAAGGTTAAGGTTTCACCAAAAAGCTTGAGGAAGATTCTACAGCTACCAAGAACTAAGGAAGAGGATGAAGTAACTGCTTCTAAGACAAGAGAAGCATTGACATGGTGTGGTCTAGATTCTAAAATGAAAATAGGATCTGTGTTTAACAAAAAGGGAATGAATAGCCAGGGGAAATTCCTCCCTGAAATTGTAGGCAAAGTAATCCTAAGCAAACCTGGAGGGCATGATAGGGTATCAGCCCATATGTTCAGTATTATGACAAGGATCATCTTCACTTTGAAAACAGATTGGTCTGGTATAGTCTTTGAGAAGATCAAGGAAAGCCTGAAAAGCCCAACTTGGGCAGGATTTTAAGTCTATACCTTGCTGGAAGTATTCCAGAGGTTATGCACCAAGCTGCTGGAACAAAAATCAATCATATGAGGAAGATGGATTTAAGGATATTCTCCAGATGGGACAGGGTGTTGTCTAAGGAGATGTCAACCCCTGAGAAGGTAATTCCTGAGAAAGTATCACCTAAAAAGAAGAAGAGGAAAACTGCTGCAGTGGCTCAGGTTTCCACTAGTAGCTCTGGCAGTGAAGAGCATGTGGTCTTCACACCTGATGAGGATGAAGTCACAGGCACTGCTGTAAAGTCTCCATCTCCTCAAGATGTTCCTGAAATCCAGGGGGAGCCTCTAGCTGTAGAAGATACAACTACTCTAGAGAGTGAGCAAGCTACACACATAATTCTAGAGATAATCACTGAACTTAATGCCTTAGATTTCCATATAGAGGATACTGTTTTATCTGATCCATTGAGTCATGTTCATCAGCAAACTCAGTTGGATAGCCAAGTCCCAGATGCTGTCATGGAAGACACATCTGTTGTAGTTGAAGTTGTTTCTGATCCAGTGATAGATGAGCCCAGAGTTTCTCCAGCTCATTCTTCACAGGAAATTACAATGGAAGATTTACTTCTTAATCTGGATCAAGAAGATTTTGACAAGGAAACTACTGCTGCTGAAAGGGAGAATGCTCCAATTGAGGGGGAGCAAGTGCCAATTCTTGAAGAGCCTACAAGGAAAGAACCAGCAAGGCAAGAGACTGAGAAGGCACCAAATATGCAGAAGGAGATACCCCCAAGCCATAAGGAGAGGGTAGAAATTGCTAGCTCCTCAGCTTCTGAAGATAAGGAGGCTACAAGGGCTAAGAAGAAAAAGTTTCAGGTATTCAAGAGAAGGAGCCAAACCTATAAGAAGGCATTGCAAACCATTGCTCCACAGCCAGCACTACAGACAGCCCCAACTTTTGATTATAGTGCACTGATGGTTGCTATGCAGATCAAGCTGGATGAGCATAGAAAGGCCATAGAGAAGTATGTAGATGAAGGGCAAAAATCATTGCAGTTTGATGTAGCCCAGGATATCAAGTCAATAAGATTTGAAATGAATCTTAATAAGAAGGAGATGACAGACTGCTTCCACAAGGGAGGGAATGCAGTGGTGTACTTGGCTACTCATCAAGAAAAGATCAAAGCTCAAGTTGATGACATTGTATTGAAACAAGGCTATGTACTTGAAAATCAGATCAGAATGAATGATAATTTGACTGAATCTCATAATGCAATTGTCACAGAAATGACAAACATTGCTGCTGGCCTGAAAACTTCTATTGCTACTGCTAAAGCAGATTTTGATAAAGCACTGCAAGAGAGCTTAACTGTTGTTCAGACTGCCATCCAAGACTCTTAAAAGAACATCACTGACAAACTCCAAAGGCTAAAGCATTTCTACAGAGATGGAGTTAATTATTTAAATGCCCAGATCTGATTTCAAAAGGATGATTTAAGGGATCACATGGAACGAGAAGTCATAAAGGGGGAGAGGGTCTTAGTCAAAGCTGGCTCTGAGCATGCTAAATGGATTTCTAATTCCATCAGAGCCACTCTTGGATATCCTCCTCTGTGTGATGACAATGATGTTGCTGAATCTGGAATTAACCCTGCATATCTAGGATGGGAGCAACCTGAAGTAGCTCAAGTCATCTACCCTCCTCCAGATTTTTACATGGTACATGCTGATATCCAGACCATGTATAGTCCACCTGATGGTACACAGACGGTTATTCTAGAGAAAGTTATACAACCAGTCTCTGAAGCTATCTTAAAAGAGCAAGCTGAAGAAGAAACCAGATTGTCTAAAAAGAGGTTCAGGGAACAAGCTGAATAAAGACAAGACTTTGAGCAGTGGAGCCCCACCTCTAGGAACATTATTTTGACTACCTGGAAAGCTACAAAAGATAATGTGCAAGACAGGAATAAGTGGTTTTCTGAAGCTGAATGGAGAAAGCATGAGTCAAGGCAGGAGGCTATAGTCCAATACAGAAGAAAGGCCAAGATGGGAAAGCTACCTCCTACTGCTCAGGAGCCTAGCAAGTACTTTCCCAAGCCTTATCATTATTTTGGAAGGCAAAAGATTAAGGCTGAGGAACTTAAGAAGAAGGAGCTGAAAGGGAAGAATCCTACTGACACTAAAGATACTGAAGCCTCAGTTCAAGCTAAAGTACAATCTGGGAAAGGCATAGTCATTAAGGAGGCTGAACAGAAATAGCATAGAACATTTCTTAAGTTTACTATGTATTCTTTTGATGTAAAACATTCTGTAAACTTTAGAATTATGAATTTGACAAAATATTAGAAGAATGTCTGTGTGATAAATTTGTTGTGAAATAAATTTGCTTCATAATTATTCTGTGATGATGTCTATGTATACATGTGTGATTGATACATGCTTATGTTTGCCCTGCTATATATAATCCTGCTTTATATCATTTTGCAATTTAATTATGAATGGTGTATATCATTGACTAAGGGTTATGACTTCTCCAAATAGGGGGAGATTGTTGGGTACATTGGTTTAAATGTACCAGATTTGAAGAAGCCTCACCCAACTCAATGATATGCATCAAAATGTATTTGATGTACTTTTTGAGTTACCTTGTGCAGGTTAAGTATTTGGAGGAAAGATGAAAAACTTTCTAAGTCCATGTGTCGACACCCAGGAGGAAAGTGTCGACACTTAAGAAGACTTGTGTCGACACCCAGAAAAGCAGTGTCGACACTTGGAGTCATTGTGTCGACACCTGGGATGCAGAGTCGACACCAGACAGAAAGTGTCGACACTTGGAGCTGTGTCGACACTCTATGAAGAAAGTGCAGTAAAGAAGTGTCGACACTTAGCAGTTGTGTCGACACCCAGTGAAGCTGTGTCTACATCAGAAAGTGTCGACACTTGGAGCTGTGTTGACACTCAGCAAAAGTCAGCAGAGACTAAGTATAAGTGTCGACACCCAGAAGAATGTGTCGACACACAACAGAAGAGTCAACACTTAAAGAAAGTGTCGACACAAGAAAGAATGTGTCGACACTTAGCTGAAGACTCAACACTTGAAGAAAGTGTCGACACAAGGAGCTGTGTCGACACTTAGCAAAGATCAGCAAAGTTCAACAAAATATTCTAAGTACAAGTGTCGACACTAATGGAATGTGTCGACACTCAGCTGAAGTCTCAACAGAAGAAGAATGTGTCGACACAAGGAGCTGTGTCGACACTCAGCAAGTATCAACACTAAAGGCAAGTGTCGACACCATGAAGATGTGTCGACACTAATACAAGTTCAACACATGAAGATTTGTCGACACAAGGAGATGTGTCGACACTTACAAGAAGTCAACAAAGTGCTGAAGAACAAATTGTTGTGTCGACACTAAATATCAGTGTCGACACATGAAGAAGAAGTAGTGTCGAGATATAAAATCCACAACACAAGGAGTTGTGTCGACACCTTGTAGGCTAGTGTCGACACTTAGACAACTTGTGTCGACACTTGGTATATAAGTGTCGACACTTAAAGACAGAAAGTCTCGACACTTTTAGACAGTTACAGAATTTTCAAGAACTGACTGGATGACTTGACAGCTGCCATTCCAGCCGGTCAACAGCACCTGTCAGAGCTTGTCAGAATTCAGTTATGGACCGGACCAGCCGGTTACCGTGAAGAAGGCCTATAAATAGGCTTACACAGTCTACAGAAAAGAGAGAGAAAAAAGGGATTGAAAACAAGTTCAAGTGATCATTAACAAGAAGAAGATCTAGCTTTTCCTTGAAGAATCTAGAAAAGATCTAAGAAGTTGGAGATAGAGAGCTCCATCCAAGAAATCAGCTGTTGGAACCCAGCTGAGAAGAAGGGTTCAGATTGTTCTGAATCTTAAGTAGCAGAGATCAAGGATCAACTGCAGAGGAATCAGTCTTATTGTGTTCTACTTTCAAGAAGCTTTGAAGAAAGCCAAGTCAGACTGATTTCAGCTGAGTTCTTCCAAGAACTCATCAAGAAACTCACAACTTATCTCTCTTTCATCTGAGTTGTTGAGTAAACATTTTTGTATTCATTTTATCTTGTAAGCCTGCAATTATAAAGGCTGAGTGTAGGCCATGTGTGCCTGAGTGTAGGAGAGTTGAATCTCTGAGTGTAGGCCTTGGTGGCTGAGTGTAGGCCTTGGTGGCTGAGTGTAGGCCTTGGTGGCTGAGTGTAGGCCTTGGTGGCTGAGTGTAAGCTTTGTGGAAAACCTGAGTTGTAGGGCCTTGGGCCTGAGGTGTAGGAACCTATTTTGGGGTTCTGAGATAGTGGAGAAGTTTGGCCGAATCTAGTACACTGCTAGATAGGCGAAGGGGGAAAGTGGATGTACCCAAAGCTTGGGGAACCACTATAAAACTCTGTGTCTACTGTGTGGCTGTGAAATTCTGTGATTGCTGAATGTGTGCTGTGATAAAGTAGATAGAATTCTGTGATATTATCTGATTGCTGCCTTAAAAGTTAAAAAGATTCAAGTCACCTATTCACCCCACCCCCCCTCTAGGTGATTAGGTACAATATCTTTCAAAGACTATACAACAAGAGATGTGGGACTAAATACAATTCGTGCGACTTATGCGGTTTGACACTATCAAACCACAATACTGTACAAAGCTACTGATCACCGAACGATAATAGAGGTAAGCCGCCCAACTGCCACTGAAGACCAATAGACTGTCGGTGCTAGCCGCAAGACTGCAACTGCGGGTTGCCACCAGACCACAATTGCGAACTCCCATCACTGTAGCTGTGGTAAGCCTCTAGGCCAGTTCTGCGGCTAACTATCAGACTGTAGCTGCAGTAAGCCTCCATGCCACTGCTGTAACTAACCACCAGACCGTAGTTGCGAGTAGCTCTAGACCGCATATACTAAGACAAGCCGTCAGACAAAACCTCTGCCTCCTATCAGATCGCCACACAACCAGATCGCCTAGATAAACTGCTAGACTGCACGAACAACAAGTCGCCATGACTAGACCTTCAAACCGCCAATCTCTAACACTCCCCCATAAGATAGAACATATATGTCAACCATGCCCAGCTTGCTACAAGCATTTGAAAGAGAAGACAAAACTGATTTCGTGAAGATATCTGTCAGTTCTTTATCAGAAGTGACAAATGGAGTGCAGATCTGATTCTTCAACACCTCTTCCCTAATGAAATGACAATCAACCTCAATGTGCTTTGTATTCTCATGCAAGACAAGATTATTCGATATGTAAATAGCGGCTTTGTTATCACAGAACATAGAAAGAGGATGATCATAGACTTCTCACAAGTCAAGCATATGCGCTCTCAACCATTTCAGTTCGCAAGACGTTGAATCCATACTCCTACACGTAGCTTCAGCACTTAACCTTGAAACCACCGACTGCTTCTTGTTTTTCCAGCTAATAAGATTTCCTCCTATAAAGGTGCAAAAACCTGATGTGGACTTCCTATCTTATTTGTTATCTGCATAGCTAACATTAGAATACACTTCATTCTTCAAATGATTATGCTTCTAAAACAACAAGCCATTTTCTAGATAACCTTTCACATACTCCAGAATTTTCATGGTAGAATGCATATGACATTCTGTATAAGTTTGAATAAATTAGCTGACCATCCCAAATACATAACAGATATCTGGTCTGGTAACAGTCAGATAGATGAGTTTGCCTACAAGTCTCCTGTATACAGTACAATTTGGGAGAAGAGGAGAATCTTCAGTCCGCCCCTTATCATCCCCAATAACCATCGGACAATGAGCAGGTCGTGTACCATGAAGACCAGTTCCCTTTAGCAAATGTTAGGTATATTGGAAAATGTGTACCAGATTTGAAGAAGCCTCACCCTACTCAATAATATACATCAAGGTGTATTTGATGTGTTTTGAGTTTATATGTGCAGGTTAAGTAATTGCAGGAAATGCAGAAAATTTCTAAGTCCATGTGTCGACACCTAGAGAAGCTGTGTCGACACTTATGAAGACTTGTGTCGACACTTGAAGTAGATTGTGTCGACACCAGGAAAGGCAGAGTCGACACCAAAAGAAATGTGTCGACACATACAGGCAGTGTCGACACACTGTGAAGAATTTTCAACATAAATTGTGTCGACACTTAGAGGTAGTGTCGACACCCAGAGAAGCTTAGTCGACATCAAATGTGTCGACAACAGGAGGCTGTGTCGACACTCAGCAAGCTTCAACAAAGTTAAAGTAAAAGAAGTACTTGTGTCGACACAAAGGAGATGTGTCGACACTCAGCAAGTTTCAACACAAGAAGGCATGTGTCGACACAAAGGAGATGTGTCGACATACAGAAGAATTCAACTAAGTTTTAAAGAAGAAGTACTTGTGTCGACACACAGAATCAGTGTCGACACATTCAACAGAAGGCTTGTGTCGACACACAAAATCAGTGTCGACACATTCTGAAGAAGCAGTGTTGAGAAGCGGTTACAACAACACAAGGAGTTGTGTCGACACCATCAAGGCTAGTGTCGACACTTAGTTCACTTGTGTCGACACTTAGTCTATTTGTGTCGACACATAATGAAGATCAGTCTCGACACTTTTAGACAGAGACAATATTTTCAAGAAGTGACTGGATGACTTGACAGCTACCATTTCAACCGGTCTACTGCAACTGTCAGGGCTGTCAGAAGTTCGTTAGAAACCAGATCCGTCGGTTACCTTGGAGGAAGACTATATAAAGGCCTTTCTCCTTCAACAGAAAAGGATCGAACAATCATCAATCAATTAGAAGATTAAAATTTAAGAAGATCACGACAAATCCAGAGAAAACTGTAAGTCAGTATTTTGAAGAAACTTCAGATTTACTTGGAGAGAGAGAACTCCAGTAATTGAAGTCAAGAAAGTGACTTGTTTATCAAATCTCTTAAGAAGCAGGTTCTGAACCAGACTGTAAAGTAGGATCCAGATTTAATTCTCCATCCTAAGAAAGAAGTTGTCAGCCGGTCTACTTCAAGAAGATCAACTTTACTGAGTTCAGACTCAATAAGCCTTGAAGAAAGCAAAGACAAAGTTGATCTCAGGAATTAGTGCTATCAAGAACTGATCAAGGAGGTTGCCCTCTTCATTCTCTCAAACAGAATGGTGACCTAAAACTCTTTATTATGTTTTTGTAGGATCCTAAGGGATCTGAGTTGTAAGCCTAAATTTATAAAGGCTGAGGTAGGGCTTTTTGAGCCTGAGTGTAGGAGAATCAATTCTCTGAGTGTAGGCCTTGTTGAAGGCTAAGGTATGGCTGTTTAGCCTGAGTGTAGGTCTTGTTGAAGACTGAGTGGTAGAGCTTTGTGCCTGAGTTGTAGGAGTGGGGACACTCTGAGTTGTAGGAACCTGTTTGGGGTTCTGAGCTGTTAGATCTGAGGATCTGAGGAGAAGTGCAGAAGTTAGGCCGAATCTAGTACACTACTAGATATGCGAAGGGGGAAAGTGGATGTACCCAGACCTTGGAGAACCACTATAAACACTGTGTGCACTCTGTGAATGTTTGTTTCTGTGGTTGCTGTGTTGTGATAGCTGTAGAATTTGCATTTGCAGCTTAAAGTACGAAACATTTTGTCTGCCTTTAAAGTAAAAAGAAAAAGTACACATATTCACCCCCCCCCCTCTAGGTGGTTAGACACTATTTCTTTCAAGTGGTATCAGAGGGAGGTTACTCAAAATGGGACTTAACAGTCTGAGTAAGATCCTGTAGGCAGATTCAGAACAAATAAGAATCAAGAAAATGGGTTCTAGTGAGAATCACAAAAAACTGGGGTCCATGAAATTGCCAATATGTAGAAAAGAGATATTTGACATATGGAAAGAGAGGGTTAGACTCTTTATGGAAGCTTCTGACCCAATGATATATATTACAGTTAAAGAAGGCCCATATGTGCTAATGAAGATATCCATTCTGGATGCAAATCAGAAAACTCCCAAGGACTTCTCTGAAATGACTAAAGATGAAATCATTCTGGCCACTATGGACACGAGAGCCCAAAATATAATTATTAGTGTCATTGATGATGCAACATTTCAGAACTTAATTCATTGTAAAACCTCTAAAGAAATGTGGGACACATTAATAGTCTATATGGAGGGCTCATAGGAAGTAAGACAAGATAGGAAGTTAATGTTAAATCAGGAATATGAAAGCTTCAGACAAGGAAAGTCTGATAGCATTATAGAATGTTACAAGAAGTTCTATAGGATTGTTAATGAGTTGATGTCCTATGGAAGAGACTTCAGTAACTATGATCTGAATGATAAGTTCTTAAGATCCCTGACTAAGGACTGGGACACCAAGATTTGTGCCATTAGGGAAGTGGCCAAACTAGCTGATATACCTCCTCCAACTTTGTTTGGAAAACTGCTATCTTATGAGATGCAGTTAATGGCTAGAAAGGAGGAAGAGAAGAATACTAGAGTGGAGCACAAGGAAAAGCATGTGGCCTTCAAGACTGAAGACACTAAGAAGTATAGAAGCAAGTCTCCATCTCCACCTCAAATAATTGTTGAGGCAGTCGCATATAATTTAGATAGCAAGAATTCAGATAGCAGTGAAAGTGATGAAGACTTTGCTGCTTTTACTAGGCATTTTCAAAAATTTCTGAAGAAGAAGCAGTGGAGGTCTAAGTCTTCCCATTCTCAGCCAAAAGATGACTACTATCAGAAAAGAAAGTCATCAAGGAATGACAGAAGCAGGTCCAAGCCAAGCAAAGCTACATATTCAAAAATTGTGTGATATTACTGCAATAGACAGGGACATGTAGTGGCTGACTGTCTTGAAAAGAGGAAGGAGTCAGCTGACAAAAAGAAGACTCAGGTTAAGAGCAAAAAGGAAAAGTCCTTTGTTGCTAAGAAAGACAAGAGTCTGACAGATCAGTCATCTTCAGAAACAGAATCAGAAGCTGAAGCCTACATTGGATTATTTGCTGAAGAGGAAGAAGATGAGTTCATGCAGCTAATGAACTCAATTTATGAGCATGAGGACCATCAGTGCAAGGGACTGATGGCTTTATCTGAAGGAGACAAGAACCAGGATCAGCCTGGACCAAGTAAGGTACAAAGTTGTTCTTCTAGTTCAATTTATAATACTGAGTCAGAATCAGATACATCTACATCAAGTGATGTGGGTGGGTCTGAATCTGAAGGAGATATTCATCAGTTAATTGATGAATATAGGGACTTGTTGCAGGCCTTGAAGAAAAGCAAAACCTTGGCCAAAACTCAGGCAAAGGAGATTGCTAGTCTTAAATTGGCTGCTGCTGATTCAGACAAGTTGTTAGATCAGAAACTGAATGAGATAGCAACACTGAAAAACATTACTGTTATTCAGATGGGTACTATTACATTTAAGAATGATCAAATTAAAAATCTGGAGGTTAGACTTCAGAAAGAGAAAGAGTTAGTAACAAGTTTTATAAACCTAAATCTATTTTACCCTTGATAGATGAGTTTGTACCTCAAAAGAGTAAGGATGGATTAGGATTTAAGAAAACTGCCTGGACTGCTAGGTCCAAATCTAAAGGCAAAACCCCAGCAAAAAACATAAATCCTGCTGTAGATACTTCAGCCAGGGTAGTACCTAAACAAAGGTACAACAGATTTGAGTGTTGGTGTTGTGGTAAGATAAGACACTTTGCCTTAGATTATTAGCACAATTCTAGTGTCAAAGAGAGTAGCAAACTGCCTGCTAGAAGAGCTACAGGTAGTTTTGTTAAATGTTAGACTAACCTGCACCAAGGATGAAAGAGTTATTTAGGTTCTAAGGTTAAGTAATCTATTTTGCAGGTGAGTCCAAGTGGCCATGACCCTATATGGTACTTGGACAGTGGATGTTCCAGGCACATGACTGGAACAAGGGGTTGCTGAAGGACTACAAACCTATCAAGGATGGACCTAAAGTAACCTTTGGTGGTTCAGAAAAAGGAATCATTAAGGGATTTGGTAACATTTCTAGTAATTAGATTACAATTACTCAAGTGGCTTATGTAAAGGGTTTGAAACACAACCTCATTTGTATAAGTCAGCTGAGTGATTTAGGATATGACATCTCATTTGTCAAGAATGGTTGTCATATCATAAGGTCAAGTGATCAAAAGATCATTTTGACAGGTTATAGAAAAAGGAATGTTTACTGTCTTGACTTTGTGTGTGAGAACAATGTTTCTCCTATTTGTCTTGTAGCTGATGAGAGAGTCTCTCATTGTGTCAAATGGCACAAGAGGCTAGCCCATCTAAATTACAAGACTATTGGCCAACTCTTTAGCAAAGAGTTAGTGAGGAATGGTCCTCAAGTTAAGTCTATAAAGGATGGGATATGCTCAGCTTGTCAAAAAGGCAAGCAGACCAAATCCACCTTTCATAGCCCTGAGAACAAGAATTTTGTGAGGTGTCTATACCTCTTGCATATGGATCTTTTTGGTCCTATGCCAGTTCACAGTCTAGGTAGGAAGGTCTACACATTTGTGGTAGTAGACGACTATTCAAGATATTCCTCGGTGTTCTTCCTAAGACAAAAATCTGAAACCCCAAGTATCTTATATAGTTTTGTTAAACAAATTCAGAATGAGTTGGACAGTACAGTGGTCAAAATCAGAAGTGACCATGGTACTAAATTTCAATCTGAAAGTATGAAAAAACTGTGTGAAGAATTTGGGATATTTCAAGAATTTTCTTCACCAAGAACACCTCAGCAAAATGGTATTGCTGAAAGGAAGAATAGAACATTGATAGAAGCTGGTAAAACTCTATTGAGTGACACATCTCTCCCAGAGTATTTCTAGGCTGAGGTAGTAAATACTGCATGTCATGTGATCAATAGGGCTTCTATCACCAAGAGCCACAAAAAGACTCCCTATGAGATTGTGAAGGGCAGAGAACCAAATTTATCCTATTTCAGGATCTTTGGTTGCAAATGCTATATACTTAACAATGGCAAGTCTTATCTAACCAAGTTTGTTGTCAAAACCCAAGAGGGGATATTTATTGGGTACAGCAATAATTGTAAGGCTTATAGGGTCTACAACTTGATTACTCAAGTTGTAGAAGAGTCTATACATGTAGTCTTTGAAGAAACAAGACTCATTAACAGTGAATTGCCAAGTAGTGTTTGCAGTTCTACAGGTTTAAATGAGAGAATGGACAAGCTTACCATTGCAGAAAATTCTACTGCAACTCAGCAAGTGGAAAATGGTGGCTGCTGTCCAGGGGGAGTACAAGACTCTCTAGATGCTGAAGAAGATCAAGAGGTGCAGCTTAATGAAGTGGCTAGAGGTGTTCAGCCTGAAGAAAGACTACCTCCAGCTAATAGACACTTAAAGGATCATCCAGCCAATCAGAAAATTGGTGATCCAAGACAAGGAGTGCAAACAAGAAGCAGGAATCTGAGTACAGTTCTTTACTCCAGTTTCCTATCACAAGTGGAACCAAAGAAATTTGAAGAAGCAGTTCTAGACCCTCATTGGATTGAGGCCATGCAAGAGGAGCTGAATTAGTTCAGGAGGTGCAAGGTCTGGAAGCTTGTTCCTAAACCCAAAGACCACAATATCATTGGAACAAAGTGGATCTTTAGGAACAAATTGGATGAGAATGGAATCATCATAAAGAATAAAGCTAGACTTGTTGCCAAGGGATATAGGCAGGAAGAAGGTATTGATTTTGATCAAACCTTTGCTCCAGTAGCAAGACTGGAGGCAATCAGGATGTTCCTTGCTTATGCAACATATCAAGGGTTCAAGGTATTTCAAATGGATGTAAAGTCATCTTTCCTAAATGGAAATCTAAAGGAAGTAGTCTATGTAGAGCAGCCTTCAGGTTTTGTTGATCCTCTCAAACCTGATTATGTTTATAGACTTAGGAAGGCATTGCATGGGTTGAAACAAGCCCCAAGGGCTTGGTATGAAACCCTGTCTAGTTTCCTCATTAAGAACAAATTCTCAATGGGTAAAATAGACAAGACTCTATTCCTTAGGGAATCTGAAGAAAAGATTATACTAGTCCAAATATATGTTGATGACATAATATTTGGGTCTACTGAAAGTAATCTTTGCAGGAAGTTTGCAAAACTTATGCAAGAAAAATTTAAAATGAGCAGTATGGGGGAACTTAAGTTCTTCTTGGGTCTCCAAGTTAGACAGACTGAAGATGGCTTGTCCATATGTTAGTCTAAGTTCACCATAGAGTTAATAAAGAAGTATGATATGGAATCATCCACTACCATGAAAACTCCTATGGGGTCAAATGTGTCTCTAAGCAAAGATGATGCAGGGAAACCTGTAGATGAAACTTTGTATAGAGGGATAGTTGGCTCCCTATTATATCTGACTGCTAGTAGACCAGATATCATGTATGCTACACGTGTCTGTGCTAGGTACCAAGCATGCCCTAAAGAATCTCATCTGACTACAGTCAAAAGGATTTCAAGATATCTTAAGGGCACACCATATCTAGGCTTTTGATACCCTAGGAATAGAGCTTTTCTACTAACAGGTTATTCAGATGCGGATTTTGTAGGTTGTAAGGAAGATAGAAAGAGTACTACAGGATCCTGTCAATTTCTAGGAGGAAGGCTGGTGTCTTGGAGCAGTAAGAAGCAGACTAGTATGGCAATCTCCATAGCTGAGTCAGAGTATGTGGTAGTAGGAAGTTGCTGTGCACAGTTATTATGATTTCAGCACCAACTAGAAGACTATGGTATTCAAGTAAGCAGAACACCTTTATTTTGTGATTCTACAAGTGTCATTTCTATTGCAAATAATCATGTCTCACATAGTAGGACTAAACACATAGAAATTAAATACCATTTTCTTAGAGAACATGTAGAAAAAGAGGACATTTCCCTAGAATATGTTAAAATAGATAATCAGATTGCTGATATGTTTACTAAGCCCCTAGATGAAACCAAATTCAATAATTTTAAAATTGAATTAGGAATGTTGAACTTAGAAGAGTTTCATAACATTGGCTAAGTAAAATGGTGTCGAAACAAGGAGTTGTCTGTGTCGACACATAGAAGTGGTGTCGACATTTCAGAGAAATGGTGTCGACACATCTAGGAAGTCAGTGTCGATACTTCAGCGAATTGGTGTCGACACATCCAGAGTAGGTGTCGACACATCCAGGGTAGTGTCGACACTTAGATTTAACACTAATTTCGTCGAGTAGAGTTTCGACTAATCGTCGAGCTGAGATGTATAAGTGTCGACACATATATTCTGTCGACTATATTTGTGTCGACACATAGTTGTCGAGACATTAGAAGTATGTGTCGACACTTTTCAACAGTGTCAACACATTTCAAGTATTTTGACGCGCCTTTTCACCTTCGATTTTAGAAAGGTATAAATAGGTCTTCCACATTATTTGTCGACACGCTCACCATAGTTTCGAGACCAAACTTGGGTGTTGACATCTCTCTTCTCTAAATTCAAAATTTCTCCAAACCCTAAAGGCGCCCAAGCTAGAAGAGAACATCAATGAAGGTTATGAGCTAGTACGACATGCCTTTGACGATGCGAAACCAGAAATTCAAGGTGTTGTAACCCTAGTTGCAGAGACTGGGTTAGAGTATCTAGTTTTAGAGCCAATCAAGATTTGGAAGAAGGAGGTTCTCGAATTCTTTAGTGCAGCTACCCTTCATGAAAATAGTCTTAAGATTAAATCCAAAGTCCATGGAGTTAAGGTGAAAGTCACTCAGAAAAGTCTAATAAAAGTTCTACATCTACCTAGAACTAAAGAAGAGGAAGATGTACCTGCATCAAAGATAAGGGAGGCACTGCAATGGTGTGGACTAGCTTCAAGCATGAAGATTGGATCAGTTTTTAATAGGAAAGGCATGAACATGCAGGGCAAGTTCTTGTCTGAAATAGTAGGAAAGGTGATTCTGAGCAAGCCAGGTGGGCATGATAGGATATCAGCTCACATGTTCAGTTTAATGACAAAGATCATTTTCAAACTAAAAACTGATTGTTCAGCAGTGAAAGTGAAGCTAGATCTGATATACTCTAGAGGGGGTGAATAGAGTATATGGTGATTTTGAAACTTTTACAACTGCTGTTGTATTTTAGATGTGTGTGTGTGTGTGTGCAGCAAATACAATAAACTAGAAAGTAGCAAAGGACTAATCACAGCACAATCACAGAGCAAGGCCAGAAAACAAAAAGGAAAAGAAAGCAACCAGACGACACAAAAATTTTATAGTGGTTCCCCAAATCTGGGTAGTCCACTCTTCTACCACCCTGGTAGGAATCCACTGCAGGAAGGGGTTGATCATGTGTCTTGGCACCAATGGGGTTTTGATCAGGTTCCCAAAAACTAAACCCTCAAGTCTTTTGGTGGGAGACTTGCAACCAGAATAATTTTGAAGGGAATTAAAACCCTGTACAGAGGTGGAGTGTGAGGGTGATGAGGTCTTCTCTTTCTCAAGTCAAATGAGAAGACTTGTGGAATGTTGTTTAGCAGCTTTGCTCCCCCTGAGATGTAGAATGGTTCAGCAAGAATACCGGAGCACTGCTTCAGGGTGATAGGGCTTCAAAGACCTAGAATTCCAGGTCCAGAGAGAGTCTTCAGGAACTTCTTGCAACTGATATGACTGTATTGTTTTGAAATTCTCCTGAGTAAAAGCAGATGAAGAAGGCTCTTGATATTGATGTAATGTTCTTCTTCTTCTTCTAAATCAATTTCTCTCTGGGCCAAGAATGAATTCCTTTTCTTGTGTTGTCTGAATCACTGTCTATCTTCTTCTTGTTGTTGTCTGGTGTTCTGTACTTGTTGTATATTCTTTTTGGTTTCTGTCTGTCTGTCTGTTATGGAGAGCATTCGAATTTTGAATGTCGAGCAGTAATTACAGACGGCCTGGAAAGGAAGCAGCAATTAATTATTTCCCCAACTGTTTCCATGGGAAAACGGCATGAAATAATCCAGAATTAACTGCGCATCCTAACGGTAGTATACTGTGAAGAACTGCCATTAATTGTCCAGGAATCAGCGCCATGAGATGAGACGGGAACGGAAGAAGACCTAGTCTGGAATCGTCGACCGAAGAACAGAATTCGTCGAGCTGAGTCTTGAATTCATCGAGCTAAGCTGAGTTCGTCGAGCTGAGCTGGGTTCGTCGAGCTGAGCTGGGTTCGTCGAGCTGAGCTGGGTTCGTCGAGCTGACAGTCTTCATTCGTTGAATAGACAATCTTCAATGTCAGACAAATATTATTCGTCGAGCAGAGAATAAACTTCGTCGACCTGAGAAAAGTTCTGGACTTGGACGAAATACTCTGCATCTACTGAAATGTTGTGTCGACACAAATTGGTGTCGACAGATTGATCTATGTGTCGACACAACTCCTCTCGTGTCGACGGATTGGTCTAGGTGTCGACACAACTCCTCTGGTGTCGACATATTGGTCTAGGTGTCAACACAACTCCTCTGGTGTCGACAGAAGCTGGTGTCGACTGAAATCCTGGGTGTCGACACAAATCGTCTGGTGTCGACACAAGCCCTAAGTGTCGACACAGATTCTCTGAGCACAAAATTCGTCGAGTAGAGATTAGAATTCGTCGTCCTGAGAAGCTATGAACTTGAGGTCCAAGTTCGTCGAGCTTAGTAAATAATTCGTCGACCGAAGCATGGAGCTGGACTTAGAGAAATTTGAAGTACTCTTGAGAATGCTTGAAATAGAATCTGGTGTTCGTTGAGCAAAGAACAGAGTTCGTCGAGCTCAGCACTGCGAATTGTCTCACGATCGTCGAGCTGAGTTCGATGAACGTCGAACTCATTTCACTTAGTCTGGAAAACTGATAGATCTAGAGTTCTTGATGGTCTTGAAGAAGGCTGGTCCATCTGAAGTTGAGATAGAGGACTGTCCTAGACTCTAAGACACAAACTTGACCCAGACTATACATGATGGGTCACATCCTAAGTCAGTGAACCTAGCCCAAATCAACTAGGGATCCAACAATCTCCCCCTATTTGGGTGAGGTCACTAACAGAAACTCCAAGAAAACAACAAACAGAAAAACAAAGCAAAATTAAGAGATATATCTGGCAGAGAATTTACAACACATGCAACAGATATATATATACATACTGGCTTTGTTTTAATGCAAAATATAGACTGAAACAGAAGCAGAAATGAAAAGAAAACACAAAGTTACTTCTCTGATTTCTTCCATTTTGGCTTGACTTCTGCTGCTTTATCTCCTGGCTTCTTGAAAATGATTTCCCTATTGGGATCTGAAGCTTGATCCTTGGTCATAGTCATGTCAGCTGCCCCTATGATGTTCAGTGAAGTGGCTCTGGGGACAACTACTTCTGGGTGAAGATTCATGTACTCATCAACATTGAGTAGCTTGTTTGCTTTCCCAAATCTTTTTAGTTCATCTCTCCTGTACTGAGACATAGTAGTTAAGCCTTTGTATCCTTGCCTTCAGCTTTAGCTTTATTGATTAGAGATAAGCCAATGATTTCTTGGAATCTTGTCATTCTGGCTGTGTTGGCTGTTTCTGGATCTTCAGGAGGAGAATAGGGTCTTTCATCTTCATGTTCCTTAGATTCCTGGGGCTGCTGCTGTTGATGTTGATGGTGTTGACTGCCTGAAGATGGTGGCCTTGGCTGACTGCTACTAGAGGATCTCCCTGTTTGTCTCTGATAAGTTTGAATAGGAGCAGATCTTTGAGAGTTTGAGCCAGATGCACCTGCTGCTGGAGGAGGAGGAGGAGGAGGAGGATCCTTTCTGTATCTATGCACTGGGGAGCAGAGTATCTCCTACTCTTTTTCCTCTCTTTTTGCTGGTTCTTAGATAACCACATCCATGCAGGCATCCCTTTGTAAGGAGCAACATTATGCAGAATATAATATGGAGTGTCTGCAGTGGGATTAGGCTTGGGAGCAGGAGGAGGAGGAGCCTTTATTTTCTTAGAGAGCAACTTCTTTCTCTTCTTGGAAGCCTCCTCATCTGATTCATCATCATCATCATCAAAATTTGAACTCTGAGGGTTATCATACAAGGCATTCAGCTTCCTCAGAGTGGCAACATGAATGGTAAGAGGTTTTTCAGAGTATGAAGGTTCAACAGCAGTGGAGACAGAACTTGCAGCTGCTGCCCTGTTCTCTTCTTCAATGTCTGCCAGAATGAGCTCATCCAGATCAGGCATGGGAGAATCATCCATGACAAAATCTGGGACAGGGCAGATTTCTGGAATAGACATAGAAGTTGGAACAGCAGAGGGAGCAGCAAAGGATGCACAAAGTTGCCTGGCAACTGCTGGATTTGCTGGAGAGGTATACTGGACAATAGCCAAATATGGCTTAGCAATCTCTACTGAAGGAAGCTCCATATATATAGGATCAAAGATCTGAAGTATTGTAGATAAATTAACTGTGGGATTTATAAGAAAATCACCATCAGTTGTTATTGAATCTACTGACTCATCAAAGCTACTGTCAGTCTCCATGAATTGAATAAAATCTATTGTTGTATCTGTAACAGCTAGTGCATTATCAAGCACTGAATCAACTATATCTGTAGTATCTGTATCTGTATCAGCAGTATTCACTTCTGCAGCTGCTACACCAGCTTCATCATGGAGCATCTCCTCCTGCCTGGGCTCAAGAGAGCCTGGAGCCAGGCCCCTGAATGAAGAGGGGGCAGCAGAGAGGGCTGAGATTTGGGCAGATAAAGAATCAATTGAATTCACCAGAGGTGTAATAGCCTCTATGATGAGTGATTTGATAAGAGGAGTCAGAAGAGAGATGATGGTGGAAATGGTGGAAGAATCCATAGGTGGAGAAAGAATAGTAGAGGAGGAAGGAAGAATATGTGGGGGGGGGGATAAGGGAGGTAGAACAGGTTGTGGTTCAGTGGGTATGGTGTAGGATGGAATAGTGGAAAGGTGTGGTGGAAGAGGGGATTGAGGAGGTGAGATAATATGTGTTTCAGTGGGGGAAACTAGAGGTGTAGGCATATGTGTAAGATCAGGCAGTGGAGATTGATGTTGAGGTGGAGTCAATTGAGGTGCAGGAGGAGTGGGAAGTGATTTGGTAGGGGGAATGACCTCTTTAGAGTCAGGGTGGGGAGTGACCTTGACGGTCCTGGTGCTCTCAGAAGCATTGATGGAGGAGGAGAAACCATTGGAGGGTTTGGAGATTGTCCTCTCCCATCGGCCAAACAAGGCGCTGGTGAGGCGCTTGCTGGCATTGATGAATGTGGTCGGGGAGACCAAACATTCACTGGCCTTTTCCTGGAGGAAAATCCCTAGGATTCTGCCGTAGCAGACTTCCTTCTTGCTAGTTCTTTTCTTGATAAGGTCAAAGAAGACAATGCCCCAATCAACCTGACGCTTGTTGAGTACGGCGCACATGATCAAGAATTGATGGCGAGTGATGTAGTCGTGTGCCGAGTGCTTGCCCAACAGAATTTTCCCGACGATGTCAGCCAAAAATTGATAAGCGGCGGACAGTTGTTTCTTCAGAAGTTTATTAGGGTTGTTGCCGGAGAAACCCATGACTTTCAGCATATCAGCATATTCCTCAGCGGCCATTTCCAAATTGTCTTCCCCATTGATCAGTCCAAAAATGTCAGAGAGTACTGCTGGGGACAGGGAAACAGCAGTGTTTCCAATAGATCCTGTCAGATTGCCATCTTCAAAATTGTGGCAGTATACACCCATTCTCTTATCTCGGTTGAGTGTAGCTTGATGTTGCGTGTCATGAAGTCCTTGAGATGCAGTTCTTCCAATAATTCAAGGATATACAGAAAAATTGGATCAGAATGCTGGAAGGACTCAAAGTCCATGGAGAATGCTGCATCAAACTTCATCGCCGCAAGTGCTTCTGGAGGAATCGCCATTGATGACCTGCAAAGAAAATTACAGAGAAAACGACGATTAAGAGCAAAGGAACTGAAAGAGCGGGACGGAGGTCGAAGAAAACCTAGATATAAGATTTTCAGAATATGAATCGTCAAGCTCCGTTCCACGAAAAGAAGACAAATCTTCGAACTGAGATCGACGAAATAAGGTATAGGAGAGTAGTTCGTCGAACCCATTCAGAAGAATTGAAAACAGTTCGTCGAACTCCGTTTGACGAAATGGTTTCTGAAGCAAGGTTCGTCGATCTTCGGTCGACGAAACTTGTTTCCACATAAAGAATTCGTCGATCTCCATTCGACGAGAATCTCTCAAACTTTCCCTAATTCGTCGAACTCCGTTCGACGAACTCTGGAAAATTCGTCGAATGCAGACAGAAATTAATTTAACTCTTCTCCATCAATCATTCCCAGTTGATTTATAAAGAACAGATGGGTTTTCTCATCCAAAGGCTTGGTGAAGATATCTGCTCTCTGTAGATCAGTAGGAATGTGGATCAAGTTAATTTTCTTTTTGTCCACATTATCTCTAATGAAATGATGTCTTATTTCAATATGCTTAGTCCTAGAATGATGAACTGGATTCTGAGCTATAGCAATAGCACTTGTATTATCACAAAATAAGGTTCAATTATTTAAGTTGATACCATAATCTAGGTATAACACCTCCCCTGTAATGACCGTATAATATGGGTCCGGCCGGGGCCCCGCAACATACGAACGCCACAGCTTTAGTATTATAAGTTGATATAGCTATCCAAACTCAAAACACTTGCACAACACAGCGGAAACAAAGCACAACTAGAAGTTATCCACTAACCAAAAGAGTAACAACTAAGGCCTTACGGCCTACCACAAAAGTCCATACTAAAGTAAAATTACAATTATGAATGTGCATAGCACTCCTAGCCTACCTCGGCATGCAAGCCGGACAAAAGAGTCTCAAACAAACAACATCATAAATGTAGTGCTACAAAAGAGGGAAAAACACTTCATGGGGCTTAGGCCTTTTTGGCCAGTGTGCTAGCTCCTGCATGCGATCCTTGCCCTATAAAAATTATTAGTAACGTGGGTCAGCAAAGGCTGACCTCAAACTGTGTAACAACACATCTCCTCCCGGCCGCCCCTAACGGACCCCTGGGAACCCTCCAACCTGCAAGTCAGCACTTCATATGCAATATAAATATCTATAATCAGAAAAGCATTAAAAACAGGCTTGGATGTCTCAATCATCAAACATGTTCTCTATTGGTTGAGCATATAATAAAAGGGCCTACTATGCACATGAATGCAACACCCGAGCTTCACCCAAGGTACCCTACTGCGTATGCATCTAGCACAACATCACATCATTTGGGTACTCACATTTCCCCATTGGCATAAAGCCGCAAACACTAAGGGAGACACAACTCCCTCAAATAGCGCACAGGCCGCCACAAGGAATTCTTGCCAAGGCCCCACCCGCTCGTGGGCTTAGCCCCGGGCTTGCCTGCAAGCTCTGACGTCTCATGTCAGGATTCCAACAAACACAGACCGACTGATTCTAAGAAGCCTTGCTGGACCCCACCCGCTCATGGCCTCATTGCCTGGGCTTGCCCCAAGCTTGGCATTCTCGTCAGTCTCACAGAAGGGGACTAGTCTCGCCGGGACACTCTCCACACATGACGCACATGTCACGGGATACCCAGCCGACCACGGAGACATAGCCACGCCTTGGCACATCACAATCCAAGACTAAATACATCATAATCCCTCATTGTACTGCAGCGTTCCCGCGCACCAAGGAAACCATCTCCAACTCGTGCGGAGCTAACCTTGTCCACCAAGGAAACCATCTCCAACTCATACGGAGCTAACCTTGTCCCTCAAGGAAACCATCTACCGCCACGAGGAGCTAACCTTGTCCGGTTCTGACTACACGTACTTTTCAAACAAAAGGGAAATTCACCACCACAACACAAACGGCATCTTGCCGCAACGGAAATCTCTATGAATCCCTAAGTTCGTATGCAACATCACCGAGTCGGACTAACGGTCGCGACTACGGCTTCACCCAGCATGCCTAATCTACTAGCGAAGCGGATCTCTAATGCAAAATATGCCGGGGACGGACTCAATCAACCCGGAGGTTCCTCTTGAACCTTGGCAAACCAAAACCCCTCTCATTTGAGAGTTTGGTGCCCAAAAATTAGAAAGAAAGAAAATACATGATGCTAAGACATGCATCCTAAGGACCGAGAGGAGAGATGTCGTTACCTTCTGACTCCTCTTCCTTGCCATGGCAAAAATAGCCGGATGGAAATCTTCGCAACGATCTAAGCTTCACGGATCCGGACTCGGCTCGCGATTTGGAGCACCGAAACTCTCCCTACAGCCCAAACTCTCCTTCTCCTTCTTCCTTGCTCTCACTTGCCTCTAGATCTAGAAAGAAAAGCTTGGAGAAGAGAAATGAGGATTTTCAACCCTATTCTCGGACTTAACTCCCCAAGAACAGTCCTGAGCCGTCAGATCCCAAAATATGGGAAAGAATGGCCACGATTCGCCTGGAAAATAAAAGACCTGGGCCGAACACGGCCTGGCACACGCCTGTGTCCAGGGCCGTGTGCCTCATTCGTCGTCTCAAATCGACGCTCCTGGAACCACACACGGGCATCTGACATGCCCGTGTTCAATCTGACACGCCCGTGTCCCCAGTGACACGGCCGTGTGGCCGGCCGTGTGCCTCCATCGACATGGCCCCGAAACCAACCCGAGAGGTGACACGGCCTGGGACACGCCCGTGTCCCAAGCCGTGTGCCAAGTATCGACACCCGTCGACAGGCTTTGTGTCGACACCGCGGAAAAACGTCGAGCGAAGATCGTCGACCAAGCGGGACACGCCCTGTGACACGCCCGTGTCACAGGCCGTGTGCCCCAGTCTCGACACCCTGTCGAGCGAAAGTGTCGACACTTGGGCCGAGTATAGACACGGCCTCGACACGCCCTGCGACACGCCCGTGTCGCAGGCCGTGTGCCCCAATCTCGACACTTTGTCGAGCGAAAGTGTCGACACTTGGGCTGAGTGTCGACACGGCCTCGACATGCCCTGCGACACGCCCGTGTCGCAGGCCGTGTGCCCCACTCTCGACACTTTGTCGAGCGAAAGTGTCGACACTTGGGCCGAGTGTCGACATGGCCTCGACACGCCCTGCGACATGCCCGTGTCGCAGGCCGTGTGCCTCCTGCCAGAAACCCAAAATTTTCCAGAACTGCAGACTGAACCTCTTGCAAAACTGGGGAGTTACAACTCTCCCCCACTTAACAGAATTTCGTCCCAAAATTTCAAAACAAAAGGGTACAAAACTTAAATTGTACCTGACATGAAGAGTTCTGGATAATCTTCTAGCATGGCCTGTTCTTGTTCCCAAGAGAACTCCGCACGACCACAGTTGTCCCATCGAACTTTCACGAGTCTAACTTCTTTATTCCGCAACTGCCGAGTCTCCGAATCCTCTATAGCAATTGGAAGGACTCGCGTCCTCAAGTCTTCCTCAATCGGCACCGATGCCGGCTCAATCACTACGCTAGCCTCCACCAAGGCTTTCCTCAAAACGGAGACGTGGAAGACGTCATGCAATCCACTCAAATCCGCAGACAGCGCAAACCGATAAGCTGCTTCTCCTACCCGCTCAACTACTTCAAAAGGCCCCAAAAACCTTGGACTCAACTTCTTGAGCCGGCGAATACGTGAGATGCCTTTGAACGGCTTGATCTTCAAGTAGACCCAATCGCCTACCGCGAACTCCACCTTCCGGTGACGAGCATTAAAGTATTTAGCTTGACGGTCATGCACCACCTTCATACGTTCTTGGATGGTCCGTACCAACTCACAAGCGTTAACCACCGCATCCTTTCCCAACAGTTTGGTGTCTCCCGCCTCTGCCCAAGACATTGGCGTTCGACACCGCCTCCCATACAAAGCTTCGTATGGCGTCATTTTTATGCTTGCTTGAAAACTATTGTTGTACGCAAATTCTACCATGAAGAGGTGATCCTCCCACTTCTTGCCGAAATCAAGAACGCACATTCTCAACATATCCTCCATAGTACGGTTCGTTCTCTCCATTTGCCCATCAGTTTGAGGATGGAACGCCGTACTGAACTTTAGCTTCGTGCCCAAGCTCTTCTGAACCAATCTCCAGTCCTTAGACGTAAACCGTCCATCTCGATCACTGACTATGCTCTTAGTAATTCCGTGCAGTCGCACAATGTTGCGAACATACAACTCCACCAGCTTCACCACGCTGTCCTCTTTCCGATTTGGGATGAAGTGAGCCACCTTGGTTAGGCGATCCACGATCACCGAAATAGCATCATTACCATACTGCGATCTAGGCAAACAATGCACAAAGTCCATGGAGATGTCCTCAAATTTCCACTCAGGAATTGGAAGGGGCTTCAGGAACCCACCCGGTTTCTGACATTCGGCCTTCACCAAGGCACATGTTTGGTAACGATTCAATTACAAAGCTACATCTCGCTTCAACCCCAGCCACCAAAAGGATTTCTTCATATCCAAGTACATCTTTGTACTGCCCGGGTGAATGGAGTACTTTGAGAAGTGAGCCTCAAACATCAACTCCTCACGGAGATTGCCAAACTGCGGTACACAAACCCTTCCATCCTTTCTCAAGATTACACCAATCATCTCCCATGCGCTGCTCTCGCCCTTTTGAGCCTCCAACACAAAAGGTTGAAACTCCACATCCAATCGAGTCGCTTCCCGAATACGATCGGACAAGTCATTTTGCACTTCAATCCAGTTCAACCGAGCCACGCTAGCCTCGCCTCTCGCAACACATTCCAATCCAAGGGACTCCCATTCCCGTACCAACCGCTCATCATGAGCTTCGATCCAATTTTCTTGCCCCGAGTACTTTCTACTCAAAGCGTCCGCCACCACATTGTCTTTACCCGGCGTATACTGAATCGCCACTTCGTAGTCTCCAAGAAACTCAACCCATCTGCGTTGCCGCATGTTCAAGTCCTTTTGGTCCAAGAGATACTTCAGGATTTTATGGTCCGTGAAGATCTCCACCCTTACGACATACACATAGTGTCGCCATATTTTCAGCGCGAAGATTACCGCCGCCAACTCCAAGTCATGGACGGGGTAATTCCTCTCATGAGGTTTCAGCTGTCTAGACCCAAAAGCTATCACCTTGCCATGTTTCACCAACACGCAACCCAAACCGCACCCCGATGCGTCACTGAAAATCTGAAATCCATCGGTCCCTTGCGGTAAACTCAGGATTGGAGCCATCATAAACCTCTCCTTCAGGGCCTCAAATGCTTGACTGCAATCTTGGGTCCACACAAACTTATGGTCTTTGCGAGTGAGTGAGGTGAGGGGTAGAGCTATCCTCGAGAAATTCTCCACGAATCTCCTATAGTACCCGGCTAGTCCAAGAAAACTTCGGACTTCCGCCACGGTCCTCAACACCGGCCAATCTCTGATGGCCACCACTTTCGCTGGATCCACAGCCACCCCATCACCACTAATCACGTGGCCCAAAAACGCCACCTTGGCTAACCAGAACTCGCACTTTGAGAACTTCGCAAACAACTGGTTCTCCCTCAACACTTGCAGGACCACTCTCAAGTGGGTCTCATGCTCCACTTCAGACTTGGAGTACACCAAGATGTCATCAATGAAGACAACCACAAACGAATCCAAGTAATCCCGAAATACTCGATTCATCAGATCCATGAACACCGATGGTGCGTTCGTTAACCCGAACGGCATCACCGTAAACTCAAAGTGTCTGTACCTTGTCCCAAAAGCAGTCTTGGATATGTCCTCATCTCGAATTCGCAGCTGATAGTAGCCTGACTTCAAGTCCAACTTCGAATATACCACTGACCCCACCAATTGGTCGAACAAATCGTCTATCCGAGGAATCAGATACTTATTCTTGACGGTCAATTTATTCAGCTCTCGGTAGTCTATGCATAGGCGCATGCTACCGTCTTTCTTCTTTACAAACAACACCAGTGCGCTCCACGGTGAGGAACTGGGTCTAATATACCCTTGCTCCAACAGTTCCTGTAACTGTACCTTAAGTTCCGCCAACTCCTTTGGTGTCATCCTAAATGGAGGACGCGACACTGGTCTAGCCTCCGGCACTAACTCGATCGAGAAGTCGATCTCCCGCCGAGGAGGCGCTCCAGGAAGTTCATCCGGAAACACATCCTTGAACTCTGCCACCACAAGCACTTCCTCAATAGATAGCTAGGAGAGACGAACCTCCAACAATGCTACCAGCGCCACACCTCCCTGGCTAACCGCCCGCATCATTTGCTTGGCCGTAATTAGGGAATGGGCTACTCCACAAAGGCCCACAAATTTGACTTCTGCTTGCCCCTTACTCTTTAGGGTCACAACCATGGATAAACAATCAATGCTGGCGCGCTGCTCTGCAAGCCAGTCCATGCCCAAAATGACATCGAACTTTACTAATGGCAACACTGCCGCTTCCAAAACGAAGTCAACTCCATCTAGCTCCCAACAGATGCGCCCTTTAGCCCCGGTGGTCATAGATGACCCATTGGGCATGCGCACTTTCAGTTCCGCGTCCGCCGAGAAAGACTCGACTCCTACCCTTCGGATGAAACTCTCTGCAAGAAAAGAGTACGAAGCCCCTTGTCACAACCCGCATTTCCTCAACGAGCATATCGTATCAGAGCAAGAGGAACTACGGGTTATGATGCCACGTCGTGCAGGGGATAACTGCACACGTTCAGGCAACTCTTGACGCTTACGCTACAAGTTGAAATTCAACAGTTATATGCAGGAAAATGTTTGGATTCAATGGCCGTATCCCTCGGCCTTACATAGTAAAACTGTAGTTGTGCGCGGCGGAAATACTTAGTTTAGTTATAATGAGCTCCTATAGTGATATCATTATAAGAAATCCTCTTTATTTACGTTATTTGAAAATAAGTCTGAATTTATCAAGTCATGTATGCATGAGATACAATAATAGTTTTGGTTTAGCTTCAAAATACCTAATGCAACCTACCAGAAAACCATCCCAAAAGCAAGTACATTCCATCCAAAGGAGTTACATTAGCAGTAGTTCATATTTACATAAAAGAAAATCCACCAAATGGGCGCCAACAAGCTGACACGAACCCATTGGGGCACATATATGTCTGTACAACAAAAGAAGAACTACCTCGCTTTGAATGCTCGGTTAGCTTCCAAGAAACACCTCCAACCAACCTAGCCGCTCAACCGGCTACAACCTGCACCTGAGGCATTCAAGAAAGAATACCTCAGCAATCAAGCAAACTATACAAAAGAGAGTACAAATGGCATAATGAATCAAGAAGGGGCTTACCGACCCCATAACAATGCTTAAGTCAAAAGAGTGCACAAAACAAGTGCGTACATGTAGAAAAATACTGTCATTCCAAAGGATCAACCGCACCAAGTGCGTACTAGTATGCCAAGTCCTGCTCAAACCGCAGAAACAAAAGGCAAAACACATGCCTAGTCCATCATTCATAGAACAAGAATCTACTAGACAAGTGAAGCATAAGCAGCGGTTAAGTTCAATTTCACAAGGGTCTTATCGGTGGCGGCCCTAAAGTGGAACGCACCAAACAAAACCAGCCCAAATCGGGGCCAAAGTGGTCTCTCTAACCACAAAAACAAATCCCGGTGGCCACAGGCTGAAACCACACCACCCCTTGCAAAATCCTCACACAAACGCTCCCGCCATGCTTCACGAATTCGCCTCGCAAAACACCCCATAACCCAAGGTAACACGTTGCCTTTCATCGTCCTCACACATGACTCCCAATTGCCAACGTAGAGTGTGAGAAATACATAATCACATGCTTTGTATCAAAATAGAATCACATGATAGAATTGACTAACATGAGTACATAAACCACATATCAAGGAAAGATCACCTCAAGATGGATACATGAATAGCACAAATTAACTACATGAAGTAAATTAGCATAGGCAAATTGATAATTACATGATTCACAAATCTAAACCTAGGGAATTTAACCTAGGGAATTAGCTAATGTCATATGGAATTAACATAGGTAATTTAGCATAGGACATGAGCAAGGTCATCATTTGGAATCATAATGTGAAAAATAGCTAGGTCATAATTTGGAGTGATCATAAGTTGGAAATTAGCAAGGTCATACATAATTAGCAAGGTCATCATGAGCAAGGTCATAATTTACAAACAAGAGGATTGATCAAACTAGGAAAAAAATAGAGAATTGAATCAAGTACGAAGATTGGCAAGGGTGGAGGACACCGCTTGCCTGAACCGAGACGATGTCGCGACAGCTGTTCTCTCTTTCCTTGTCTTGCTTGCTCCCTTGCTCTTTGTGCTTGCTCTTTGAGGAGAAGGAAGAAGAAGATGAAGATGAAGAGGAAGAAGATGAAAATAAAGAGTTCTGTTTCGGACTTATGTTACCCAGAACAGAGCTGAACCGTTCGATGCAGGATCAAGGAAATGAACGGCACAAAAAAACTGGAAAAATTCGATTTTCGGGCCGGTCACGCCCTGTGTCACGCCCGTGACACAGGGCGTGTACCATAAGTGGCGCCGAAAGGCGGCAATTCCATGTTTATCCAGACGGTACACGGCCGGGGTACACGCCCGTGACGGGTCGGTCACGCCCGTGACGGGTCGGTCACGCCCGTGACCTAGGGCGTGTAACCCGTGTCTCGACACCTCGTCGACAGAAAAGTGTCGACACTCGACCCAGCCTGACACGCCCTGTGACACGCCCGTGTCACAGGCCGTGTCCCCTCTCTCGACGACTCGACACTCGATACTCGACGCTCGATACCCGACGATCGACACTCGACACTCGACGAAGCGGGACACGGCCCGTGACACGCCCGTGTCAGGGGGCGTGTACCCCATTCGTCGAGCTTAACTCGACGCAAGAAAAATCGTCGAGTCAAGGAGGTCACGCCCAGGTCACGGCCTGGGTCACGCCCGTGACAGGGGGCGTGTCTAGCACAAAAACGACCATTTTCCCCTTTTGTGAAAAATGTTCCTGGGACGTCCTAGACCATTTTTGCCTTAAGCACTTTTTACCCTTTTTTTGTTTCCTGAACCAACAACTGATTTTGAGCAACATTCCCCGGGCGCGAAAACGTGCAGGCATTCCCTAAGAGGCCTCACCGAGTCGGACTACGGTTTGCTGGGGAATCGTACAACTCGGCAACCAAAACAGCCACTCGCATGCCCGCGGGAAAAACCATGCTCAACTACAATCAAAGCCAACGTAACGCCCATCATGCGTACGTAATAAAAATCCGGGGCGTTACACCCCTGTATCGAACAATACCCTAGCGGGGTATCCAGAAACTAACACGAAGCCTACAACAAGACAACACACGGAAATGGGGTCTAAAAGTATGAAGCACAAATGCAAACTTAAATTTTCTTCATACCTGTCACCACATCGGTTTGACGGATCGCTTCTTGTTGTCCAAGGTTGTAAGCCCTTGGTTGCACCGACTGGAACCGAGAAGCGCTCGACTCCACCATCTTTCCTTTCTCTGCAGCACTGGGGCCCGAGCGCACAGACTGCTCCTGCTTTGTATCTTGCCCCACTCCCCCTTGCTGACAAGCACGGGCTATGTGCCCAACCTTCCCGCAGTTGTAACACGTCGGCGGTCCCCTAGAGTGAGAACCCCCAGGCGTCCAATTGCTCCTCTCCCCCGACCTGGAAGTGTGAGGCTTCCTCCTCCACCTACTCCCATCAGACTTTACATGAGATTGGGAGGGCTTCCCTTCCCCATGCTTGGGAGTAAAACCCTTTCGACGCTGGGTTCGCTCCAGATCATTCTCCAAACTCCTGGCGGCTTCAACTAGCTCATTAAATCCCGCCCTCTTCATGGAGATGAGGGGTTGTCTCAGATTCTCCCTCAACCCTTGGTAGAAGAGGTTATCCCTCTCTACATCATCCGCCATTGTCGTTCCCGCATAATGACCCAAACGGGTGAACTCTTGTACGTACTCGTCCACTGTCTTGTCTCGCTGCATTAGATGCAGAAACTGCCTCTACAGGGCCAACCGTGTTGAAACTAGAATATACCTCTTTAGAAAAGCGTCCCCAAATTCTTCCACCGACAGGGTGCGTCCCGGGAACTGGCGGCCGCTATGTCTCACCCACCACAGCTTGGCGTCTCCTTCCAACATGAACGCCGCATACTCGGATTTCTTTTCCTCTGGCGTCTCTGCCGCCCTTAACAGTTCTTGAATACGAACCCACCAATCCTCCGCATCCGTTGGCGTTCCAACACCCTTGAAAGACGGGGGATGGAAACTCAGGAAATACTTCATGTGTCGGTCTCCATGTCCTACCACCACCCTTTCTGCCAAAGGCTCCACTCGCCTGGCTTCTCCGCCTGGCACGGCCGTCGCCGTGTCCAGTATAGCAGGGGTTGCTACCTGGGCTGCAGCCGCCGCTTGCGCTGCCACCATCGCTTCTGCAAGCATACGGCAGAAGTCGGCCGGGTTTACACCCATGCCCAGAAGATCTGGAGCAGTGGCACTGCTCGCCGAGAGATCATCCCTTGCTCTTGAAGTGCCCGCCTCGTTGCTTGCACTCTTCAGGAAAACAAGAAATAAGGGATTAGTCTCCAATCTCAAGACTAAAACATAAGGACACTCACGGTCCCGCGTTACTCTTATGTGGATAACTTCTCTACGCACTGACCTTGAATCTAACCTCGCTCTGATACGAAATTGTAACACCTCCCCTGTAATGACCGTATAATATAGGTCCGGTCGGGGCCCCGCAACATACGAACGCCATAGCTTTAGTATTATAAGTTGATATAGCTACCCAAACTCAAAACACTTGCACAACACATCGAAAACAAAGCACAACTAGAAGTTATCCACTAACCAAAAGAGTAACAACTAAGGCCTTAAGGCCTACCACAAAAGTCCATACTCAAGTAAAATTACAATCATGAATGTGCATAGTACTCCTAGTCTACCTCGGCATGCAAGCCGGACAAAAGAGTCTCAAACAAACAACATCATAAATGTAGTGCTACAAAAGAGGGAAAAACACTTCATGGGGCTTAGGCCTTTTTGGTCGGCGTGCTAGCTCCTGCATGTGATCCTCGCCCTGTAAAAATTATTAGTAACGTGGGTCAGCAAAGGCTAACCTCAAACTATATAACAACACATCTCCTCCCGGCCGCCCCTAACGGACCTCGGGGAACCCTCCAACCTGCAAGTCAGCACTTCATATGCAATATAAATATCTATAATCAGAAAAGCATTAAAAACAGGCTTGGATGTCTCAATCATCAAACATGTTCTATATTGGTTGAGCATATAATAAAAGGGCATACTATGCACATGAATGCAACACACGGGCTTCACCCAAGGTACCCTACTGCGTATGCATTTAGCACAACATCACATCATTTGGGTACTCACATTTCCCCATTGTCATAAAGCCGCAAACACTAAGGGAGACACAACTCCCTCAAATGGCGCACAGGCCGCCACAAGGAATTCTTGCCAAGGCCCCACCCGCTCGTGGGCTTAGCCCCGGGCTTGCCTGCAAGCTTTGACGTCTCATGTTAGGATTCCAACAAACACAGACCGACCGATTCTAAGAAGCCTTGCTGGACCCCACCCACTCATGGCCTCATTGTCTGGGCTTGCCCCAAGCTTGGCATTCTCGTCAGTCTCACAGAAGGGGACTAGTCTCGCCGGGACACTCTCCACACATGACGCACATGTCACGGGATAGTCAGCCGACCACGGAGACATAGCCACGCCTTGGCACATCACAATCCAAGACTAAATACATCATAATCCCTCATTGTAATGCAGCGTTCCCGCGCACCAAGGAAACCATCTCCAACTCGTGCGGAGCTAACCTTGTCCACCAACGAAACCATCTCCAACTCATACGGAGCTAACCTTGTCCCTCAAGGAAACCATCTACCGCCACGAGGAGCTAACCTTGTCCGGTTCCGACTACACATACTTTTCAAACAAAAGGGAAATTCACCACCACAACACAAACGGCATCTTGCCGCAACAGAAATCTCTACGAATCCCTAAGTTCGTATGCAACATCACCGAGTCGGACTAACGGTCGCGACTTCGGCTTCACCCACCATGCCTAATCCACTAGCGAAGCGGATCTTTAATGCAAAATATGACGGGGACGGACTCAATCAACCCGGAGGTTCCTCTTGAACCTTGGCAAACCAAAACCCCTCTCATTTGAGAGTTTGGTGCCCAAAAATTAGAAAGAAAGAAAATACATGATGCTAAGACATGCATCCTAAGAACTGAGAGGAGAGATGTCGTTACCTTCCGACTCCTCTTCCTTGCCATGGCAAAAATAGCCGGATGGAAATCTTCGCAACGATCTAAGCTTCACGGATCCGGACTCGACTCGCGATTTCGAGCGCTGAAACTCTCCCTACAGCCCAAACTCTCCTTCTCCTTCTTCCTTGCTCTCACTTGGCTCTAGATCTAGAAAGAAAAGCTTGGAGAAGAGAAATGAGGGTTTTCAACCATATTCTCGGACTTAACTCCCCGAGAACAGTCCTGAGCCGTCAGATCCCAAAATCTGGGAAAGAATGACCACGATTCGCCTGTAAAATAAAAGACCTGGGCCGAACACGGCCTGGCACACGCCCGTGTCCAGGGCCGTGTGCCTCATTCGCCATCTCAAATCGACGCGCCTGGAACCGCACACGGGCATCCGACACGCCCGTGTTCAATCTGACACGCCCGTGTCCCCAGTGATACGGCTGTGTGATCGGCCGTGTGCCTCCATCGACACGGCCCCGAAACCAACCCGAGAGGTGACACGGCCTGGGACACGCCCGTGTCCCAAGCCGTGTGCCAAGTCTCGACACCCATCGACAGGCTTTGTGTCGACACCGCGGAAAAACGTCGAGCGAAGATCATCGACCAAGCGGGACACGCCCTGTGACACGCCCGTGTCACAGGCCGTATGCCCCAGTCTCGACACCCTGTCGAGCAAAAGTGTCGACACTTGGGCCGAGTGTCTATACGGCCTCGACACGCCCTGCGACACGCCCGTGTCGCAGGCCGTGTGCCCCACTCTCGACACTTTGTCGAGCGAAAGTGTCGACACTTGGGACGAGTGTCGACACGGCCTCGACACGCCCTGCAACACGCCCGTGTCGCAGGACGTGTGCCCCACTCTCGACACTTTGTCGAGCGAAAGTGTCGACACTTGGGCCGAGTGTCGACACGGCCTCGACACGCCCTGCGACACGCCCGTGTCGCAGGCCGTGTGCCTCCTGCCAGAAACCCAAAATTTTCCAGAACTGCAGACTGAACCTCTTGCAAAACTGCGGTGTTACACTAGGAGTTGGTTTTGTATCCATAGCATCTGTGAACAGCAGCTGCCAGCAGCCATGTACTCTGCCTCAGCAGTTGATGTAGACACAGATGTCTGCTTTTTGCAAAACTAAGAGACAAGTCTCATACCCAGGAACTGGCAAGTTCCAGAGGTACTTTTCCTGCCCACTCTACATCCAGCATAGTCAGCATCTGAGTATCCAGTTAACTCAAATTCTGACTTTGTAGGATACCAGAGTCCTAAACTAGGACAACTCCTTATATATCTCAAAATCCTTTTTAGAAAAATAAGATGAGATTCTTTAGGATTCACTTGGAATCTAGCACAAAGGCATGTGGCAAACATTATGTCAGGCCTGCTAGCTGTTAAGTATAATAGGGATCCAACAATTGCCCTATAATGTTTCTGATCTACAGGTTTCCCTGCTGCATCAGAATCCACAACAGCATTTGTAGCCATAGGTGTTTTCATTCCTGAGGCATCACCCATCCCAAACTTTTTAATAAGCTCTTTAGCATACTTCGATTGGGAGAGGAAGATACCATCAGGGAGCAGCTTCACTTGGAGACCAACGAAGTAGGAAAGCTCACCCATGCTACTCATCTCAAATTTGGAATGCATGAGATCAGCAAACCTCTGGCACAATTTGGGATCAGTAGACCCAAAAATAATGTCATCCACATATATTTGTACCAATAAGATTTGGTCCTTATGATGTCTAGTGAAAAGGGTTTTATCTATGGTTCCTTTTGTAAATTTATGCTCTAAAAGAAAGCTAGCTAGGGTCTCATACCAAGCTCTTGGAGCTTGCTTTAAACTATAGAGAGCTTTATGCAACTTGTAAACATAAGATGGTTGAGTTAGAGAGATAAAACCTGGAGGTTGTTCTATATAAACCTCTTCTTGAAGTACACCATTCAGAAAGGCACTCTTGACATCCATCTGGAATACCTTGAACTTTTTATATGCTGCATAGGCTATAAATATTCTAATGGCCTCCAACCTTGCAACAGGGGCAAAGGTTTGGTCATAGTCTATTCCTTCTTCTTGCCTAAATCCTTGGGCAACCGGTCTTGCCTTGTTCCTTACTATGTTCCCTTGTGCATCTAATTTGTTCCTATAGACCCATTTGGTTCCAATGACTGGGTAGTTAAGGGGTCTTGGAACCAAATCCTAAACTCTACATCTCTCAAATTGATTTAGTTCCTCTTGCATTGTAAGAATCCAGTGGGGATCTTGCTCATCTTCATGGATGGTGAGAGGTTCAATTTGAGAGAGAAAACAGGCATGCATCAAGTCTTGATTGAGCTGATGTCTTGTTTGTACACCAACTGAAATGTCCCCAATCACTTGAGATCTGGGGTGATCTCTAAGTATGACTAGGTCAGTTGGTGGAGTTGGTTGAGCAACAGCTTCTGCAACTAATTCCTGTTGAGGAATGGTACTGGCTGTTGATGGAAGTTCAGTTACTTCCTCTTGGATTTCTTCTTCACTATCTTCAGCAGCCTGTGGAGTGGGATGAGTTGGAACCTCTTAGGTAAGGTTTAGTCCATCCATAGACTCACACATTGGTGAAACCTGCAAAAGACTATTGGTAGAAATGTCTTTCTCCTTATAAGACATGTTAACTTCATCAAAAGACACATGGATAGATTCTTCAATTTTAAGGGATGATTTGTTGAAAACCCTATAGGCCTTGCTTACTTGGGAATATCCTAGAAAAATCCCTTCTTCAGTCTTAGCCTCAAATTTTCTGATGTATCTTTTGTTATTAGTGTGGATGTAACATATGCAACCAAAAACTTTAAAGTAAGTGATTTTAGGTTTCTTTTCTTTAAGTAATTCATAGGGGGTCTTGTGTTTTAGTTTATGTATAAGACATCTGTTCAGAACATAGTTAGCTGTGTTTACAGCTTCTGCCCAAAAGGATAGAGGGATGTAGGCATCTGCTAACAATGCACCTGCAGCTTCAATTAGTGTCCTATTTTTCCATTCAGCTACCCCATTTTGTTGGGGAGTTCTAGTACCTGAGAAGCACTGCCTGATACCTTCCTTCTCACAGAACTCATGCATAAGAAGAGACTCAAACTCTGTGCCATGATCACTTCTGATCAATGCAACATGAGTAGAGAACTCAATCTGTATGGTTCTGAGAAAATTTGTAAGAACTTTGAATTTATCTGACTTAGCTCTCAGGAAGGCTACCCAAATGAATCTGGAGAAATCATCAACAATAACTAAGGTGTAAGACTTCCCTCCTAGGCTTTGTACTGCAATGGGTCCAAAAAGATCCACTTGAAGCAGATACAATATCCTAGGTGAATCACTTCTATTAATGGATTTGAAGCTAGTTTTAGTTTGCTTGCCTAATTGACAAGCCCTGCATAGGCTTTCCTTCTTGTAGGGACCAGAAGGTAGACCTCTAACAAGGTTGTCTTTAGATAACCTAGATATGTTCTTAAGGTTTACATGTCCTAGCCTTTTGTGCCAAAGCTCATTTTGGTTACTAGTGATATTGAGTAAACAAATATCAGTTGTGGCAGAAATGAAATCTACTAAATATATGTTTCCTTGTCTAAGTCCAATTAAAACAGTTTGGTTTTTATCATTTATAATGGAACAAGAGGTAGAGTTGAAATGTACCTGATAACCTGCATCACATAATTGACTTATGGATATAAGGTTATGTTTAAGTCCTCTTACATATGTTACCTTTTTGAAGGTCACTGCTCCAATGCTTACTCTTTCATACCCTTCTAACTGACCACTCTTTGAGTCTCCAAATATCACCTTTGGTCCTAGCTTGGACTTATAGTTGGTGAGATTTGCTTTGCTGCCAGTCATGTGCTTGGAGCAGCCACTGTCCAGGTACCATGTCTGACTTAGCCTTGGACAGTTCTTCACCTGTACCTGCACCAAAAAAAACAAAGCTCAATTGTTCTTGACCCAGGTTACCTTGGGTCCTTGGTTTGGCTGAAAAGTAAAGCTAGAAATGACTGATAATGCATGTTGAAACTTATACCCTAGAGGGTAATATCTCCTAGGTGGAATTATCCAATCAGCTACTAGATTAAATGTCTTGTTAGCTGTTTTAACATTTCTATAGGAGAAATTATTTATATTTGGTCGTTCTGGGATAGACGAATTATTGTAAGTTCGTCGACCAGAGTTCGACAAATGGGGATGAGATCGTCGACCTCCACTCAGAGAATGACCATGGTCATTTTCTGCGTCCCACGTACGTCGACCTCTGCTCGACGAACCATACACAGTTCGTCGATCGCAGTAAGACGAATAATTATTTCTGAAGTTTGCGTTCAACGTTCGTCGATCGGGGTTTGACGATCTTGCAGGATTTCGTCGATCTAAGTTCGACAAATTCTGCTGAACTTGGTTTTTAATAGCTTTCTTCTATTTTCTGTTGCTATTGTCTAGGGGATTTGACTTGTTTTCTGATCTGGGTTTTTCAGTTAGTTTTTCTTTACCTTTAGCAGTGATAAATTTTATGGGAGTGGAAAGTATATTCTTCTTTATTATGGGGGGTAAACCTGATGAAGCACCCAAGCCCAGCCTGCCATTTAATCTTGCATTTACTGTGCTTGTGATATCCATCAGCTTGAGGCTTCTCCCATTGAGAGATTGCTCAAGTTGTTTTGCCTCACATAATTCAGATTTTAACTTGATTATCTGTTCATTAGCTAGAGTCAATTGGTCAGTTAGTTTTCTATTTTCTGTGCTGACAGATTCAAGATTTTCTAGTCTAGTCCTCAGGGTTTTTATCTCTTTCTCTGATTTTATTAAATCCATGCACATAGTTTTAAATTCTACTTTAAACAAGTCAGAATTGAAATCAAAACTAGAAATCACCTGATCAGCCTCTGAGTCTGAGGCACCTTCATCTTCAGAATCCTCTCCTGATCCACAGTTGCTTCTGGAGGCATCTATTGCCATTAGGCACACCTCCTTGGATCTGGCTTCTTCCTCTTCTTCACTGGAGCTGAAGGAGGATGTTTCCTCTTCTGTGTCACTCCAGGACTCAGCAACAAATCCTTTGTCCTTCCTTTTATATATGTTGGAGGAGGGTCTACTGCTTTGTTTTCTTCTAGAATCCTTGTCCCTTCCCTTGTCCTTTTTCTGATTCTCTGGGCATTCTGAAATATAGTGCCCTGGCTTTCTGCATCCAAAACACACAACCACCTTAGTTGGTGTCTTGTCATATTTGGGTTTATCATCCTGCTTGGATGATTTTCTTCTAAAGTCCTTTCTTGACATTTTGTAGAATCTTTTGGCAAAGAGGCTCATTAACTCTTCATTGGAGGTAGATGTTTCACTGTCTTCAAAAGCTTTGAGGGCCAAGCTGTGCTCCTTCCTAACTAGGGTAGTTGCCTTCTATTCTGCTGCCTCTCTTGATTTGACAAGCTGCTCATATGACTTCAGCTTTCCTAGCAGAGATTCTGTTGAGATCTCATTGAGGCTTCTGGATTCTTTGATTGGCCAGATTCTGGAGTCCCATGAACTAGGGAAACACATCAATATCTTGTCATTCACCTCAGTTAAGGTGATGTCCTTGTCAAGAGTCTTGAGTTCACTAATGATTGAACTTAATCTATTGTACATCTTAGCCACTGATTCTGTCTCATCCTTTTTGAAATTCTCATAGAGAGAAATGAGACTGGATCTCCTATCCTTTTTTTCATCAGCTGAGCCATCTACCATTTGATTGAGAGAGTCCCAAATGGCCTTGGCTGAGGTGCACTCAGCCACCTTCTGAAATATGTCATCTGACATTGTTTGGGCCAAAATATTCATAGCCTTTGCATCAGCCATCTTGGCTTTCTTGTAGGCTTCAGTATTGTCTGGAGGTGGTACTGCACTCAGATTAGTTGATGTGCTGACAAAAGTTGTAGGGGTTGGAGGAACACCTGTTGAAATGACAGAAAAAATATCTTCATCAATGGAGTTCATATATAATCTAATTCTTGCCTTCCAGATGGCAAACTTGTTAAGATTGCACACTAAAGGTTTGATGCTTGTATAATCCTTGTTTTGGGCCATGTCTGTGAGAACAAAAGCTAATAACAGAATAAAAACAACGAGATCTAACTAAGGGATCTTTGGGTTCAGGTGTTAGCCTGTACAACCAATCAGGTATGATATGTTTAACCAACCTCGCTTTGATACCAATTGAAAGTGAAGCTAGATCTGATATACTCTAGAGGGGGGGTCAATAGAGTATATGGTGATTTTGAAACTTTTACAACTGCGGTTGTATTTTAGATGTGTGTGTGTGTGTGCACCAAATACAATAAACTAGAAAGCAGCAAAGGACTAATCACAGCACAATCACAGAGCAAGGTCAGAAAACAAAAAGGAAAATAATGCAACCAGACGACACAAGAATTTTATAGTGGTTCCCCAAATCTGGGTAGTCCACTCTTCTACCACCCTGGTAGGAATCCACTGCAGGAAGGGGTTGATCAGGTGTCCTGGCACCAATGGGGTTTTGATCAGGTTCCCAAAAACCAAACCCTCAAGTCTTTTGTGGGAGACTTGCAACCAGAATAATTTTGAAGGGAATTAAAACCCTGTACAGAGGTGGAGTGTGAGGGTGATGAGGTCTTCTCTTTCTCAAGTCAAATGAGAAGACTTGTGGAATGTTGTTTAGCAGCTTTGCTCCCTCTGAGATGTAGAATGGTTCAGGAAGAATACTGGAGCACTGCTTCAGGGTGATAGGTCTTCAAAGACCTAGAATTCCAGGTCCAGAGAGAGTCTTCAGGAACTTCTTGCAACTGATATGACTGTATTGTTTTGAAATTCTCCTGAGTAAAAGCAGATGAAGAAGGCTCTTGATATTGATGTAATGTTCTTCTTCTTCTTCTAAATCAATTTCTCTCTGGGCCAAGAATGAATTCCTTTTCTTGTGTTGTCTGAATCACTGTCTATCTTCTTCTTGTTGTTGTCTGGTGTTCTGTACTTGTTGTATATTCTTTTTGGTTTCTGTCTGTCTGTCTGTTATGGAGAGCATTCGAATTTTGAATGTCGAGCAGTAATTACAGACGGCCTGGAAAGGAAGCAGCAATTAATTATTTCCCCAACTGTTTCCATGGGAAAACGGCATGAAATAATCCAGAATTAACTGCGCATCCTAACGGTAGTATACTGTGAAGAACTGCCATTAATTGTCCAGGAATCAGCGCCATGAGATGAGATGGGAACGGAAGAAGACCTAGTCTGGAATCGTCGACCGAAGAACAGAATTCGTCGAGCTGAGTCTTGAATTCATCGAGCTAAGCTGAGTTCGTCGACCTGAGCTGGGTTCGTCGAGCTGAGCTGGGTTCGTCGAGCTGAGCTGGGTTCGTCGAGCTGACAGTCTTCATTCGTTGAATAGACAATCTTCAATGTCAGACAAACCTTATTCGTCGAGCAGAGAATAAACTTCGTCGACCTGAGAAAAGTTCTGGACTTGGACGAAATACTCTGCATCTACTGAAATGTTGTGTCGACACAAATTGGTGTCGACAGATTGATCTATGTGTCGACACAACTCCTCTCGTGTCGACGGATTGGTCTAGGTGTCGACACAACTCCTCTGGTGTCGACATATTGGTCTAGGTGTCGACACAACTCCTCTGGTGTCGACAGAAGCTGGTGTCGACTGAAATCCTGGGTGTCGACACAAATCGTCTGGTGTCGACACAAGCCCTAAGTGTCGACACAGATTCTCTGAGCACAAAAATCGTCGAGTAGAGATTAGAATTCGTCGTCCTGAGAAGCTATGAACTTGAGGTCCAAGTTCGTCGAGCTCAGTAAATAATTCGTCGACCGAAGCATGGAGCTGGACTTAGAGAAATTTGAAGTAGTCCTGAGAATGCTTGAAATAGAATCTGGTGTTCGTTGAGCAAAGAATAGAGTTCGTCGAGCTCAGCACTGCGAATTGTCTCACGATCGTCGAGCTGAGTTCGACGAACATCGAACTCATTTCACTTAGTCTGGAAAACTGATAGATCTGGAGTTCCTGATGGTCTTGAAGAAGGCTGGTCCATCTGAAGTTGAGATAGAGGACTGTCCTAGACTCTAAGACACAAACTTGACCCAGACTATACATGATGGGTCACATCCTAAGTCAGTGAACCTAGCCCAAATCATCTAGGGATACAACAAGCAGTAATGTTTGACAAGATTAAGGAAAGTCTAAAGAAGCCCAATCTGGGTAGAATTATGAGTTTGTACTGGGCTGGAACTATTCCAGAAGTGATGAACCAAGCTGCAGGTTCTAAGATAAACCATATGAGGAGAATGGATGTCAGGATTATCTAAAGGTGGGATAGGGTGTTAACAAAGGACATGCCTACTCCAAAAAAGGAAGTTCCTCAACAGAAAAAGGAGAAGAAAGCCATAGTGGCTTCTGAATCCTCCAGTAGTTCAGAGGAACAAGTAGTTTTCAGTTCAAATGAGGAAGCAGCTGATGTTACTGGAAGGTCACCAGTAAGGACTGAAGATGCCTAGAGGCAGGGGAGCTACCATCTGCTAGCCCCATTCACCTGGATCCACTCTAGGGGGAGCCTCATCATATGGATGAGCCAACTCACTTAGACAGTGAAAGGGCAACACAAACAATTCTTGAGGTAATCAATGAAGTTAATCAATCAATTTTCCATATTGAGGATGAAGTATTGACTGAATCTTTAATTGATGTTGATCAGGAAAATCAGTTACATAGTCAACCACCAGATGTTGTCATGGAAGACACATCAGTCGCTGATAATGCTCCTGAGATAAGAGATTCTCCAGTCCATACTCAACAGGAATTTACTCTAAAAGAGCTGTTCCCTGAATTATTACAGACTGATTTTGAGGGAGAGAAAGCAGCTTTTGAGGGGGAGAAGGTCAATCTTGAGGGGGAGCATGTAGAGTTTCATGAGGATACTGCAAGAAATAAGAATGAGGAGCAAAGGGTACAGGGAGAGTTACCTAAGACTACACATGACTTGCATCATAGTCCTAAAGATAGAGTAGACATTGCCAGTACTTCTGCTTCTGAGGATGAAGAGGCTGCTAGAGCCAAGAAAAGAAAGCTACAGGTATTCAAAAGGAGAAGCCATACCTACAAGAAAGCACTGCAAACCATTGTTCCATAGCCTTCCCCAACAGCTGATTACAGCTCCTTGTTGGTGGCTTTGCAGATCAAGATGGATGAGCAAAGGCTCTAGAAAAATATATGGATGAAGGACATAAATCCCTTCAATTTGATCTGGCTCAAGACATAAAATCTAAAGAGATTTGAAGTTAATCTGAATAAGAAAGAAATGACTGATTGTTTCCATATAGGAGGCAATGCAGTGGTATATCCGGCTACTCATCAAGAGAAGATAAAGACACAGGTTGATGATATGGCAGTGAAACAAGGATATGTCCTGGAAAATCAGATTAGGATGAATGATAATCTGACTGCCTCTCATAATGCCATTGTAAGTGAAATGAAAAATATTGCAAATGCACAAACTGAGGCTAGAACTACATCCAAAGCAGAGTTTGCTAAGCAATTACAAGAAAACCTAACTGCTGTAAAAATTGCAATTAAGGATTCTCAAAAGGCTATTACTGAAAAGCTCCAAAAGTTAAAACCTTTTTATAAATATGTTGTTAACTATCTGAATGCTCAGATCAGATTTCAGAAGGATGATCTTAGGGATCATATAGAAAGAGAAGTCATAAAGGGGGAGAGGGTATTAGTTAAAGCAGGCTCTGACCATGCTAAATGGATTTCAAACAGCATCAGAGCTACCCTTGGATATCCACCCTTGTGTGATGATGATAATGTAGCAGAATCTGGGATAAATCCTGCATATTTTGGAGGTGAGCCAGCTGAAGTTGCACAAGAAATCTACCCTCTAGTAGATTTTGACATGATACTCCAAGAGATACAAACTATGTATAGCCCTCTAGAAGGTGCTCAAAATGTAATCATAGAGAAAGTAGACCAGCCTATGCCAGATGCAGTATTAAAAGAGCAAGAAACCCTTTTGTCCAAGAAGAGGTTCAGAGAACAGGCTGAGTTAAGACCAGATTTTGAGCAGGGGAGCCCAACTTCTAGAAATATTATTCTAACTACTTGGAATGCTGCAAAGGATAATTTCCTAGAGAGGGGCAAATGGTACTCTGACCAAGAATGGAGGAAACATGAAGCTAGGCAAGAGGCCATAGTTCAGTACAGAAGGAAGGATAAACTTGGGAAGCTACCTCCTAATGCACAGGAGCCTAGCAAGTATTTCCCTAAGCCTTATCATTATTTTGAGAGACAAAAGATAAGGAATGAAGAACTAAAGAAGAAAGATATTAAGGGAAAGAAGTCTGCTGATGACATTGATGCTCCAGTTCAAGCCAAGATTCAATCAGGCAAGGGCATTGTCATCAAAGAGCCAGAGCAGCCATAGAATAGAATTTTCTTAAGTTTACAACTTTGTAATCATTTGTGTTGGAATCCATGTAAACTTTTTATTAAAGAAACTTTTGATAGTTGAAACAAATCTTTTATGAATGCTCATTGTGTTAGCATTATAATTTTGTGATAAAATATTTTATATACTTTGTTTCAGTAATTACCCTGTCATATAATGTTGTTATACATCATATTGTGTATTTGTTATGTATGGTGTTGTATATCATTGACTAAGGGTTATGACTTCTCCAAATAGGAGGAGATTGTTAGGTACATTGAAAAATGTGTACCAGATTTGAAGAAGTCTCACCCTACTCAATGATATACATCAAGGTGTATTTGATGTGTTTTGAGTTTATATGTGCAGGTTAAGTAATTGCAGGAAATGCAGAAAATTTCTGAGTCCATGTGTCGACACCTAGAGAAGCTGTGTTGAAACTTATGAAGACTTGTGTCGACACTGGAGAAAAGCTGTGTCGACACTTGGAGTAGATTGTGTCGACACCAGGAAAGTCAGAGTCGACACCAGAAGAAATGTGTCGACACATACAGGCAATGTCGAAACACTGTGAAGAATTGTCAACATAAATTGTGTCGACACTTAGAGGCAGTGTCGACACCCAGAGAAGCTTAGTCGACATCAAATGTTTCGACACCAAGAGGCTGTGTCGACACTCAGCAAGCTTCAACAAAGTTAAAGTAAAAAAAGTACTTGTGTCGACACAAAGGAGATGTGTCGACACTCAGCAAGTTTCAACACAAGAAGGCATGTGTCGACATAAAGGAGATGTGCCGACACACAGCAGAATTCAACTAAGTTTTAAAGAAGAAGTACTTGTGTCGACACACAGAATCAGTGTCGAGACATTCAACAGAAGGCTTGTGTCGACACACAAAATCAGTGTCGACACATTCTGAAGAAGCAGTGTCGAGAAGCTGTTACAACAACACAAGGTGTTGTGTCGACACCATCAAGGCTATTGTCGAAACTTAGTTCACTTGTGTCGACACTTAGTCTATTTGTGTCGACACATAATGAAGATCAGTCTCGACACTTTCAGACAGAGACAATATTTTCAAGAAGTGACTGGATGACTTGACAGATGTCATTTCAACTGATCTACTACAACTGTCAGGGCTGTCAGAAGTTCGTTAGAAACCGGATCAGCCGGTTACCTTGGAGGAAGACTATATAAAAGTCATTCTTCTTCAACAGAAAAGGATCGAACAATCATCAATCAATCAGAAGATTAAAATTTAAGAAGATCAAGACAGATCTAGAGAAAACTGTAAATCAGTATTTTGAAGAAACTTCAGATTTACTTGGAGAGAGAGAACTCCAGTAATTGAAGTCAAGAAAGAGACTTGTTAATCAAATCTCTTAAGAAGCAGGTTCTGAACCAGACTACAAAGTAGGATCCAGATATAATTCTCCATCCTAAGAAGGAAGTTGGCAGTCGGTCTACTTCAAGAAGATCAACTTTACTGAGTTCAGACTCAAGAAGCCTTGAAGAAAGCAAAGACAAAGTTGATCTCAGGAATCAGTGTAATCAAGAACTGATCAAGGAGGTTGCCCTCTTCATTCTCTCAAACAGAGTGGTGACCTAAAACTCTTTATTATCTTTTTGTAGGATCCTAAGGGATCTTAGTTGTAAGCCTAAATTTATAAAGGCTGAGGTAGGGATTTTTGAGCCTGAGTGTAGGAGAATCAATTCTCTGAGTGTAGGCTTTGTTGAAGGCTGAGGTAGGGCTGTTTATCCTAAGTGTAGGTCTTGTTGAAGACTGAGTGGTAGGGCTTTGTGCCTGAGTTATAGGAGTTGGGACACTCTCAGTTGTAGGAACCTGTTTGGGGTTCTGAGCTGTAAGATCTGAGGATCTGAGGAGAAGTGCCGAAGTTAGGCCGAATCTAGTACACTACTAGATAGGCGAAGGGGGAAAGTGGATGTACCCAGACCTTGGGAAACCACTATAAACACTGTGTGCACTCTGTGAATGTTTGTTTCTGTGGTTGTTGTGTTGTGATAGCTGTAGAATTTGCATTTGATGCTTAAAGTACAAAACAGTTTGTCTGCCTTTAAAGTAAAAAGAAAAAGTACACCTATTCACCCCCCTCTAGGTGGTTAGGCACTATTTCTTTCAACAAATATAACACATATTTTTACTGTGAAAGAACCATAGAGTTATCATCAATACCTTCCTTATTATCACCAGTAAGATAGATATCATCAATATAGACAGCAAGAACCACAAGGCCTTTAATAGTCTTGCATATAAATAGAGAATGATCAGCAGAACTTCGATTGAACCCAATAAGGGAAACAACTACACTAAACTTGTCAAACCAAGCACGTCGACTCTGCTTTAAACTATAAATCTTCTTCTGAAGCTTACATATTGAGACTCCCCTTAACCAATATAACCAGGAGGTTGCTCTATATAAACCCCCTATTGCAAATCACGATAGAGGAAGGCATTCTTCACATCTAACTGAGACATTTTCTAGTCTCTATTAATCGCAATAGAGAAAAGAACACATATAGTGCTGATGTGAGCAACAAGAGAAAAGGTATCAAAGAAGTCTACACCATACGTTTGATTAAATCCTTTGGCAAAAAGTATTTCCTTATAGCGGTCAACAGAACCATCTGGAAGATACTTGATAACAAAAACCAATCGACAACCAACTACATCTGTGTCCAGAGGTGTGGGAACAAGTGTCCAAGTACCTCTCTGAGTTAAAGTTTTCATTTCTTCATCCATATCGACTTTCAACTTCAGAATAGTAAGAGCCTCTAAATATATATCAGAGATGATAGTACAAGATATAGCAAGAGCAAAACACTTTGAAACCAGAGAAAGCCGAGCATATGAGACAACATCTTCAAAAGGATTCTTAGTGCATTTTTGGACACCCTTTTGCAAGGCAATGGGAAGATCAAGATCACTATAGTCTGTATGAGCAGATCCACTGTCAGAAGTGGGAAAAGGCCCGGGAACAAGCACAGAAGGCTTCAAGGGCAAAGATCCAGTCGCGAGAGAAGGAGACGGGGGAACATGAATAGTGGTGGAAAGAACTGGGTCTAGCATAGTTGATGAGACAGTAGGAATTGAAGATGAAGTATCCGAGGGCAAGAGAGAAGTAGGAGAAAAATACGGTATATCCTCAAAGAAGGTGACATCAGCAGAGACTTATTGTTTGCAGAGAAGAGGATCAAGACAGCGATTTCCCTTCTGGGTTGGTCAATAACCAAGGAATATGCATTTAACAGAACGGGGATAAAGTTTGTCATAACCAGGAGAAGGTATGCGAACAAACGCCGGACATCCAAAAACGTTAAGAGGTAAAGGAAACGGCTCGACCCTGGGGTGCAAAACTGTAACGCCCCGAAACTCAAAAGAGCGACGGGAGGCGTTTTGTACCAAATTTGGAATTTGGCCGGGGTACACGGCCTGGGTCACGGGCGTGTCCCAGGGCGTGTCGGGGTCATTCGACTTTCTGGCAGCAAAGTCTCCATTCGACGATTTAGCCAAAGTCTGTGTTCGACGATTTTCCAGCAATTTGTGTTCGACGATTTGCTAGGGATCTGCGTTCGACGATCTGGCTGTGTTGGTTGATTTTTCCAGGTATTTGCGTTCGACGATCTCGCTGCGTTCGACGATTTTGCCAGGGAACTCTATTCGACGATTTGGCTGTTTCGACGAGTTACCAGTGATTCTCCGTTCGACGATTCGGCAGCGGTCGATGATTTTGGTTCGACGATCGACGAGCGGAGTTCATGACTGGTTCTCACGGGTGTCCTTGACGGGATGCGGTGTTCGGCCCATTTCCAGGCCAGACTCGGATCACAGCCATGCTTTTATTTCTTGGGATATGACGGCTGGTTGTCTTTCCGAATGGATTATACCCAAGGGTAGGGTTTAGAACCATTATTTCTGTCGCTGGTTCTCTGTTTACGTTTTAGAGAGAGGGGAGAGCTCGAGGAAGACGAAGGATAGATCCGGCCATTGGAGGAGTTTCGGAGCTCCAAATCGCGAGCCGACTTCGGATCTACGAAGGAAAGGAGATTGCGGTGCTTTTCATCCGCGTAGATTTCCATGGCACTGAGGAAGAACGCTAGGGTAACGATTCTCTTCTTGAGCATGTGAAGCTCTTCTTCTTTTGCATAGGAAGCCCGCTCTCGCGAGTTTGCGGTGAGTTGGAGGCGTTCCTTCGGGTAGATATATAAAGTCCCGTTTTTTAGAGTCCGTATTCGAGAATGGACATAGGCATGATGTGTGAAGCCTTGGGGATTAACCCCAAGGTACACCCGGAAAACTGGGCAGATGCGTGATTCTGCCAACATGGTGGCCTGGGAGCCAACTTGAACATAACTGGGTTATGTGAAGTGTGTAATAGAAACGGGACTCGGAGAAGTTTGACCTGCGCATATGGCTTAAATTATCGTTGCAATGTGAGCACAGGTTAGATGGAACCGTACCCATTCTATGTCGTTCGGTTAGAGCCGTTGGCATAGATGAGGGTCTTCGGCGGTCTATTACTTAAATTGACGTGACTCATGCCGGGAAGACAAAATGCTCATTGTTTGGCCGTCAAAGTGGCGGTGGTGAGACCGGGGTGTCTATGGCTTAAATTGACGTGACATTGACCGGTTCACCGAGAATGTGCCCTGAGTGCACAGGGCATGTGGTTGTGCGTGCCAACGCCTGTGATGCAATGTATATTTATTTACTGCTTGGTTATGCTAATAAACTGCAGTGAAGGAGCATCGTCACCCCGAATTGGGGGCGGGATCGTTATATTTTGGTCAGCATTGCTGACCGTTGCCTTTGTTTGTCACCGTGCAGTGGTTTGTTGCTTGCAGGTGCTGCTGGACCAAGCGTTCAATAGCGGGCTAAAGCCCAAGTTGCTGTGCCGGCCCTCGAAGGCCTAATATTTTGGAAGTTTTCTTTATTCATGTATGGCCGGCCTGCGTGCCGAGGTTTGAAAACATGTAATTTTGAAGGAAACAATTTGTAAGGCCTTAAGGCCAGTACTTGTGTATTTGTACTTCATTCCTTTGGGATTGTTTAGTGGACATTCATGCAATTTGTGCTGGGTTCTTTTAATTGCAACTTATAAAACTGCTTCTGCTAGAATGCTCTGTGTAGGACGTTGGATTGGTTGGTTGGTTTCCATTGATTAACCACCCGGTCTGTCTGTGGTATATGGCGTCGGGCCCCGGCCGAACCTACTTCTATATGCTATGCGACGGATAGGGGGTGTTACAATTTGGTATCAGACTACTGGTTTCGGTCGGGCTTAAAATGAATTCGTGGTCAAATTCTTTTTAAGGGGTGGTGAGCACATGTGTGTGCGTCATCGTTATAACAACAAAAGAACCCATGAATGTCCACTTAGGAATGAAAATACACGTGTTTGGGGAACCTGCGTGTTCCTATAATTTCTGTTTGCAATATTGTTTGGTCGCTTAACGGTGTTTTGTACCACTATAGGTGACCAGAAGCGGTGCTGGGTCGTCGGAATGTCGAGTTTCTGAGGCAAGCAGTGCACCAAATGATGCTCTTGCAACACCTCCTTCGGCCGAAACCATTCGACTGGTGGCTGAAGTAGTGTTTGCAATGATCAATGCGTAGCCTGCAAGGCAGGTGCACTAGCCCGCTCCTGCGATGGAGCAGGTACCACTGCAAGCGGCTGAGCAGAGAAGGGTGGAACAGTAGTAGAGGAACCGGTGGTGCCGAGGAGGGCAACCGAGAGACAGCTCAAACATGTTATGAGCTTTAATCCTCCAGTATTCTTAGGGTTGGGAACCCCATCTCAAGCTGAAGACATGCCCTCCAGGGTGAAGAGAGTCTTGACAGCAACAGAGACGGAAGAATGGCATATGACCACTATTGCTACGTTCCTTCTGGACGGTGAAGCGAGATTGTGGTGGGAAGGATTGGAGCTGCATCTATTGAGAGGTAGGCAACTTACAGACGTCTCGATGGAGGAGTTCTCGAGACTGTTCTTGGCTAGGTACCTTCCTTTAACGCAGAGGATAGCTTTGGAGAATGAGTTCCTGAAGTTTGTTCAAGGAGAGAGTAACGTGGATGAATATCTCCACAAGTTTACTCGATTGAGTCGGTATGCTAGCTTCACCATCGCGGATGAGGAGCGCATGACGAATCGATTCTACGAAGGGTTAAGAGATGATTTATGGTTACTAGTCTCGGGGCTGATGACGCAGGGTTTCTTGACCTTGGTCAACACGGCCCGGTCCTTGGAGAAGGACATGAAGAATGTACAAGCAAAGAAAAGCGTTGGTGACATGAAATCTGAGTTCAAGGTGCCGACAACCTCAAAGTCTGGGTACCATAAATTCTTTAATAAAGCTAGGAGTTCGGGTCCAGCTCCTTCTTCAGGTGCTTCTGGGGCGACTACGAGTCGGACCCCGAGTGCATGCTTTACTTGTGGAAAGCCGGGGCACTTTGCCCGCGATTGCTGGAGTGGATGTCCCAAGTCCGAAAGGAAGCCGGGAGCAACTTATGAAGAGAAGGGCAAGGCGGTGGAGTCAACCGCATCCCATTATGCTCCGGCCCAACCGAGGGTTTATAATCTTGTCCAACAGGAGGCCATCAAACATGCGGATGTGGTGACAGGTAAAATTTAAATTTATAGCAAGATAATCTTTTAAATACTTGTTATGTTCTTGTTACCTTACCACTTCTTGTTTAGGATTTATTTTGATTTGTGAGTATCCGGCAAGAGCACTCTTTGACACGGGAGCTTCACACTCCTTCTTGACCGAAGGATTCATATCGCGCATCAGAGTACCTTCTTCGATGGCGAAGGACAAGTTGGATGTTTTGTTACCGAATGGGTGTTTGATGCGCCCGGATAAAGTCTGCAGTGTTAAGATTCGCATTAGGAATCAAGAGTTCGGTCTGCAAGCATCGTTACTACCGTTGGTGGAGTTCGATGTTATATTTGGCATGGATTGGCTCTCAGAGCAGCAAGCCTATATTGATTGCGGTCGCAAGGAAGTCAAGTTGGGAGCAAGTCGTGAGACGACATTTACGGGCTTGAAAGGGTCGAGCAAGACATTGATGTCTGCTCTTCAGGTGGTGAAGGCGGTTCGTGCTGGTGCAGAGCTGTTCTTTACACTAGTGGAGGTTGCCAAGACAAAGCCTATGTTGGATAGTATATCAGTGGTAGCTGAGTACCCTGATGTGTTTTTCGCAGATCTTCCTGGAGCCCAGCCTCAACGGGATATAGATTTCACGATTGATCTAGTGCCAGGTGCAAAGCCTGTGTCATGATCTCCGTATCGGCTAGCGCCTAAGGAAATGATGGAGCTGAAGGTGCAACTTCAAGAGTAGTTGGAGCAAGGGTATGTGCGTCCAAGTTCTTTGCCTTGGAGCGCACTAGTCCTCTTTGTTAAGAAGAAGGACGGGAGATTGAGACTCGGTATTGATTATCGAGAGTTAAACAAGCTAATGAAAAAGAACAAGTACCCAATTCCAAGGATCAATGATCTTTTTGATCAGTTGGTCGAGTCGACGGTGTACTCTAAGTTAGATCTCAAGTCTGGTTACTATCAACTGAGGATAAGGGAGAGTGATATCCCAAAGACAGCGTTTAGTACGAGAAACGAGCATTACAATTTTACGGTCATGCCGTTTGGGCTGACGAATGCGCCGTCAGTGGTCATGGATTTGATGAACAGGACCTTCCGGGAGTACTTGGACCATTTTGTGATCGTCTTCATCGACGATATTTTGGTGTAGTTATAGAGTGAGGAAGATCACTTCAGGCATCTTCATTTGGTTTTGGAGACGCTAAGGAGGAATCAATTGTACGCCAAGTTCTCGAAGTGCGAGTTTTGGTTGTCCTCAGTGGCGTTCCTCGGTCATATAGTGAGTGGGGAAGCTATTGCAGTGGATCCGGTGAAGATTATTGCGATACGGGAGTGGCCTGAGCTTTCTACGGTAGTGGAAGTCCGGAGCTTTCTGGGGCTTGCCGGCTATTATAGGCGCTTCGTAGAGAACTTCTTGCGAATAGCGTTACCTCTCACTACTTTGACGAGGAATGATCAGAAGTTCGTTTGGATGCCGGAGTGCGAGCGAGCTTTTGAGGAGTTGAAATTTCAGTTGACCACGACGCCTGTGTTGAGTTCGTCGAGTGGGATCGAAGGTTATGAGATTTATAGCGATGCTTCGGGCAGTGGTTTGGGTTGTATGTTGTTACAGCATGGAAGCGTTATAACATATGGCTCGAGACAACTGAAGGTGCACGAGAGGAACTATCCGGTCCATGACTTGGAGTTAGCGACTATGATTTTTGCCTTGAAGCTGTGGAGGCATTATTTGTACGGTGTGAAGATTGATATCTACACCGATCATAAGAGCCTGAAGTATTTGATTGATCATAAAGACCTGGACATGCCGCAATGTAGATGGATGGAGTTGTTGGGGGATTGTACATTCAAGATCTACTATGTGCCTAGTAAGGGCAATGCGGTTGCAGACGCGTTGAGTCACCGAGCCCCATCTCAAGCCAATTGGCTATCGGTGCATGATGAGCGGTTGGTTCGGGAGTTGGAGGCGTTGGAGATTTCTTGCGTGGATAAGCAGTCAAGTGTTGAAGCACTATTAAATTGGACTAAAGTTCAATATGACCTGGCTGATCGGATTCGGCAGGCGTTGGATATGGATGTCCACATGAAGCAACTCATGATAGAGGCTCTGGATGGGTCAAATTCCCAATTCGTTGTGGAGGACGGATTACCTTGGAAAGACAGTCGTCTGTGCATCCCAAGGGGGGGCAATTTGCGGGTGGAATTGTTGTACGAGGCGCATCATACCAAGTATTCAATTCACCCGGGGAGCACGAAGATGTACCGAGATGTTAAGAAATTGTTCTGGTGGGCATGACTGAAGAAGATGTGGCGCTGTATGTGGCGAAGTGCCAAACTTGCGCCTTGGTGAAGGCGGAATGCCAAAAGCCGGGAGGATTATTGAAATTCTTGCCTATTCTGGAGTGGAAGTTCGATGACATTACTATGGACTTTGTGCACGGGTTGCCAAGGTCGCAAAAGGGGAACGACGCCATTTGGGTGGTCGTAGATCATCTAACAAAGGTGTATGTAGACAATATTGTGCGGCTTCATGTTGTGCCCCGCAGCATTGTGAGTGACCAAGATGGGCGGTTCACGTCCAATGATTGGAGGCTGGTGCAGCAAATGTTGGGAATAAAGTTGATTTTTAGCACATCCTTTCATCCGCAGATGGATGGGCAGACCGAGAGGGTCAATAGGACAATGGAAGACATGCTTCGCATGTGTGTCCTAGACTTTGGAAAGCAATGGGAAGACGACCTATACTTGGTGGAATTTGCGTACAACAATAGCTACCATGCGAGTATTCAGATGATGCCCTTCAAGGCCCTATATGGTAGAAGATATCGCACACCGTTATCCTGGTTGGAAACGAGTGAGTCAAAGTTGTACAAGCGTCAAGATGTGGAAGATGCTACTTCATTGGTGCGAACCATTTAGGAGAGGTTGCTAATCGCTCAGGACCGTCAGGCGAAGCACAGGAACGTGGAGTTCGTTATGGGCGACTGGGTATACTTGAAGATCAAGCCTTTCAAGGGTGTCTCACGGGTGTGGCGATCGAAAAAGCTAAGCCCAAGGTACCTTGGGCCGTTTGAGGTTCTAGAGTGGGTTGGTGAAGCAGCCTATCAGTTGAAACTATCGGTGGAGCTTATTGGTTTACACGATGTATTCCACATATCGGTGCTTCGTAAGGTGGTGCTAAAGCCTTCGCAAGTGATCGCGGTTGATCAAGTGTCGGTGGATAGTGGGTTGACGACAAAGGTCAAGCACGTGCGGATTGAGGACTCGGAGGTCAAGCGGCTATGTAATAAAGAGATCAGGATGGTTAAGGTCCATTGGGACAATTGCGGCCGAGAAGAGCTCTCTTGGGAACGAGAGCAGATTATGCTTGACGAGTATGCGGAGTTGTTCCGCTCAGGTACAATTTAATTTTGTACTTATCTTTCCTTTATGAAATTTCGTGGACGAAATTATTTTAAGAGGGAGAGAGCTATAACGCCCCGAAACGCAAAAGAGCGATGGGAGGCGTTTTGTACCAAATTTGCAAATTTGACCGGGGGTACACGACCTGGGTCACGGGCGTGTCCCAGGGCGTGTCTGGGTCGTTTGACTTTCTGGCAGCAAAGTCTCTATTCGACGATTTATCCAAAGTCTATGTTCGACGATTTTCTAGCAATCTGCGTTCGATGATTTGCCAGGGATCTGCGTTCGACGATCTGGCTGCGTTCGACGATTTTGCCAGGGATCTGCGTTCGACAATCTGGCTGCGTTCGACGATTTTGCCAGGGAACTCTGTTCGACGATTTGGCAGGTTCGACGAGTTGCCAGTGATTCTCCATTCGATGATTCGGCAGCGGTCGACGATTTTGGTTCGACGATCGTCGAGCGGAGTTCATGACTGGTTGTCACGGGGTGTCCTTGACGGGATGCGTTGTTCGGCCCATTTCCAGGCTGAACTCGGGTCGCAGCCGTGCTTTTCTTTCTTGGGATCTGACGGCTGGTTGTCTTTCTGAATGGATTATACATGAGGGTAGGGTTTAGAACCATTATTTCTGCCGCTGGTTCTCTGTCTACGTTTTAGAGAGAGGGGAGAGCTCGAGGAAGAAGAAGGATAGATCCAGCCATTGGAGGAGTTTCAGAGCTCCAAATCGCGAGCCGACTTCGGATCTACGAAGGCAAGGAGATTACGGTGCTTTTCATCAACGTAGATTTCCATGGTGCCGAGGAAGAACGCTAGTGTAACGATTCTCTTCTTGAGCATGTGAAGCTCTTCTTCTTTTACATAGGAAGCCCGCTCTCGCGAGTTTGCGGTGAGTTGGAGGCATTCCTTCGGGTAGATATGTAAAGTCCCCATTGTTTAGAGTCCGTATTCGAGAACCGACATAGGCATGATGTGTGAAGCCTACCCGGACGAGTTGGTCTTGATCGGTGCTGTTGCATTGCATAAATGGCCGAAGAAGACTCTGTGCGAATGTTTGTTTTTCGGGTTTTTCTTCGAGGTAGATTGCAACAGGGAGCCTTGGGGATTAACCCCAAGGTGCACCCGGAAAACTGTGCAGATGCGTGATTCTGCCAACATGGTGGCATGGGAGCCAACTTGAACATAACTGGGTTATGTGAAGTGTGTAACGGAAACGGTACTCGGAGAAGTTTGACCTGCGCATATGGCTTAAATTGTCGTTGCGTTGTGAACACGGGTTAGATGGAACCGTATGCGTTCTATGTCGTTCGGTTAGAGCCGTTGGCATAGATGAGGGTCTTCGACGGTCTATGGCTTAAATTGACGTGACCCATGCTGGGAAGACAAAATGCTCATTGTTTGGTCGTCAAAGTGGCGGTGGTGAGACTGTGGTGTCTATGTCTTAAATTGACGTGACATTGACCGGTTCACCGAGAATGTGCCCTGAGTGCACGGGGCGTGTGGTTGTGCGTGCCAACGCCTGTGATGCAATGTATATTTATATACTGCTTGGCTTTGCTAATAAACTGTAGGGAAGGAGCATCGCCGCCCCAAATTGGGGTCGGGATCGTTATAATTTGGTTAGCATTGCTGACTGTTTCCTTTGTTTGCCACCGTGCGGTGGTTTGTTGCTTGCAGGTGCTGCTGGACCAAGCAGTCAATAGCGGGCTAAAACCCAAGTTGCTGTGCCGGCCCTCGAAGGCCTAATATTTTGGAAGTTTTCTTTATTCATGTATGGCCGGGCTGCGTGCCGAGGTTTGAAAACATGTAATTTTGAAGGAAATAATTTGTAAGGCCCTAAGGCCAGTACTTGTGTATTTGTACTTCATTCCTTTGGGATATTTTAGTGGATGTTCATGCTATTTGTGCTGGGTTCTTTTAATTGCAACTTATAAAACTGCTTCTGCTAGAATGCTCTGTGTAGGTCGTTGGATTGGTTGGATGGTTTTCATTGAGTAACCACCCGGTCTGTCTGTGGTATATGGCGTCGGGCCCCGGCCGAACCTACTGTTATATGCTATGCGACGGATAGGGGGTGTTACAAAAACAGAGAATGGAGTCTTGCCTTGAATAATGGACGAGGGAATACGGTTTATAAGATAGCAAGACAGAAGAACAATATGACCCCAATAAGACCGAGAAATATTCATTTGTAAGAGAAGGCTACGAGCAACATCCAAGAGATGACAATTCTTGCTTACAGCAACTCCATTCTGTGGAGATGTATAGGGGCAAATAGTTTGATGAACCAAGCCGTGGCTCGTACAAAAAAAATTGACGGCTGACATATTCCTTCACATTATCAGTATGAAGAACTTGAATATGCACATTAAACTGTGTGAAGATCTCAGTGTAAAAAGCGGTAAACATAGAGTAAATTTTAGAATGCTCTTTTAAGAGATACAACCAAGTACACCTAGAGAAATCTTCAATAAAGGTGACAAAGTACAAGCTACCTCTACCAACAGTGGCAGTAGGAGCAGGACCCCAGATGTAAGAGTGAACTACTTGAAAAGAACACAAAGAATTATGTCCTGTTTATGCTGGGAAAGAAGGGCGATGATGTTTACCAAGCTGACATGCTTAACAATTTAAAGTGAAATCCTCTTGAAGAAGATCTGGGAGAAGTTGGTAGATGAGGCAAGAAGGATAATGGCCAAGATGATGATGACATTGCTAAAGGGAAGAAGAAGCAGAAAGAGCATCAATATTGTTAAGATAGAAGAGACCACCAATCGCAGTCCCAGTAGCAATCATAGCCTTGGTGACAGAATCCAAGAAAGAACAAGTAATCGCAGTGAAAGTAACTATTGAAGCCCAAAATGACCTCTGTGGAGTTCGGGGTCCCAAGAAAGGGGTGACCTCACACCTACTACACCCGGAGGAACGTCACAGACCAAAGATCAAGAAGCTAGAAACAGACCCTCGGCTCTAGCGCAGAGGTCCCACCTCACACCCAGAAGACCTTTGAGGTCTCCCCCTCCCTAGCCAAGGCATGAGCTAGGGTGCCTTGAAGGATAAAGAGAGAATGAAGAAGTGATAAAGTGCCCTCTCCAAGGCACCCATAAGGGTCTATTTATAGTTTTCCAAAACTCATGGACCAAAATGTCTGAAATTCTCCTACGACAAATAAGCCTTGGACCAATAGAAAACGTCCACACCGGGGGTAGAGGGGTAATCCCCCCCCCCTCGATGGCAAGACGGTAAAATCAGGGGGGAAGGGAGAGACCCCGGCCTCTGGCCGGTCTCACCCCGCCACGCCGCCAAGCAGGAGAGGGCAGGGGCGACACCCCGGCCCCCGGCCGGTCTCGCCCCGCCAGGCCGCCATACAGGAAGGGGCAAGGGCGAGACCTCGACCCATGCCCGGTCTCGCCCCGCCAGGCCTCCAGGTAGGAAGGGGCAGGGGCGAGACCCCGGCCCCCAGCCGGTATCGCCCCAACAGGCCGCCAGGCAGGAAGGGGCAGGGACGAGACCCCGGCCCCCGGCCGGTCTTGCCCCGCCAGGCCGCCAAGCAGGAGAGGGCAGGGGCGAGACCCCAGCCCCCGGCAGGTCTCACCCCGCCAGGCCGCCAGGCCGGAAGGGGCAGGGGCGAGACCCAGGCCCCCGGCCGGTCTTGCCCCGCCAGGCCGCCAGGCAGGAAGGGGCAGTGGCGAGACTTCGGCCCCCGGCCGGTCCCACCGCTCCCACCTCGCACTTATTAGGAAAGGGCAGGTGCTAGCCAACTTGTCGCACCCGCCCCCCAAAAGAGGGACACTGGGGGAGTTAGATTTTTCCTCCCCCTACTAGTATATTTCCAAGGCCAAGCCAAAATTGGCCACCAAGAGTGCAAAAGCTCCCAAAAAGCTTAAAACCCAAAACCTACGAATACGGGGTTATACACAATCCCCGCTCTTTTCGAGGTTGGAAAAAGCTCGAAAAGAAACGTCCAATCCAACGTATTCGCTGAGTGTAACTTTCCTGTGGGGTCAACCTGCCATGCCGGCTATGGGAGCCTGGGTGGCGAGACCTCCTCTAGGTAAAAAACACTTCCCCCCCCCCCCCCCCCCCGTAGGGGTCAACCTATCATGCCAGCTATGGGAGCCTGGGTGGCGAGACCTCCTCTGGGTAGAAAACACTTCACACCCTGGAGGGGTCAACCTACCATGCCAACTATGGGAGCCTGGGTGGCGAGACCTCCTCCGGGTAGAAAACACTTCACCCCCCCCCCCCCCCCGGAGGGGTCAACCTGCCATGCCAACTATGGGAGCCTGGGTGGCGAGACCTTCTCTGAGTAAAGGACTTGGCTTCCACGAGAGATCAACCAGCCCTATCAGCTAGTGAGAGCCTGACAGCGGAATCATCATTGGAGCAAAAGACTTGGCTTCCACGAGAGATCAAACAGCCCTGTCAGCTAGTGAGAGCCTGATAGCGGAATCATCATCAGAGCAAAGGACTTGGCTTCCACGAGAGATCAACCAGCCCTGTCAGCTAGTGAGTGCCTGACAGCGGAATCATCATCGGAGCAAAGGACTTGGCTTCCACGAGAGATCAACCAGCCCTGTCAGCTAGTGAGAGCCTGACAGCGGAATCATCATCGGAGCAAAGGACTTGGCTTCCACGAGAGATTAACCAGCCCTGTCAGCTAGTGAGAGCCTGACAGTGGAATCATCATCGGAGCAAAGGACTTGGCTTCCACGAGATATCAACCAGCCCTGTCAGCTAGTGAGAGCCTGACAACAGAATCATCATCGAAGCAAAGGACTTAGCTTCCACGAGAGATCAACCAGCCCTGTCAACTATTGAGTGCCTGACAGCGGAATCATCATCAGAGCAAAGGACTTGGCTTCCACGAGAGATCAAGCAGTCCTATCAGCTAGTGAGAGCCTGACAGTGGAATCATCATCGGAGCAAATGACTTGGCTTAAACGAGAGATCAACCAGCCCTGTCAGCTAGTGAGAGCATGACAGCGGAATCATCATTGGAGCAAAGGACTTGGCCTCCACGGGAGATCAACCAGCCCTGTCAGCTAGTGAGAGCCTGACTGCGGAATCATCATCCGAGCAAAGGACTTGGCTTCCACGAGAGATCAACCAGCCCTGTCAGCTAGTGAAAGCCTGACAGCAGAATCATCATCGGAGCAAAGGACTTGGCTTCCACGAGAGATCAACCAGCCCTGTCAGCTAGTGAGAGTCTAACAACAGAATCATCATCGGAGCGAAGGACTTGACTTCCACGAGAGATCAACCAGCCCTGTCAGCTAGTGAGAGCCTGACTGCAGAATCATCATCGGAGCAAAGGACTTGGCTTCCATGAGAGATCAACCAGCCCTGTCAGCTAGTGAGAGCCTGACAGCGGAATCATCATCGGAGCAAAAGACTTGGCTTCCACGAGAGATCAACCAGCCCTGTCAGTTAGTGAGAGCCTGACAGTAGAATCATCATCGGAGCAAAGGACTTGGCCTCCACGAGAGATCAACCAGCCATGTCAGCTAGTGAGAGCCTGACAGTGGAATCATCATCGGAGCAAAGGAGAAAAGAGCCACCCCTCGAGGCACTCTCGACCCTGCCAGCTAGTGTGAGCATGGTGTGAGGAGATCCTCCCGGGGGTTGGGAGCTGGACATGTCACCTAATCTTTTTCAATTTCAATATCCTCTAATGGGGAAAAAAGACGGGTTACATGACCCCCCCCCCCCCCCCGACTATGCTGGTCGTGGGCTGGACTCATTACAGCATAAGAAAAGGATACAAGACTCTGCCGAGACGAGGCTTCTTCAGGGGGCCTAGGCCTGATGGCTGTTATCCAATTCCCTCCCCTTGGATACTTCCATCCTGCTCAGGCTCTCCATGATCTTCTCCATCTCCTCTTCCTTGGCCAACCAAGAGATGGTGTTGACAGCCGTGATGTAGCACTGCCTCGCCATCCTGGAGTCTCCCTTGATCCTGACCTGAGTCCCCTCTGAGTTGAACTTAAGACACTGGTGGAAGGACGAAGGCACACATCGGAAAGCATTGATGAGGGGCCTTCCGAAAATGGCGTTGTAGCTGCTTGGAGCGTCAACAATGACAAACCTGCAGTTTCTTGAGATCCCCCTAACTTCACCTGAAGTCCGACTCCACCTTCCACTTCCTTCCTCTCTCCTGGAAATCCAAACAGGGGTCTTTCCGAGGCCAGCACCCTTCTTGGATCTACCTTCATCCCGTAAAATGCCTTCTTGAAAATGACGTTGACAGAGCTTCCATTGTCAACAATGATCCGGGAGACGGTAAAGCCTTTGATTGCCACCTGGATGACAAGGGCATCGCAAAAGGGATCCTCATGCTCTTGCATGTCTTTCGATGAAAAGGTGATCTTTTCTTCCAGGGGCAGGGCCTGATACATCGAGGCGACGCTCCGACGGTACATGACGTGGAGACTTGCCTTTCGAGCGGCTTCTACCCCCCCCCCCCCCCCCCCCCCCCCGTGGATCACAGCTATACCACCTCGGGGTCCTACATCGACCTGGTCCTCATATACATCATCACCCCCTCCTTGGGGCAGAACTCCTTCAACCTGCGCCGGCGGCTGAGGCTGAGCTGGGCCACTCGCCCCCCTTACCTCCAGGAACTCGGGGCAGGTAGCCGTGGCGTGACCCTCCAGTTGGTGGAAGTCACAGTAAGGCAAGGATCTTCCTCCCCTCTTTCGGCAGGCTCGACGGTCTCCCCCCATGCCTCTTCCTCTATCGCCTATCACCAAGTCCTGCTGGGGTGGGGGCAGGAGCTGCCTAGGGGCCTGCCTCTGGAAGTTGAACCTCCCTTGGCCCCCGTGGAAGTTCCCCCCTCCTTGGATGAGAGCTCTTCCTGGACCTTGGGCAGGTTCTCCCTGCTGCCTCCAGCTTGGTTTCGGACCCTCCTATCCTTGGAACCCCTGAGCTCTCTGCTCCTCTCTTCTTCTTCCTTCCTGATTCCTTGAGCCACCCTACTCCTTTGACTCCACCTCCGTCAACTTCGCCAACCTCTTGACAAAGCCGGGTTGGCTTCCTCCATGGCAATCTCCTCTGCCGCCCTTTCCATCAGCTCCTCGAAGGAAAGGGGGGGCTTCCGGGTCAAGCTTATCTTGAAGAATCCCTCCTTCAGCCCAATGGTGAAGGCCATCTGGAGAGCATACCCTGGCATCTCCTGGATCTCCAGAATCCCCTCTTAGAACCTGTCTACGTAACGGGCCAGTGACTCCTCGGCCCCCTGCCTTATCAAGAAGATGGACTCAGGACTCCCTTTCCTCTTCTTGGAGGTGGATAAGCAAAGCTGGAAGCTCCGACTCAAGTCCTCGAACCCATAGATCGACCTCGGAGGGAGTTGATGGAACCAGTCCCTTGCCTTCTCCTTTAACGTGATCGTAAAGAGGCGACACTTGAAGACATCCGTCATCGGCCTGATGGAGACGGCATCCTCGAACCACTACAGATGCTGGACGGGGTCATCCTTCCGGGTATAGTAAGACATGTCAGGCTCTCTGAACCCCTCGGGAAAGGGAGCGGAGACGATCAGCTCGCTGAAGGGTGACCCCCTAAGGGGTGGTCTCGCCACTTCTACTCGCGCAACCTGCTCACCTGGGAGGTGGGCACTCGCCGGGCTGGAGAACAGCTCCCGGCCGGTGAGGTATCACTCGACCCCATCTCCCATCTTCTCCTTCCCTGGCCTTCTTCCTGGTGCACTTCTCCCCCTGCTGGGGTCATCTCGTCTAGACCCCTGGGAGTCGACTCGTCGAGAGGGGTGGGGGAGCTAGCTCCTGGGGGTCGGGGTGGAGCCTCCACCCTGAGGAGCAATGCTTCGCAGCATCTCCATGATGCCTTGGATGGAGGCCATGAACACTTGCCTCCCCAAAACGGCCTTGGGATGGGGAGCTCGCTGAGATCATCACTACCTCCCTAACCTCCCGTCATGACACTCTTCTGAGATTTTCCGTGTTGGTCACTCTCCACGCTCACTGCACGAAAGTGTTGAAGCCAAAAATGACCTCTGTGGAGTTCGGGGTCCCTAGAAAGCGGTGACCTCACACCTACTACACCCGGCGGAATGTCACGGACCAAAGATCAAGAAGCTAAAAATAGACCCTCGGCTCTAGTGCGGAGGTCCCACCTCACACCCGAAAGACCTTTGAAGTCTCCCCCTCCCTAGCCAAGGCTTGAGCTAGGGTGCCTTGAAGGATGAAGAGAGAATGAAGAAGTGATGAAGTGCCCTCTCCAAGGCACCCATAAGGGTCTATTTATAGTTTTCCAAAACCCATGGACCAAAATGTCTGAAATGCCCTATGCCAAATAAGCCTTGGACCAATAGAAAACGTCCACACCGGGGGGTAGAGGGGTAATCCGCCCCCCTCCCCCCGAGGGCAAGACGGTAAAAGCAGGGGGGCAAGCGCGAGACCCCGGCCTCTGGCCGGTCTCGCCCCGCTAGGCCGCCAAGCAGGAGAGCGGAGGGGAGAGCCCCCGGCCAGTCTCTCCTCGCCAGGGCGCCAGGCAGGAAGGGGTAGGGGAGAGACCCCGGACCTCGGCCGGTCTCGCCCCGCCAGGCCGCCAGGCAGGAAGGGGCAGGGGCGAGACCCCGGCCCCCGGCCGATCTCGCCCAGCCAGGCCGCCAGGCAGGAAGGGGCAAGGGCAAGACCCCGGCCCCCGGACGGTCTCGCCCCGCCAGGCCTCCAAGCAGGAGAGGGCAAGGGCGAGACACCGGCCCCTGGCCCCCGGCCGGTCTAGCCCCGCAAGGCCGCCAGGCAGGAAGGGGCAGGGGCGAGACCCCGACCCTCGGCCGGTCTCGCCTCGCCAGGCCACCATGTAGTAAGGGGCAGGGGTGAGACCCCGGCCCCCGGCCAGTCTCGCCCCGCCAGGCCGCCAGGTAGGAAGGGGCAGGGGCGAAACTTCGGCCCCCGGCCGGTCCCGCCGCTCCCACCTCGCACTTATCAGGATGGTGCAGGTGCTAGCCAACTTGTCGCACCCTCCCCCCAAAAGAGGGCCACTGGGGGAGTTAGATTTTTCCTCCCCCTACTAGTATATTTCCAAGGCCATGCCAAAATTGGCCACCAAGAGTGCAAAATCTCTCAAAAATCTTAAAACCCGAAACCTGCAAATACGGGGTTGTATAGTAACCGTGCAGTGCAACTGTGTGTAGAGAGAATGAACAAATAACAAATTTCACGAAAACGTGGGAACATAGAGAGTGTCCTTGAGCTACAAAGACAAAGTGATGTGCATAGTGGCTACACCATGCATAGGAGTAGAAGTCCCATCAGCAATAATGACAGGAGAAACCCATTTCTAGTTGTTCAAGTAGGAGAACAAACAAGAATTGTCGGTCATGTGACAAGTGGCTCCAGAGTCAAAAATGTTGTAGTGGTTTCTCTGCTCCTATAACTCCTCAACAAAATGGGGTAGCTGAAAGTAAAAATAGAACACTCATTGAATATGTAGGAACATTGCTTGCAGATGCACATGTGCCCCTATCCTTTTGGGCAGAGGCTGTGAGCACAGCAAACTATGTGCTGAATAGAAGTTTGATACACAAACTAAAGAGCAAGACCCCCTACGAATTACTCAAAGGGAAGCAACCTAAAATTGATTACTTTAGATTTTTTGGGTGTAGGTGTTTCATTCATAACAATAACAAGAAACACATTATAAAATTTGAAGCTAAAGCTACAGAGGGAATGTTTCTGGGATATTCCCAAGTTAGCAAAGCTTATAGGGTATTCAATAAATCATCCTTAAAAATAGAAGAATCTGTACATATCTCTTTTGATGAAGCTAACATGTACTATAAGGAGAAGGACTCTTCTACCTCAGATGATTTGCAGGTACCTCACTTGTGTGAGAAATTGGGTGAGTTGAACCTTCCACAAGAGGTTATATCACCTCCTCCTCCACAAGCTGATGAAGATAGTGAAGATGAATTTTTGGAAGTGGCTGAACCTAATCCAACAGCAGACATTATTCCAAATGCTGTTGCTGAACCAACTCCACCCACTGATCTTGTCACACTAAGGGATCACCCTAGATCTCAAGTGATTGGGGACATGTCAGTAGGTGTACATATAAGGTATCAACTCAACCAAGATGTGATGCATGTCTGTTTCCTCTCTGAAGTTGAGCCTCAATCCATAAAAGATGCTGAGCAATATCCTCACTGGATCATTGTAATGCACGAGGAACTCAATCAATTTGAGAGATGCAGAGTTTGGGATTTAGTTCCAAGACCCAAAGACTACCCAGTCATTGGAACTAGATGGTTATATAGAAACAAGCTAGATGCCAAAGGTGTAATTGGGAGAAACAAGGCTAGGCTTGTTGCTCAAGGTTATAGACAAGAAGAAGGAATAGAGTATGACCAAACTTTTGCACCAGTTGCAAGGTTAGAAGCAATCAGGATCTTCCTTGCTTATACTGCCTACAAGAAGTTTAAAGTCTATTAGATGGATGTCAAGAGTGCCTTTCTGAATGAAGTACTTAAAGAAGAGGTTTATGTTGAACAACCTCCAGGTTTTATCTCTCCAACTTATCCTTCATATGTCTTTAGATTGCATAAATCTCTTTATGGTTTAAAGCAAGCTCCAAGAGCTTGGTATGAGAGCTTAGCTAGCTTGTTGATAGAGCATAAATTCACTAGAGGCATTATAGATAAAACATTATTCACTATGCATCATAAGGATCAAACTTTGTTAGTACAAATTTATGTAGATGGCATTATATTTGGGTCAACAGATTCCAAACAATGCAAGAGGTTTTCTGACCTCATGCATTCAAAGTTTTAAATGATTAGCATGGGTGAGCTCTCCTACTTCCTTGGTCTCCAAGTGAAGCAGCTACTTGATGGCATCTTCATATCTCAGGCTAAGTATGCTAAAGAGCTTATTAAAAGGTTTGGGATGGCTGATACCTCAGCAAAGAAAACACCCATGACCACTAATGCTGTAATAGATTCTGATGAACACGGGAAACCTATTGATCAAAAATTATATTGGGGTATTGTTGGGTCCCTACTATACCTTACAACAAGCAGACCTGACAGAATGTTTGCTACATGTCTTTGTGCTAGGTTCCAAGTGAACTCCAAAGAATCTCACCTAGTTTTCCTAAAAAGAATTTTGAGATATATAAAGAGTTGTCCTAGACTAGGACTCTAGTATCCTATTGAGTCAAAATTTGAGTTAACTGAATGCTCAGATGCATACTTTGCTGGATGCAAGGTAGACAGAAAAAGTACCTCTGGAATATGCCAGTTCCTTGGTATGAGATTTGTCTCATGGTTTAGCAATAAGCAGTCATCTGTGTCTATATCAACTGCTGAAGCAGAATATATAGCTGCTGGTAGTTGTTGTTCCCAGATGCTGTGGATTCCGAACCAACTCCTCGACTATGGATTCAACTTAAATAATTCAACTCTATTATGTGACAACACAAGTGCTATATCAATAGCACAAAATCCAGTCCATCACAGTAGGACCAAACAAATAGACATTAAGCATCATTTCATAAGAGATTGTGTAGACAAAAATAAAATTAATCTTGTCTATATCTACACTGATTTACAAAGGGCAGATATCTTCACCAAACCTTTAGATAAAAGGAATCATTTGTTCTTCATAAATCAGCTTGGTATGATAAATGGATAAGACTTAATTTGATTTCTGTCTATGGTCGACGAATTCTTCAAAGTTTGTCGAACGGAGATCGACGAACTGGGAAAAGTTCTAGAGATATTCATTGAATGGGGATCGACGAACTCTCTGTGAGTGAAGTTATTTTCGTCGAACGGAGATCGATGAATCTGCTTCAGAAAATTTTTGCCGAACAGAGCTCGACGAAATATTTTCAAATCTTCAGACTAAGATCGACGAATTTTTTAACTGCACAATATTTCGTCGACCTCAGATCAAAGAATTCTTTAATTTTTGCTGAACAGAGTTTGTCGATTCATATTCTGAAAAATCTTATATCTAGGTTTTTCTTCGACCTCCGTCCAGCGCTTGCAGTTCCATTGCACTTAATCTTTCTTGTCTGTTGCATGCACACTCATGGTGATTCCCCCAGGCAGTTTTGGAGCAATGAAGTTTGATACTGGATTTGATCTAGATTTTGAGTCGTTTCAACACTCGGATCCTATCTTCCTGGACATTCTGAAACTGCTTGAAGATCCGCAGTTGAAGAATCTCATGACCACCAACATAAAGATAGCCGGAGCAGAGATCAGAGAATGGGTTTACACTTTCTCCTCCCTAGATGAGAACACCATGACTAAAACAATATCGGGTAATGAAGTATCGCGTACCCCCGTGGTTTTGACAGATATTTTTGGATTAGCTAATGGTGTAGAAGAACTGGAGATTGATAGTGAAGAATTTGATGAAATGTTAAATAAGATAGGTTATTCTGGAGCAACACCCAACAAACTACTGAAGAAATATTTGTCTGCTGAATATAATTTTCTAGCAGATGTTGTGGGCAAGGTACTGCAGGGTAAGCATACAGCCCATGACTACATCACTAGGCATCAATTCCTAGAGATGTGTGCTGTGGTGAATAATAAGCCTGTGAATTGGGCTAAGATTATGTTTGATATGATCAGGAAAAAGAACACCGAGAAGGAGATGTGTTTTGGCAGGATTCTGGGAATCTTCCTTTAGGAAAATACTATTGAATCCCTAGTCAAACCGACCATATTCATTAATGCCTCCAAGAGGCTCACTTGTGCCCTCTTTGGCAGGTGGGAGAGGAACATCACCAAGCCATCTAAGGCTTCTTCCTCTTCCTCTAGGCCTTCTAAGAGTACAAGGGCTGCTCTAGTCACTCCCCACCCTGCTGAAGATGCTCCATCTTCTCTTCCACCACCTCCAACCATCTATAGTCATCCTCAGATGGTACACCAACTCCCCTCACCAGTTCATACCCCAGTCCATACTCCAACACCAGATGGTACACCAACTCCTCAATCTCCTCTTCCATCCCACCTTCTAGACATCACAAATGAAACATTCTTCTCATCCCCTACATTCAATTTGCTCACTTCCTTACCATCCACACATACATCTCCAGTCCATGACATTCCCAGTCACTCACCATCACCTCCTCCACCATCATCTTCCATTCACCCTTCTGTCTCTACTGAGACACCTCCTGCATTCCTGCAACTGGACCCCTCCCTCATTCCACCTCTTCTAGCACTTCTCACTCCCCTCCTCAAATGTAACACCTCCCCTGTAATGACCGTATAATATGGGTCCGGCCGGGTCCCCACAACATACGGACGCCACAGCTTTAGTATTATAAATTGATATAGCTACCCACACTCAAAACACTTTGCACTACACAGCGGAAACAAAAACAGGACTAGAAGTTATCCACCACTAAAAGAGTAATAACAATGGCCTTATGGCCTTACAACACAAATGAGTCCAAACTTAACAATACACCGATCATGAAAGTGCATAGCACTCCTAGTCTACCTCGGCATGCAAGCCGGACATCATGAGTCTCAAACATACAACATCATATATGTAGAGCTACAAAAGAGAAAAGCACTTCATGAGGCTTAGGCCTTTCTGGACGGTGAGCTAGCTCCTGCATGCGATCCTTGCCCTGTAAAATTTATTAGTATCGTGGGTCAGCAAAGGCTGACCTCAAACTGTGTAACAACACATCTCCTCCCGGCCGCCCCTAACGGACCCCGGGGTACCCCTCCAACCTGCAAGTTATCACTTCGTATGCAATAATCATAAGCAATAAAAGCAACTACAAAAACAGGCTTGGATGTCACACATATCATACATGTTCTCTACTAGTTGAGCATATAATAAAAGGGCCTACTTATGCAATCATGTATGCAACAACCCGGGTTTCACCCAAGGCACCCTATCTCGTATGCATCTAGCACATCATCATATCATATGGGTACTCATCGATTCCCCATTGGCATAAAGCTGCAAACAAAGGGGGCTAACACCATTTCCCCCAATGGCACAAAGGCCGCCACATGGAACTCTTGCAAAGCCCCTACCCGCTCATGGTCTTAGACCTGGGCTTGCATGCAAGCCCTGATGTCTCTTGTTAGGATTCCAACAAACACAAACTCACCGATTCTAAGAAGCCTTGCCAGACCCCACCCGCTCATGGCCTCATTGTCCGGGCTTGCCCCATGCTTGGCATTCTCGTCAGTCTCACAGAAGGGGACTAGTCTCGTCGGGACACTCTCCACACATGACGTGAACGTCACGGGATAGCCAGCCGACCTCGGAGACATAGCCACGCCTTGGCACATCACAAACCAAGACAATTCCACCCTAGTCCCTCATTTGTACTGCAACGTTCCCGCGCACCAAGAAAACCATCTCCAACTCATATGGAACTAACCTTGTCCACCAAGGAAACCATCTACCTCCATGAGGAGCTAACCTTGTCCGGTTCCGACTACACGTACTCATTCGAGAAAAAAGGGAAAACACCACCACATCACAAACGGCATCTTGCCGCAACGGAATCTCTACGAATCCCTAAAGTTCGTATGCAACATCACCGAGTCGGACTAACGGCCGTGAGTACGGCTTCACCCACCATGCCTAATCTAATAACGGAGCTGATCTCTAATGCAAATCATGCCGGGGACGGACTCAATCGTCCCGGAGGTTCCTCTTGAACCTTGGCGACCCAAAACCCCTCTCATTTGAGTGTTTGGTGCCCAAAACTAGAAAAGAAATGATGCTAAAGACATGCATCCTAAGACCGAGAGGATAAGTGTCGTTACCTTCCGACTCCTCTTCCTTGCCATGGCAAAACTAGCCGGATGAAAATCTTCGCAAAGACCTAGCCTCCACGGATCTGGACTCGGCTCGCGATTTGGAGCACTGATGCCTCTCCTACAGCCCAAACCCTACTTCACCTTCCTCCCTGCTCTCCCTTCTCTCTAGAATGTAGTCAAAAAAAAGCTTGAAGAAGAATGAGGGTTTACAACCCTATTCTCGTACTTAACTTTCCAAGAGCAGTCCTGAACCATCTGATCCTAAAATCAGGGAAAGAAAGGTCACGATCCGACTAAAAAATAAAATACCTGGGTCGAACACGGCCTGGCACACGCCCGTGTCCAGGGCCGTGTCCCCCATTCACCATCTCAAATCGATGCGCCTGGAACAGCACACGGGCATCCGACACGCCCGTGTTTGACCCGACACGCCCGTGTCCCAATTGATACGGCCGTGTTGGCGGTCGTGTGCCTCCTTCGACACAGCCTCAAAAATAACTCGAGCACTACACGGGTACTGGACACGCCCGTGTCCTTGACCGTGTCTACCTCAACACGCTTGGGCTCCAGGCCGTGTTCACTGCCTTTACGTTTCGTCGAGCGAAGATCGTCGAACAAGTGGGACACGCCCTGTGACACGCCCGTGTCACATGCCGTGTACCCCTGTCCCGACACTCGACACTCGTCGAGTGAAATTCGTCGAGCAAAGTTCGTCGACTGACTGACACGGCCTTGGACACGCTCGTGTCCTAGGCCGTGTGCCTTGTCTCGACACATCATCGAACAAAAATCGTCGACTCCCGGGCCGATCGTCGACACGGCTCGACACGCCCTGAGACACGCCCGTGTCTCAGGCCGTGTTCTCTGCTCAACGATCGCCGACTCCAAAAATCATTGAACTCACGACCAATACGTCGACTAGAGCCTGACAAGCCCTGGGACACACCCGTGTCCCAGGCCGTGTGCCCCCTGCCAGAAACCAAAAATTTGCCAGAACTGCAAAACCATCCTCTCTCAATTTTTGGGGTGTTACAACTCTCCCCCCCTTAACAGAATTTCTTCCCGAAATTACAAAACAAAAGGGAACAAAAACTTAAATTGTACCTGAAATGAAGAGTTCTGGATACTCTTCTAGCATGGCTTGCTCTCGTTCCCAAGAGAGCTCCTCACGACCGCAGGTTTCCCAACGGACTTTCACGAGTTTAACCTCTTTATTCCGCAACTGCCGAGTCTCTGAATCCTCTATAGCAATCGGACGGACTCGCATCCTCAAGTCTTCCTCTATCGGCGCTGATGTCGGCACAATCACCACACTAGACTCCCCCAAGGCTTTCCTCAAAACAGAGATGTGGAAGACGTCATGCAATCCACTCAGCTCCGCGGACAACGCCAACCGATAGGCTGCTTCTCCCACCCGTTCAACAACTTCAAAAGGCCCCAAAAACCTCGGACTCAACTTCTTGAGTCGGCGAATCCGTGAGACGCCTTTGAACGGTTTGATCTTCAAATAGACCCAATCACCTACCGCGAACTCCAACTTCCGGTGACGAGCATTAAAGTACTTTGCTTGCCGGTCTTGCGCCACCTTCATACGCTCTTGAATGGTCCGTACCAACTCACAAGCGTCAACTACCACCTCCTTTCCCAAAATTTTGGTGTCTCCTGCCTTTGCCCAAGACATCGGTGTTCGACACCGTCTCCCATACAAAGCTTCGTATGGCGTCATTTTTATACTTGCTTGAAAACAGTTGTTGTACGCGAATTCCACCATGAAGAGGTGATCCTCCCACTTCTTGCTGAAGTCAAGAACGCACATTCTCAACATATCCTCCATAGTACGGTTCGTCCTTTCAGTTTGCCCGTCAGTTTGAGGATGGAACGTCGTACTGAACTTTAGCTTCGTGCCCAAACTCTTCTGAACCAATCTCCAGTCCTTGGACGTAAACCGTCCATCTCGATCGCTAACTATGTTCTTAGGAATCCCATACAGTCGCACAATATTGCGAACATACAACTCCACTAGCTTCTCCACGCTGTCCTCTTTCCGATTTGGGATGAAGTGGGCCACCTTGGTTAAGCGTTCCACGATCACCCAAATAGCATCATTACCCTGCTGCGATCTAGGCAACCCATGTACAAAATCCATGGAGATGTCATCAAATTTCCATTCAGGGATTGGAAGAGGCTTCAGGAACCCGCCCGGCTTCTGACACTTGGCCTTCACCAAGGCACAAGTTTGGCAACGATTCACATACAAAGCTACGTCCCGCTTCAGCCCCGGCCACCAAAAGGATTTCTTCATATCCAAGTACATCTTTGTACTGCCCGGGTGAATGGAGTACTTTGTGAAGTGAGCCTCAAACATCAACTCCTCACGGAGTTTGCCGAACTGCAGTATACAAACCCTTCCGTCCTTCCTCAGAATCCCATCAATCATCTCCTAGACGCTGCTCTCGCCCGTTTGAGCCTCCAACACAAAAGGTTGAAACTCCACATCCAACTGAGTCGCTTCCTGAATGTGATCGGTCAAGTCGTTCTGCACTTCAATCCAGTTCAACCGAGCCACGCTGGACTCGCCTCTCGCAACACATTCTAAACCAAGGGACTCCCATTCCCGTACCAACTGCTCATCATGAGTTTCGATCCAATTCCCTTGCCCTGAGTACTTTCTGCTCAAAGCATCCGCCACCACATTGTCTTTCCCTGGCGTATACTGAATCGCCACCTCGTAGTCTCCAAGAAACTCAACCCACCTGCGTTGCCGCATGTTCAAGTCCTTTTAATCCAAGAGATACTTCAGGCTTTTATGATCCGTGAAGATCTCCACCTTTGCACCATATACATAATGTCGCCATATTTTAAACGCAAAAATTACTGCCGCCAACTCCAAGTCATGGACGGGGTAATTCCTCTCATGAGGCTTCAGCTATCTAGACCCCAAAGCTATCACCATGCCATGTTGTACCAAAACGCAACCCAAACCGCATCCCGATGCGTCACTGAAGATATGAAATCCCTCAGTCCCTTGCGGTAGACTTAGGATTGGAGCCATCATCAGTCTCTCGTTTAGTGCATCAAACGCTTGACTGCACTCTTGAGTCCACACAAACTTATGATCTTTACGAGTGAGTGACGTGAGGGGTAGAGCTATCCGCGAAAAATTCTCCACGAACCTCCTGTAATACCCGGCTAGTCCAAGAAAACTTTTGACTTCCGCCATGGTCCTCAAAACCGGCCAATCTCTGATGGCTTCCACTTTTGTTGGATCCACTGCCACCCCATCCCCACTAATCACGCGGCCCAAAAATGCCACCTTCTCTAACCAGAACTCGCACTTGGAGAACTTTGCATACAACTGATTCTCCCTCAACACTTGCAAGACCACTCTCAAGTGGGTCTCATGCTCCACTTCCGATTTGGAATACGCCAAGATGTCATCAATGAAGACAACCACAAAAGAATCCAAGTATTCCATAAATACCCGGTTCATCAGATCCATGAACACAGATGGCGCGTTCGTCTGCCCGAACGGCATCACCGTAAACTCAAAGTGTCCATACCTTGTACCAAAGGCAGTCTTGGGGATGTCTTCGTCCCGAATTCGCAACTGATAATAGCCTGACTTCAAGTCCAATTTTGAGTACACCACTGACCCCACCAACTGGTCGAACAAGTCGTCTATCCGAGGAATCAGATACTTATTCTTGACGGTCAATTTATTCAGCTCTCGGTAGTCTATGCATAACCGCATACTACCATCTTTCTTCTTTACAAACAACACCGGCGCACTCCACGGTGAAGAACTGGGTCTAATATACCCTTGCTCCAACAGTTCCTATAGCTGTACTTTGAGTTCGGCCAACTCCTTTGGTGCCATCCTAAATAGAGGACGTGATACTGGCCTAGCCTCCGGCACTAACTCGATCGAGAAATCGATCTCCCTCCGAGGAGGCGCTCCAGTAAGTTCATCCAGAAACACATCCTTGAACTCTGCCACTACGGGCACTTCCTCAATAGACAGCTGGGAGAGATGAACCTCCAATAACGCTACAAGCGCTACACCACCCTAGTTAACCGCCTGCATCAACTGCATGGCCGACATCAGGGAACAGGACACTCCACAAAGGCCCTCAAATTTGACCTCTGCCTGCCCTTTGCTCCTTAGGGTCACTACCTTAGATAGGTAGTCAATACTGGCGCGCTGCTCTGCAAGCCAGTCCATGCCCAAAATGACATCGAACTCAACCAATGGTAAAATCGCTGCTACCAAAACAAATTCAACTCCGTCCAGCTCCCAACAAATGCGCCCTTTGGCCCCGGTGGTCATGGATGACCCATTTAGCATGCGCACTTTCAACTTCGCGTCCGCCGAGAAAGACTCAACCCCTATTCTCCAGATGAAGCTCTCCGCAAGAAAGGAGTGTGATGCTCCCATATCGAACAATACCCTAGCGGGGTATCCGGAAACTAATACGAAGCCTACAACACAAACATCACACAAAAAGGGTCTAAAAGTATGAAGCACAAAATTTCAACTTAAATTTTCTTCATACCTGTCACCACATCGGTTTGGCGGATCGCCTCTTGCTGTCCAAGGTTGTAAGCCCTTGGTTGCATCGGTTGGAACCGAGAAGCGCTCGACTCCGCCATCTTCCCTTTCTCCGCAGCACTGGGGCCGGAGCGCACAGTCTGCTCCTGCCTTGCCTCTTGCCCCGCTCCTCCTTGGGGACAAACACGAGCTATGTGCCCCACCTTACCGCAGTTGTAGCATGTCGGCGGTCCCCTAGAGTGAGAACCTCCAAGCGTCCACATGCTTTTCTTGCCCGACCTGGATGTGTGAGGCTTATTCCTCCACCTACTCCCTTCAGACTTTTTATGGGATTGGGAAGGCTTCCCTTCCCCTTGCTTGGGAATAAAACCCTTACGACGTTGGGTTCGCTCCAGATCACTTTCCAATATCCTGGCAGCCTCCACTAATTCATTGAATCCCGCTCCCTTCATGGAGATAAGGGGTTGCCTCAGATTCTCCCTCAGCCCCTGGTAGAAAATGTTATCCTTCTCTACATCATCAGCCATCGTTGTTCCCGCGTAACGACCCAAACGGGTGAACTCCTGCACATACTCATCCACCATCTTGTCCCGCTGCATTAAGTGCAGGAACTGCCTCTGAAGTGCCAACCGTGTAGAAACGGAAATGTACCTCCTAAGAAAAGCATCCCCAAACTCCTCCACCGACGGGGTGCGTCCAGGGAACTGGCGGCCGCTATGGCTCACCCACCACAACTTGGCGTCTCCTTCCAACATGAAAGCAGCATACTCAGCTTTCTTTTCTTCTAGCGTCTCTGCTGCCCTCAAAAGCTCTTGAATTCGAACCCACCAGTCCTCCGCATTCGTTGGCGTACCAACTCCCTTGAATGACGTGGGATGGAAGCTCAGGAAATACTTCATGTGTCGGTCTCCATGCCTGACAACCACCCTTTCCGCCAAAGGCTCCACTCGCCTGACTTCTCCTCCTAGCACGGCCGTCGACGTATCCGGTGTAGCAGGGGTTGCTACTTGAGCTGCCGCTGCAGCTTGGGCCGCCACCATCGCTTCTACAAGCATGCGGCAGAAATCGGCCGGGTTAACACCCATGCCCAAAAGACCTGGAGCAGTGGCACTGCTCGCCGAGTGTTCCTCTCTTGCTCTTGACGTACCCGCCTCATTGCTTGCACTCTTCAAGAAAACAAGAAACAAGAAATCAGTCTCTAATCTCAAGACTTAAACATAAGGACACTCATGGTCCTGCATTACTCTTATGTGGATAACTTCTCTACGCATTGACATTGAATCTAACCTCGCTTTGATACCAAATTGTAACACCTCCCCTATAATGACCGTATAATATGGCTTCGGCCGGGGCCCCACAACATACGGACGCCACAGCTTTAGTATTATAAGTTGATATAGCTACCCACGCTCAAAACTCTTTGCACTACACAGCGGAAACAAAAACAGGACTAGAATTTATCCACCACTAAAAGAGCAATAACAATGTCCTTATGGCCTTACAACACAAATGAGTCCAAACTTAACAATACACCGATCATGAAAGTGCATAGCACTCCTAGTCTACCTCGGCATGCAAGCCGGACATCATGAGTCTCAAACATACAACATCATATAAGTAGAGCTACAAAAGAGAAAAGCACTTCATGAGGCTTAGGCCTTTCTGGCCGGCGAGCTAGCTCCAGCATGCGATCCTTGCCCTGTAAAATTTATTAGTAACGTGGCTCAGCAAAGGCTGACCGCTGACCTCAAATTGTGTAACAACACATCTCCTCCCAGCCGCCCCTAACGGACCCCGGGGTACCCGTCCAACCTGTAAGTTAGCACTTCGTATGCAATAATCATAAGCAAGAAAAACAACTATAGAAATAGGCTTGGATGTCACACACATCATACATGTTCTCTACTGGTTGAGCATATAATAAAAGGGCCTACATATGCAATCATGTATGCAACAACCCGGGTTTCACCCAAGGCACCTTATCTCGTATGCATCTAGCACATCATCACATCATATGGGTACTCATCGATTCCCCATTGGCATAAAGCCGCAAATAAAGAGGGGTAACACCATTTCCCCCAACGGCACACAGGCCGCCACATGGAACTCTTGCAAAGCCCCCACCCGCTCACGGTCTTAGACCCGAGCTTTCTTGCAAGCTCTGACGTCTCTTGTCAGGATTCCAACAAACACAAACTGACCGATTCTAAGAAGCCTTGCCGGACCCCACCCACTCATGGCCTCATTGCCCGGGCTTGCCCCCATGCTTGGTATTCTCGTCAGTCTCACAGAAGGGGACTAGTCTCGCCGGGACACTCTCCACACATGACGTGAACGTCATGGGATAGCTAGCCGACCATGGAGACATAGCCACGCCTTGGCACATCACAAACCAAAACAATTCCACCCTAGTCCCTCATTTGTACTGCAACGTTCCCGCGCACCAAGGAAACCATCTCCAACTCATGCGGAGCTAATCTTGTCCACCAAGGAAACCATCTACTGCCATGAGGAGCTAACCTTGTCTGGTTCCGACTACACGTACTCATTCGAGAAAAAGGGGAAAACAGCACCACATCACAAATGGCATCTTGCCGCAACGGAATCTCTACGATCCCTAAAGTTCGTATGCAACATCACCGAGTCGTACTAACGGTCGCGACTACGGCTTCACCCACCATGCCTAATCCACTAACGGAGAGGATCTCTAATGCAAATCATGTCGGGGACGGACTCAATCGACCCAGAGGTTCCTCTTGAACCTTGGCGACCCAAAACCCCTCTCATTTGAGTGTTTGGTGCCCAAAACTAGAAAATAAATGATGCTAAATACATGCATCCTAATACCGAGAGAAGAGGTGTCGTTACCATCGGACTCCTCTTCCTTGTCATGGCAAAAATAGCCGGATGAAAACCTTCGCAAAGATCTAGCCTCCACGGATCTGGACTCGGCTCGCGATTTGGAGCACTGATGCCTCTCCTACAGCCCAAACCCTCCTTCACCTTCCTCCCTGCTCTCCCTTCTCTCTAGAATGTAGTCAGAGAAAAGCTTGAAGAAGAATGAGGGTTTACAACCCTATTCTCGGCCTTAACTTTCCAAGAGCAGTCCTGAACCATCTGATCCTAAAATCATGGAAAGAAAGGCCACGATCCGACTGAAAAATAAAATACCTGGGTCGAACACGGCCTACACACGCCCGTGTCCAGGGCCGTGTCCCCCATTCACCTTCTCAAATCGACGCACCTAGAACAGCACACGGGCATCCGACACGCCCGTGTTTGACCCGACACGCCCGTGTCCCAATTGACAAGGTCGTGTTGGCGGCCGTGTGCCTCCTTCAACACAGCCCTGAAAATAACCCGAGCACTACACGGGTACTGGACACGCCCGTGTCCTTGCCCGTGGCTACCTCAACATGCCTAGGCTCCAGGCCGTGTTCACTACCTCGATGTTTCGTCGAGCAAAGATCGTTGAACAAGCGGGACACGCCCTGTGACATGCCCGTGTCACAGACCGTGTGCCCTTGTCCCGACACTCGACACTCGTCGAGTGAAATTCGTCGAGCGAAGTTCGTCGACAGACTAACACGGCCTTAGACACGCCCGTGTCCTAGGCTGTGTGCCTTATCTCGACACATCGTCGAACAAAAATCATCGACTTTCGGGCCGATCATCGACACGGCTCGACACGCCCTGAGACACGCCCGTGTATTAGGCCGTTTTCTCTGCTCAACGATCGCCGACTCCAAAAATCGTCGACCTCATGACCAAAATGTCGACTGGAGCCTGACACGCCCTGGGACACGCTCGTGTCCCAGGCCGTGTGCCCCCTGCCAGAAACCAAAAATTTGCCAGAAACGCAAAACCATCCTCTCTCAAATTTTGGGATGTTACATCAAAACCCTCATAGTAGAGGCTATTTCACCTCTTGCTTCTTCCATCTCTTCTCTTGCTGCTCAAATCTCTGCTCTCTCCATCCCTCCTTCTTCAGTCAGGTGTCTGACTCTAGTACCCATTGAAACCAGGCAGGGGGAGATACTCTGTGAAGAAGTAGCAGCAGCAGTAGCAGCAGAAGTAGCAGCAGCAGCAGCAGAAGAACCAGCAGCAGAAGCAGAAGCAGCTGATGATTTGATTGATTTAATTAATTTTATTGAATCTGATATGGATTTAGATGAGACAGTCACATAGCAAATAAAAACTGTTGGTGATTACATTATAAATCCCACAGTGGATCTATGGAATTTGTTGAATATTTTTGATAGAGTTCATTTGAACTCTCTTCCAAAATATAGCATAAATCCATTCATGGCTATAGTTCCCTATACCTCCCCAATAAGCCCTAAGGTTGCCATGCAACTCAAGGCTAGTTTTGCAAATACAGAGGCTTCTGTCATTCCATCTCCACCCAGAGCTGATTCCTTTATTATTTCATCCCCTCCCAGAGTCATTTCTGCTCCAACATTCATTATGGATGATAGCCCCAAGCCTGATCTTGATGAGTTGATCATGGCTGATATTGAAGAGGAGAATAAATCAGTTGCTGAAAGCATTGATGTGTATAATTCTCCAGGTCCAGCTCTAGATCTTCCTCCAGCTCCTCCCCAGGTAGAAAAATAGTTGATATCTGCAGAGGCTTTGAAATAAATTAAAGCTTTATATGATAATCCACAAGACTTCTTAGATGATGATGATGAAGAGGATTCAGATGATAGTCCCTCTCCAAAGAAAAAGAAAATTTCTAAGAAAAGGAAATCCCATCCAGCTCTTGCTCCAAAGCAAAACCCAACACATGATACTCCTTATTACATTCTTTAGAATATCACTCCATACAAGGGCATGCCATCTTGGATGTGGCTGTCCAAGAATCAACATAAAGAAAGGAAGAAAAGCAGGAAGTATTCTCCTCCTCCACAGAGATACAGGAAAGACCCTCCTCCTCCTCCTCCACCTACTGTTGGTGCTTCAGGCCCTTCATCTTAAAAGACTACCCAATATCAAACCTATCAGAGGTATCACGGTATATCCTCCTCCTCTTCTGGAAGCAGCCAGCACAGCCATACCTCTTCAGGCAGGCAACAACATCTACAGCAACATCTACAACAAACTACTGAACATCAAAAGACTGAAAGTCCAAAGAGACCTGCATTGTAACACCCCCATCCGTCACATGGCATATAACAGAAGGTTTAGCTGGAACCCGACGCCATATACCACAGACAGTCGGAAGGGTTACATAAGGATATTCAAACTATCCAATTAAGACTACTCATCCTACACAGAGCATTCTAGCGGAAGCTTTTAAAAGTTGAAAGAACCCAAAAAGTTAAATCCAATAATCATGAATGTCCATAACCACACTACCGGAAAGAAACCCAAATACACTAAAGGTTACACGACCTTATGGCCTTACAAATGTTCACTTAATAAAACCATGTCTTACATACATCGGCTCGCAGGCCGACCACACATGATAAAATAAAAACACTTTGGCCTTCTAGAGCCGGCACAGCAACATGGGCTCCAGCCTGCTATTTGGTACTCGGCTCCGCAGCACATGCAAGCACATTCCACCACATGGTGGCAAACAAAGCAACGGTCAGCCAAAAGTCGAACAAATTATAACGACCCCGCCCCTTACTCGGGATGGCGGTGCCCTTTCCCTGCATAACATTAGCCTAGTAAAACAATAAAGCACAATTATAGTACGCCACAGGTGTAGGATCGCACGGCCAAACACCCCGTGCACTCAGGGCACATTAACGGTGAATCCTGACACTTCAGCGTCTTCACCACCATCCCAATGATGGCAACCACGTGAGAATTTAGCCTTTCTGACCACCGACTAAGGTACCCAACTATGCCAACGACCAGTCCCCTGTTCAGGTCTCTCGCACCGAACCACATAGCCTAGGTTCGATTCCACTTGCACGTTGCTCACACCACGTAGTCACTTTAAGACGTACGCACGAGCCAAGCTTCTCTCGGATCCCAAACTTTTCCAAGCAATCACATAACCCAGTTATGTTCAAGGTCGGTTCCCTGACCGCCAAGTTAGCAGAACAACGATTCCGCTCAGTTTTCCGGGTGAGCCTTGGAGCTAACCTCCAAGGATCCCTGCTGCAATCTACCACGTAGAAACCAGAAAAACCCAAAGCACGGAGTCTTCTCCGGCACAACATATCAAATGCAACATCACCGATCCAGACAATACACGTCCAGGTAGACTTCACATACAATGCCTATGCCCGTACTTACAATTTCGGACTCTATATACAAGACAAGGGGGACTATTCACATCAACCCCAAGGAACACCACGCACTCACCGCACACTCGCGGGAGCAGGATTCCCTATGTAGAAAGGAAGAGCTTCACATACTCTAGTAGAGAATCGTTACCCTTGTAGTCCGCTTTGGCGCCATGGAAAAACTACACGTATAGAAATTTTCATAACGAACTTTCCTCTACGGATCTGCTCTCAGATCTCAAAACGGTGCTACGATGCTCCGCTGGCGGCCAGAATCCTCCTTCTTCTTCCTCCTCTCTCTATCACCTTGGAAAGAGAAAGCCTTGGAGAGAAATGAAGGATTAACTCCCCTATTAGCGGCCTTAATAGAGCAGGAAACCATATGGGACGTTGGATTTTATTTAAAGAAAACGAACGACTCAGATCCGCTCAGAAATCTCCAAACCTGGGCCGAACACGGCTTAGCACATGGCCGTGTCCCGGGTCGTGTGCCTCGATCCAGGCACGATCATCGAACACAGAGACTCACACGGGCTCAGACATGCCTGTATCCCACCTGACACGCCCGTGACCGGGGGCGTGTCACGCATAACTGCCACGCCAACCGACACGACCCAACTAAACACGGGCACTGACACGGGTAGTCACACGCCCGTGTCAATTGACACGCCCATGTCATGAAGCTGTGTTCCTGGCCGTGTCCTTCTCGGGATGAAAATGGCCAAAAATCACCAGCCAGACACGGCATTGGACACGCCCGTGTCCTAGGCCGTGTACCCCTATATAGGCACCAAAAATCCCTTTTTACGCGACCGACTCAAATACAATTTTTGGGGAGTTACAAATCTCCCCCACTTAAGGAATTTCGTCCCGAAATTAAGTAAAGGTACACAAATCTAAATAATACCTGAGTGGAATAACTCAGGGTATTCCTCCAACATAGCTTGCTCTCGCTCCCATGAAAGCTCCTCACATCCGCAATTATCCCAACGGACTTTAACCATTCTGACCTCCTTGTTGCGGAGTCGTTTGACTGCAACGTCTTCAATACGTACTGGCTTGACCCTTGTTGTCAACTCATAATCAACCAGTATTTGATTGTCCGCATTGATCTGCGAAGGCTCTTGCACCGCCTTATGCAACACCGACACGTGGAACACGTCATGTAGCCCACTCAATTCCGCCGACAACTTAAATCTATACGCCGCCTCGCAAATACGCTCCAGGATTTCAAATGGTCCAAGGTATCTCGGACTCAACTTCTTCAAGCGTCGAACCCGCGAGACACCCTTGAACGGCTTAATTTTTAAGTACACCCCGTCGCCAACAGTGAACTCCACATTCCTATGTTTGGCATTATAATACTTTGACTGTCTGTCCTGAGCGATCTTCAACCGTTCTTGAATTGTCTGTTTCACTGAAGTGGCATCTTCCACCGCTTGACATTTATACAACTTTGATTCGCCTGCCTCCAACTAAGACAACGACGAACGACACTTCCTCCCGTACAAGGCTTCGAAAGGCACCATGCCAATACTCGCATGAAAGCTATTGTTATATGAAAACTCCACCATATACAGGTGATCCTCCCAATGCTTTTCGAAATCTAGGATGCACATGGGAATCATGTCCTCCAAGGTCCAGTTGACCCTCTCGGTTTGGCCATCTGTCTGAGAATGAAATGTTGTACTGAACTTTAGCTTAGTACCCAACAGACTATGCACCAACCTCCAGTCATTCGACGTGAAGCGTACATCTCGATCACTAACAATACTGCAGGGCACACCATGCAATCGTACAACATTCTCCACGTAGAGTTTGGCTAACTTTTCCACCGGATCTTCCTTCCTGACCGGAATAAAGTGCGACACCTTTGTCAACCTATCTACGACCACCCAAATGGTGTCGTTTCCCTTCTGTGACTTCGGCAAAGCATGCACAAAATCCATAGATATGTCATCGAATTTCCATTCTGGGATAGGTTGGGACTTCAAGAAACCTCTGGGTTTTTGGCATTCCGCCTTCACCAATGCACATGTACAACACTTCGCCACATAAAGTGCTACATCCTTCTTCAAACCCGACCACCAGAATAATTTATTCATGTCTCTATACATCTTTGTGCTTCCCGGGTGGATTGAGTACTTGCTATGATGAGCCTCATACATCAACTCCTCTCGAAGATTATCCGCACTAGGAACGCATAGGCGACCGTCCTTCCTTTGCAAACCATCTTCAATAACAAACTGGGAATTTGACCCATCCAAAGATTCATCCAAGATCTGCTTCATGCTGTTATCCTGAACCAAAGCCCGCTGAATTCTATCAGCTAGGTCATACTGCACCTCTGTCCAAAACAGTTTTGCCGCGGCACTAGATTGCTTGTCGACGCAAGATATCTCCAAAGCCTCCAACTCATGGACCAATCTCTCATCATGTACTGATAACCAGTTGGCCTGCGCCGGAGTCCTGCGACTCAACGCATGCGCCACTATATTTCCCTTCCCAGGCACATAATGAATCTTGAAAGTGTAGTCCCCTAAAACTCCATCCACCTCCGCTGTCTCATGTTCAGATCCTTTTTGTCCAACAGGTACTTCAAGCCCTTATGATCGTTGTAAATATCAACCTTCACACCGTACAGATAATGCCTCCAAAGATTTAGAGCAAATATCACGGCCGCTAACTCTGAGTCGTGAACCAGATAATTCCTCTCATGAACCTTTAGTTGTCGTGAACCATAGGCTATCACTCTCCCATACTGTAGCAGAACACAACCCAAACCACTACCCGAAGCATCACTATAGATCTCGAACCCTTCGGTTCCACTTGGCGAACATAAAATAGGCGTCATGGTCAACCGCCTCTTCAACTCTTCAAAAGCCTGTTCGCACTTTGTAGACCACACAAACTTCTGATCCTTCCTAGTCAACGTCGTGAGTGGTAGCGCTATCTACAAGAAGTTCTCTACGAAGCGCCGGTAGTAGCCAGCAAGCCCCAGAAAACTCCAGACCTCTGCCACTGTAGTCAAAGCAGGCCACTCCCGTATCGCCACTATCTTCGCCGGATCCACAGCTATCCCCTCTCCACTAACAACATGACCAAGGAACGCTATCGAGGATAGCCAGAATTCACACTTGGAGAACTTAGCATACAACTGATTCCTTCTCAACGTCTACAACACCATATGTAGATGATTATAATGGTCCTCTTCACACTGCGAGTACACCAGGATATCATCGATAAATACTATCACGAAACGAACCAGGTACTCTCTGAATGTCTTGTTCATCAGATCCATAAATACGGATGGCGCATTCGTCAACCCAAACGGCATGACCGTGAACTCGTAATGCCCAAACCGCGTACTGAATGCTGTCTTTGGGATGTCGCTCTCCCTTATCCTCAACTGGTAGTAACCGGACTTCAGATCTAACTTCGAATATACCGTTGACCCAACCAACTGATCAAATAGATCGTCAATCCTGGGGATCAGATATTTGTTCTTCTCCATAAGCTTGTTCAATTCCCGGTAGTCGATACAAAGCCGCAAGCTCCCATCTTTCTTCTTAACAAAGATAACTGGTGCGCTCCAAGGCGACGAACTTGGACGCACATAACCTTGCTCTAGCAACTCTTGTAATTGCACCTTCAACTCTGCCATCTCTCTTGGCGCTATCCGATATGGAGAGCGTGACACCGGTTTGGCACCCGGTACCAGCTCAATGGTAAAATCAATCTCCCGCAGAGGAGGAGCTCCTGGGAGATCATCTGGGAACACATCAGGATACTCGGACACAACTCGAATACTGTCAAGACTTGGCTTAGGCGTCGAAGTATGCACTAGAGTGACAAACAGCTCTGCCCCAGACCGAACTACCTTGAACACCTGAAGGGCTGACATCAAAATCTTACCCTACCCTTTCATTCCCGCAAAAGTAGTCTCCCGATCGGTGTTCAGACCCAACTTAACTTCCTATAGTTGCAATCAATGCATGCACCCTGCTCCGAGAGCCAATCTATACTGAATATTACGTCTAACTCCACTAACGGTAGAACCAACGCCCGCAAAACAAACTCCTGGTCTCCAATCTGAAGCTTCACAACGCAGACCCTATCCGCGCGCATTGAGCACCCATTAGGCAACAATAGATCCAACTTGTATTTTTCCATCGAGGACGGAACCCCGATGCGCAATAAGAATTTTTCGGACAAGAAGGAATGTGATGCTCCCGTATCAAACATGGCTCTCGCCGGAAACTCAAAGATCAACACAAAGCCTAGCACCAACAAAAGTAAGGTAACAAATACGAAGGTAACAACTATAGAAGTTAAACCACTAAAATTTAACTCATACCTGTCACCACGTCTGCTTGCTTTATGGCCTCTTGCAGACCAAGGTTGTAGACTCTAGGCTGGGCTGGAGCATGATGGGACGCGGTTGACTCCACCGCCTTCCCTTTCTCCTCAAAAGTCGCTCCAGACTTCCTCTCGGACTTTGCACGTCCTCTCCAAGACTCACGAGCAAAATGCCCCATCTTCTCGCAGTTGTAGCAAGCTCCTGGGACTCGACTTGTAGTTGCCCCCGACGCATCAGCTGAAGGGGCTGAGTTCGAAGTCCTCCGCTTCTTGTTCCATCTGCGGACTCCTGACTTGTTATTTGGCACCTTGAACTCGGACTTCTTTTCTCCTGGGTCCTTCTTCTCTTGAACTTTCTTAACGACCTTCTCCAACGATCGGGCCGAATTGACCAAGGCTAGGAAGCCTTGCGCCTTAGGCCCAGCAAGTAGTAGTTGTAGATCGCCGCGTAGACCCTCATAAAATCGATTGGTCTTCCGTTCTTCCTCCATAAATGTAGCACCAGCATAACGATCCAACCGTGTGAACTCATGCAGATAATCGTCCACGCTTTTGGATCCCTGAGTCAACCCAAGAAATTGGTTCTTCGTCTCAAGTTTCTGAGCGGAGGGTACAAATCTGGCTAGGAACAATCTTGAATATTCCTCCGTAGGCACATCAACAATCTGCCTTCCCACTAAGAGATGAAACTCCAACTCATCCCACCACAGCCTTGCTTCACCCACCAAAAGAAAAGTCACTATGGTGGTCTTCTGCCACTCCTCAGTTAATGTGGCTGTCAAGACCCTCTCCATCGAAGAGAGCCAGTCCTCGGCTTGAGCTGGCCTTCCAACCCCATCGAACCTCGGAGGATTAAAGCCCATTACATGCTTGAGCTACTTCTCTGTAGCTCTCATCGACTCTACCAGATCAACTGTTGCGCGCTCCACCACTCTCGGCTCTGCCGCCCTAACCGGTTCTTGCTCATTCGCAGGAGGTGCGGGACGCATTTGCCCTGCAGGTTGGGCATTTATCATTGCAAATATCGCCTCAGCCACCATCCTGATGGTTTCTGCTGAAGGAGGTGTTGTAGGCACGTCCCTTGGTGCACTACTTTCCGCTGATTGCGGACACTTTGACTGACCAGCATCGCTCCTAGATGCCTATAGTAGCAAAGACACGAGATTAGACGACAAACAAATTGCTAAAAGCAATCATTGGAACACTCAGATTCCACAAAACAAGTGTATTTTCATTCCTAAGTAGACATTCATGGGTTCTTTTGATGTTATAACGATGACGCACACATGTGCTCACCACCCCTTAAAAGAATTCGCCCATGAATTCATTTAAGCCTGACCATAACTAGAAGTCTGATACCAAATTGTAACACCCCCATCCGTCACATGGCATATAACAGGTCTAGATGGAACCCGACGCCATATACCACAGACAGTCGGAATGGTTACATAAGAATATTCAAACTATCCAATTAAGACTACTCGTCCTACACAGAGCATTCTAGCGAAAGCTTTTAAAAGTTGAAAGAACACAAAAAGTTAAATCTAATAAACATGAATGTCCACAACCACACTACTGGAAAGAAACCCAAATACACTAAAGGGTACACGGACTTATGGCCTTACAAATATTCACTTAATAAAACCATGTTTTACATACATCACTAAGTAAAATAAAACTAAGAGTGAGCAGCTAGAGTATATGGTGCTTTGAAAGTTTTTACAACAATTGTTGTAATAAGAGTGAGCAGGGAAGCAGTAAATAAAACTAATCACAGCACTAAGTAAAACAAAAGCTAAGCACAGAAAAATCAGGGCCAGAAACAAAAATGAAAACAAGCAAAACCAGAAGACACAAGGAAATATAGTGGTTCCCCAAACTTTGGTACATCCACTCTTCTACCACCCTAGGTAGGAATCCACGGCAGGATGAGTTGATCAGGTGTCCTGGGCACCAATGAGCTTTTGATAAGGTGCTCAAAAACCAAAGCAGATTTTTTGATCAGGTGTCTTGCCACCAATGAGCTTTTGACAAGGTGCTCAAAAACCAAGCTCAAACTTTTGAAGGGAGTTTGAGAAACCCTTTACAGAGTGGAGGTGAGAGAATGATGGAAGTCTTCTCTTTCTCAAACAACTGAGAAGACTATGTGGATTGTTGATGTCAAAGCTCCCCCTGAATCCTTGAGATCTTCAGGAAGAAGAGCTTTGTTGAGGGTGATAGGCCTTCAAAGATTGATCTCCAGCAATGGATGATTTTAGCAATAGCTGAAATGTTGAGTGTCTGGAGTCTGGAAATATGTTGGCCTTGAACACTTTGAAACTAAAAGAGATCTGAAGATTTTTGAAAGCTTGATATCCTTGGATGAGTGTTCTTTAGAATTCTTTTGTGACAGAAGATTTTTGAATGTGTCTCTGTAATCTGTATCCTCTCTCTGTATTGTGTGTGTTCTCTTGAGAGATTCAAAAATCCTGTCCTTTATTCTCTGGTATGGAATATAATAACATTCTCTGTCAAGTATAGCCATTGGCCTGCATTAATTGCATCCTTAATTGCATAATCTCTTTTGGAGGAAAGTCCACAGATATATTCCTTGAAAAATCCCTTGAAACTTGGTACAGAATTGAATGAAAACGGCTAGCAAATCTCTGAATTAACTGCAGAATAACTCCTAACTGATTTGAATTTGAATTAAGAAATATCCTGGAAGTTATCTGAAATCGTCGAACTGAGCTCTGCTATCGTCGAGCTGAGCTCAGCGATCTGGAAATATACAGCAGCAAAAATATCGTCGATCTGAGCTCAAAGATCGTCGAACTGAGCTCAGAGATAAAGTTCCAAAGTAGAGTCAAAATCGTCGACCTGAGCTCACCGATCGTCGAATGGAGTTCAACGATATGAAGAAGTTGAGCTCAGTGATCGTCGAATGGAGTTCGACGATCTGTCGAAGTTGAGCTAGACGATCGTCGATCGGAGTTCGACGAATCGTCGTGCTGAGCTCGACGATATGACTTAGTCTTCAAACACAAAATCTTGGTCTTCAGGGCAGCTTCCAAACCTAGACTTCTAACCCTTAGACTCAATTCTAATTGACCTATTAAGCTATATAGAAGGTCAAGCAAAGGTTCCTAGAGACATAGTGATCCTGACCCAAATTAGTAATAGGGTGTTCCAACAACCTCCCCCTATTTGGGTTAGGATTACTATTTACAGACTTTGGAAAAATTTTAAATAACAACATACAAGCATCAAAGCAGAAAAACAACAGCTAGACATTGCATAATAATCACAGAGATATGTATGGCATCCAGATAATCAGAAATTGCAGAAATTGTCACCTTACAATATCATTTCTTCTCTTTGCCCTTAACCATTTTAATTTCTCTGTTAGGATTTAGGGCTTCCTTCTTAGATCTGCTGTCATCTGCAGTACCTAGAGATGTTTGCTGTTTAAGCCTGGGAACCACTGCTTCAGGGTGTAATTCCATGTATCTGTCAGCATCAAAGAATTTTCTTGAAGCATATCTCTCTAGTTCTTTCTGTCTCTGTTCAGACATAATAGAAATGTTGGAAGAATCTAATCCTTATTCTCTGGCCTTTTTAATTTGGTCCAGTGCAGCTAATTCTTTTAACCTGGCAGTCCAAGCAGCTGGATTATTTTCAGGATCCTCATAAGGTACAGGTGGCTCATACCTGTTGGAGGGGTTATCTTGAGAGGGCCTGGCAGACACAGTTTCTTTCAGCTTGTAAGGGAAAGAACCAGATGTTTTATCAGTTGAAGTTTGTCTTTCCCTGGAATATGGGTGCTGCCTGGAGTAACCTTTAGAATATACTTGAATATCTCTCTGATTACCTCTATATCCTCGTCTCCTAGAATGTGAACCCCTGGATTGGCTTTCCCTGTGGTAAGATCTGGCATGAGGTTGATAGGGAGCCTGACTTCTGGCAGGGGGTTGACTTGCAGAGCTTCCACCTGCACCTGCATCAGGAGGAGGTGGTGGAGGAGGATACGAATGCTGAAATTGGGATGAACCCTTCTCATATTTTCTCTTTTTCTTCATTACTTTTAGCTGGTTCTTGGAATACTACATCCAGTGTTCAGTGATTGGGCAATCATGTAGAATGTAATAAGGGATATCATTGTTATCTTTAACTTTAGCAGGAGGTACCCTTTTCATTGCTTTGCTCCTTGTCTTCCTTTTCCTGGCAATGGTAGCATAAGAATCATCAGAGTCTGTTTTAAGTTCATCAGATTCAGAACTCTGGTCATCATAGAGAGCATCTATTTTCTTCATCAAGTCTTTCTTGAGTTGTTCAGAAGCAGATGAGGCAGAAGTTGAAACAGCAGCAGCAGCAGCAGGTATTGAAGGTGAAGCAGAAACAACAATAGCAGCAACTTCACTAGCAGCAGCAGAAACAGCAGATTCCCTAACAGCAACAGAAACAGAAGGAGCATCATCAAAGACTGCAGAAGGCTCAAATTCAGTGGCCTCTGACATCAGAATGTCCTTGGAAGATGGTTCATCAGAAACAGCAGAAACTTCAGCATCAGCAGTACCAACATTCTCAGAAGCAAAATCAGTCCTTTCTTCAGAAGAAGCAGCAGAAGCAATTACTGAATTTACAAAGGAAGTGAGCATGCTAGGGTCACAGCAAGAGAAAGGCACAAGTGTAACGTCCCGAATCGCTCTAGGCCCCTAGTGTGTGTGCTTTGAGTCAGGAGGGTTGACTCGAGTCCTGAGAAGTGCAGGGAATTGGACTGCACTTGTGGAGAAGTGGAGAAATCAGTGTAAAAAGACACGGTAGTGACACGGGTAGTGACACGGGTAGTGACACGGGTAGTGACACGGGTAGTGACACGGGTAGTGACACGGGTAGTGACACGGTCGTGTCCCTACCCGTGTGCGTCGAGTTGAGCTCGACGAGCCGTGTCGAGACTGACGAGCTATGTCGACACCAAGTGACACGGGTAGTGACACGGCCGTGTCCCTACCCGTGTGCGTCGAGTTGAGCTCGACGAGAAGTGTCGAGATGCAACCCGAGAAGCACACGGCCAATGACACGGCCATGCACATGGCCGTGTCATTGGGACATGGGTCGGGACACGGGCGTGTCCCTACCTGTGTCAAACATTGAACCGACATGGAAATCGCCACGGCCGTTTCACGGAAGTAGGACACGGGTACGGACACGGTCGTGTCCCTACCCGTGTCACATTTTGTTTATAAGGGGGAGAGAAAACCCTAGCCGTTTTCATTCTCATTCTTCCCCTATTTTCTGTGAGATCTCCTGTGAGAGGGAAAACTGCAGGAGCAAGTTCTACCGAAGGAGATCCGCCATCGCCGTGAAAGAGAAGATGCCGGCAAGGAGAACTACGAGATCCATGGCTAGAAATGGTGGTACCGCTGGAGCCAATGTGAGTTTCCTACCCTCTCCCTTGGTGCTAGATCTATAGTTATTTTCCTAGGAGAGACATCGACTCAAGAGAGTCTTGATGGTGAGGAGGAGTTTCTAGGAAAGGTCATGCTAAGACTTGTGTCTTAGGTTTTAGATCTCTTCAACCACGCCCTTCTTCAATGTGATGATAAGGGATGATTTCGTGAACGGTTTTGGCCTCTTGAGGGTGAATAAGGGAGGAGGTTTTCTGGAATGATTTGGGAAGAATCGCCTTGAGGAGGAAGATGAACCGATGTCGTTCATTCCGCCTTAAGATGCGTGCAGAATCTGTATTCTGCGCGCAGCGAACTTCGTGGTCATTTTTATGTACGCTATGGCCAGTTATGGGCTTTCAGCTTAACACGAAAGTTGAAGCCCTTGAAAATACCTTTCCAACGAGTGGTTGCACGACTTCTGGCGAAGTCTGTAGCCACGGGAAAGTCTAAACGAAAATGGGGTTCTATAAATCTTGTATGCAGAAACTGTGTTCTGTACGCAGCGGACTTCAGGTCCGATTTCAAATAGGATAATATCAAATCTGGGTTGAGCTCTGAATATGAACGATGTAGTCCATGGAAATACCTTTCCATCGAGGGGTTACACGACTTCACCGGATTCCTGTAGCCTCGGGAATCTCCGGTCGAAGTTGCTGTCCAGATTCAACCTGCGCCTAAATTCTGGGCTTAATGAAAGATGAATTTTGATTCGGTGGAATTAATAATGCATGATACTTGCCTTGGATGAACTCTTATGATTAATCAGTTGTTGCATGATTGAAGTTGCTTATTAATCAGATTTTATATTATCAAATTGTGAAATAATCTTATTTAAACGAATCGAATTGGTAGGAATTGAAAGATTGATATTGTGCACTTCATGTTTAAATTATGACATTATTAAATGAAAAGTGAGATAGATCTTTATATGCGCATCATGTTTATATTACATTGTCATCATTTGAAAAGTCATATAAATGAATAGATTATGATCATGGACATATTTGATTAATGAAAAGAGTCTTGTAGTCCAATACTTAGAGAGTCGTCTCCCTACGGGTAGTATTGTGAAGGGATGTAAGTGCGGTGTTGACCGTCACTTGTTTTGGTTGTGTTGAGATAAGGTGTGGATGGATGGTTGGGCTGTGTCCTCGTGTTTACTTCCGAGGCCCCTTCCATGATATGTTGATGTGGTATTTGCATGTGGTGTGAGTCGACACGCGGTGTCGTAATCCTGGGTTAAGGATAGTGTGGCAGGTCTACGGGCTCGCCAGTCGTCACACCGACGGGAGTTGGCAGTTAGACTTGGTCGGTTTGGGCTGTGTCCTCAGTGTTCACGTCCCGAGGCCCCTCCGGCCATGTGAACGGTTGGGATGTGTCCTCGTGCTTTCTTCCGAGGCCCCTTCCGGGTCACACAAGGCCAGTTCGGGCTGTGTTCTTGGTGCACATCTACCCAAGACCCCGCTGGGCCATAGTACACATGGGCTCCGCTGTTGTGTTCTTAGCGTTGAGGCGTACGGAGGCCTGGGTGAAGTAGTGTGATACCCGCCTAGTAGTAGAAGTGCCCGTTCTACTGTCACCGCCTGTGCACGGCGGCTGATGCCTGAGAGGTTAGCTACCTGCTCGAAAAGTGGGAACTATAGTCTGTGTCGACATAGCAATTGCATGGGTGTGCATGGGTGAGTCATTGCATAGCATTCATAGCATTTCATACATTGCACAACAAGATACTCATCCTATAAGTTTGTATGTGCACTCCTATACGATGAGTTACTTTATGTAACCCGACCCTTAACTTATAAGTTTGTATGGGCATTCTTATAAGTTAAGTTACTTTCCTGCTATAGATTTCCTTACACCTGTTGATATATGATGTTAGCTTGTAGAACTGCTAGATTATACATTATATTCATGTACCTTGCCACCTGCTTATACTCCTTTACTTGCATACTTGCTATATACTATACTCTTGTTCCTTTTCTCCGCCCGGTGCCGAGGAGTCGCCGGGGGAGCGGATGTGAAACCACTTAGTCGTTTCGACTAACGGTTGCTACGTCTTCCTTTTTAGGAGGTCATGCCGCAGGTAGAGCAGCCGCAGACTACGCAGCAGGACAGCCAGGCCAGGACGACAGGGCCTGATATGACGGTGCTGTCGATACCGTCGGTTACTGATGTTAGTATTTTGATTACTTTGATGTAGCCCGTTTGGGCAATGATTAGCTGTACTCTGATATTTTGTAGAAGCATGTTTAGCTTCTCATCATTTCATGTTTTGGACATTATATATTACTTAGTGTGGATTTTGACTTCTCTTGCTTATTTATTTGGTTGGATTGACATTTATATTGATATGGTTGTAGCCGGCGGAATAGGCGTCTTGTGGTACAGGTTAGCCGTATGCTAATGCTACCGCAAGGCGGCTGTTTCGGGCATAAGACTCCCCCTTCGTGCCGTGTTTTGGGATCCGGGAGGGGGGGTTTTACAAATGGTATCAGTTTGCCACGATCCTCAACTAAAGAAGTCATTCAACAATGGTGCCACCCCCGTTTGGTTAGTCAGTTTGGGGACAAACTGACTTAGCGGAAGCAGTGGTGTGCCCATATGTAATTCACATTAAGTTTGTCCAACTTTGACCTTGAGTTTAGCCAACCTGACCACAAATTTGTCGTGTACGTGTAGGTTCCACTACATGTTGAGCCGATGGGGGTACTCTTACCCCTCCCATACCCACTCAGTTCGAACAGTCTGAGTTGGGGCAGACGCTCACCATCATTCTTGATTCTTTTAAGGCACAGCAGGCTCCGGTGCAACAACAGGCCCCGAGCTCCAACTAGCTGAGCACCTTCCGAGCTCTCTCCCCTCCCGTATACCTTGGGACGGAGTCAGCCGTACGTACATAGGAATGGCTAGACACGATACAAGAGTTGCTGGCTGGTATCCGTTGCCCGGCCAACATGGCAGTGACATTGGCAGTGTCCGTCTTGGACTTACATGCGAAAAGGTGGTGGAAGTCCCTCATGGGCTCTACCTTCCAAGGCCGGATCTACACAGAGATAAGTTGGAGTGAATTCTCGGGTGTTTTCTTGGAGCACTTTATCCCTACATCGGCTCGAGATGAGCTTGAGCAGAGGTTCCTTCTACTAAAGCAGGGATCAAAGTCGGTTACAGAATACCAGCGGGAATTCCAGCATCTCGCAAGGTTTGCGGACTCTTATGAGTTGGATGACAGAGGTTATGCCAAGCGCTTCTATAAAGGGCTGCGAGATCCCCTAAGGCAGTCCCTTTTGTTTATAGCGGATGGTAGCTTGGCGGAGATCATTGATATGGCGAAAAGATTGGAGGCGGACCACCTGGGATGTAGTAAGAGGCCTGCGGAGGACGTGATGGAAGCCGGCCCAAGTAATAGAAGGAGACGGGACTTCAGAGGAAGAAGAGGTTATCAAAGAGGTGGAGGGCGTGTCCACCGAAACTATAGGGTGGAGCATCTAGTTCCGCAGCCGCCTGCGTTGCCTCCACCCCCACAGCCTCAGCGATTTCAACAACCTGAAGGGCGTCGTGGTCTGGTGTTCTTCGAATGCAACCAGCCGGGCCACATCCGGCGTTTTTGCCCGCAGCTATATGGGAACGCCCCTCCTGCTCTCCCTCCTGCTCTCCCTCCTGCTCTCCCTCCAGCAGCTCCACGAGGGCGGGGATATATGCGCGGTCGAGGACGAGGACCGCCAAGAGGAAACCCCGGACCGGTCCGGGATCAGGTGTACGCGCTTGACATGGCGCAGGAACGGAACCCACAAGATGTGATTGCAGGTATCATTTAATTAATTTACATATTTGCATGGTCTAACTTGAATTGATTAGAACTTACTAGACACTAGCAATAAGTTTTGGTTGTTGGTACTTAGGAACCGTGATTATTGGCGGGAAGACGGCATATGCGCTGTTCGATACCGGCGCCTCACACTCCTTTGTGTCCGAGGATTTCATAAAAGACGTGGGGGATGTACAGTACTTCACTGGCATAGCCCGACGTGTACGCCTTCCGGATGGCTCGGAGATGATCGTGACCGCCAAGTGCGAGTTGGAGTTATTTATTGATGGGAAGGCCTTTGATATGCCGGCCACGGTTCTGAGAATGCCGGAGTTTGACATCATTTTGGGCATGGCGTGGCTGGATTGGCACTTCGCGAGGATCGACTGCGCGGAGAAGCGGATCTATTTGAGACATGGAGACTCTGACGTCATCTTCCAAGGTATTGGCTTCGCGCCTCGCATGATGTTATCTTCCGTCCAGGTTGTAAAAGATCATATGAAGGGGGAGGAGGTCTTCATGATCTGGTTCGAGTTGAAGGAGGAAGCGTTGGAATTAAAGGATGTACGGGTTGTGCGGGATTTTCCCGAGGTATTTCCTGAGAAGCTACCAGGATTACCTCCGCATAGAGAGGTTGACTTCCAGATCAATCTAGTTCCAGGTGCCAAGCCTGTATCCAAGGCTCCGTACAGAATGGCTCCGAAAGAACTCGCGGAGTTTAGAGTTAAATTGTAAGAACTGGTGGATTCAGGGTTCGTTCGCCCCAGTTCATCACCATGGGGAGCCCCTGTGCTGTTCGTAAAGAAGAAGGATGGAACCCTGCGATTGTGCATAGATTATCGGGAACTCAATCGGTTGACGGTGCGGAACACTTATCCACTACCTCGGATCGATGAGTTGTTTGATCAACTAGTGGGAGCACATTGGTTTTCTAAATTGGATTTGCGCTCCGGATACTATCAGTTGAGGATACAAGAAGGGGACATCCAGAAAACGGCCTTCAGTTCGAGATATGGTTTGTATGAGTTCACAGTAATGCCGTTTGGGCTCACAAATGCCCCTTCGGCCTTCATGAGTTTGATGAACAAGGTGTTTGAACCGTATTTGGACATCTTCATCATTGTTTTCATCGACGACATCTTGGTCTACTCAAAGACGGAGGAGCAGCATGTCGAGCACCTGACCTTGGTTTTGAAGAAATTGAAGGAGCATGCCGTGTATGCCAAGTTTAGCAAGTGTGAATTCTGGCTTAAGGAGGTAGCCTTCTTGGGGCATGTGATCAGTGGAGCAGGATTAGAGGTGGATCCAGCAAAGGTGCGAGCCGTGAAGGAGTGGTCGCCCTTGAAGTCGGCGGCTGATGTACGAAGCTTTCTTGGACTTGCTGGGTACTACCGCAAGTTCGTGAAAGGATTTTCCAAGATTGCCCTTCCCCTTACCTCCTTGATGAAGAAGGGTGTGCCATTTGAGTGGACACCTCAATGTGAAGCGGCATTTCAAGAATTGAAAGATAGGCTTACCTCCGCCCCCATCCTTGCACTTCCGTCGGGGAAGGAAGGATTCCAAGTTTACACGGACGCATCATACCAAGGGATGGGAGCGGTGCTGATGCAGCAAGGGCATGTGATCGCTTATGCTTCAAGGCAGTTAAAGAAACATGAAATCAATTACCCGGTTCATGATTTGGAGTTGGGAGCAGTGGTGTTCGCTTTGAAGGTCTGGAGGCATTATTTATATGGTGTCCACTGCGAGATCTTTTCCGATCACAAAAACTTGAAGTATGTTCACACTCAGAAGGAGTTGAACCTGAGACAACGGCGGTGGTTGGAATTTCTATGTGACTATGAGTTCACCATGAACTACCACCCCGGGAAAGCGAACTCGGTAGCCGATGCCTTGAGTAGAAAAGCGCCAGGCTCTAGCCCAGAGTCTCGGCTGATGAGTATGGAGTTGGCTCGGATGATCGAAGAGATGGAAATTACTCTAGTATTCAAGGCTCCTTCGGCAGAGTATGCGGAGTATTTGGCCAACATGAGCATAGTTTGTGATATCCGAGACCGGATTCGGGTGGAGCAAGGAATGGATGCGGCCTTGGCCCCGGCAATCAAGGCAATTGAAGATGGGACCACCGATGAGTACACACTCAAAGACGGCCTCATTTATTTTCGTGGCCGACTCTATATTCCCAAGGGCGGCAAAATTCTGGAGGATATCTTGAGAGAGGCACATTCCTCTCAATATTCAGTGCACCCTGGTATTGCTAAGATGTACGCCGGATTGCGGAAGACCATGTGTTGGCCGGGAATGAAGAAGGATGTTCGCTACTATATTACACATTGTGAAGCTTGCCAAAGAGTGAAGGCTGAATGCAGGAGTCCCGGTGGTTTGTTGCAGTCGCTGCCCATCCTCGAATGGAAGTTCGAGGATATCTCCATGGACTTTGTTCATGGGTTACCTCGTTCCCGCTCCGGGAATGATTCAGTGTGGGTTATTGTTGATCGACTGACAAAGGTGGCCCGGTTCATTCCAATGAAGAAGGAAGCACACGTGGATGTTTTGGTATGCCTTTTTGTGGAGCAATTTGTACGGTATCATGGCGTGCCCAAGACAATTGTTTCAGATCGGGATGGTCGGTTTACATCCAATGAGTGGAAGGCGGTATATGCGTATTTGGGCTCACGCCTAACCTTTAGTACCGCATTTCATCCTCAGACGGACGGGCAGTCAGAGCGGACCATCAAAACACTGGAGGATTTATTGAGGTTATGTGTGCTGGACAGAGGAGAGCCATGGGAAAGACTCTTGCCACTAGTGGAATTATCCTATAATAATAGCCATCAGGCGAGCATCGGCATGGCGCCCCATGAAGCCCTTTACGGAAGAAGGTGCAGGACTCCCTTGTCTTGGGTGCAAGATGAAGATCCGAAAGCATTGGGAAACGAATACATAGATGATACTGATGCGGCGGTCAGATTGATACGGGATCGCATGTTGGAGGCTCAAAGTCGACAGGCGAAATATTACAATAAAAAGCACCGGATGGTGGAGTTCCAAGTGGGCGAAAAAGTGTTCCTCAAGATTCGGCCAATGCATGGAGTGTCGCGGGTGCGTGGAGTGAAAAAGCTCAGCCCAAGGTATGTTGGGCCTTATACTGTATTGGAAAGGATTGGCCCGTTGGCCTATCGGTTGGAGTTACCACCAGAACTAGATACTCTCCACGACGTGTTCCATGTATCGTCGCTTCGAAAAGCACTGTTGCGGCCAGACCAATATATTCCCACTATTGATGGTGCGGTGGCGTCAGATAGGTCTGTGCGACTAGAGCCGGTGCGGATTGTTGACAGCGAGACAAGAACATTACGCCGCAAAAGTGTTCCCTTAGTGAAGGTGCTATGGTTGAATCATGGGAAGGAGGAGTACACTTGGGAGCCAATGAATTTAATGCAGCAACGCTACCCGGAGTTGTTTGCTAAAGGTAATCTTATTTAAAAGCATATGTTAAATTTCTTGTTATGCTCTTCTCCCCACAGCCTAAGCCTGATTTCGGGGACGAAATCTTTTATTTTGTTTATAGGATTTGTAACGTCCCGAATCGCTCTAGGCCCCTAGTGTGTGTGTTTTGAGTCAGGAGGGTTGACTCGAGTCCTGAGAAGTGCAGGGAATTGGACTGCACTTGTGGAGAAGTGGAGAAATCAGTGTAAAAAGACACGGTAGTGACACGGGTAGTGACACGGGTAGTGACACGGGTAGTGACACGGGTAGTGACACGGGTAGTGACACGGGTAGTGACACGGCCGTGTCCCTACCCGTGTGCGTCGAGTTGAGCTCGACGAGCCGTGTCGAGACTGACGAGCTGTGTCGACACCAAGTGACACGGGTAGTGACACGGCCGAGTCCCTACCCGTGTGCGTCGAGTTGAGCTCGACGAGAAGTGTCGAGATGCAACTCGAGAAGTACACGGCCAATGACACGGCCATGCACACGGCCGTGTCATGGGGACACGGGTCGGGACACGGGCGTGTCCCGACCCGTGTCAAACATTGAACCGACATGGAAACCGCCACGGCCGTTTCACGGAAGCAGGACACGGGTACGGACACGGCCGTGTCCCTACCCGTGTCACATTTTGTTTATAAGGGGGAGAGAAAACCCTAGCCGTTTTCATTCTCATTCTTCCCCTATTTTCTGTGAGATCTCCTGTGAGAGGGAAAACTGCAGGAGCAAGTTCTACCGAAGGAGATCCGCCATCGCCGTGAAAGAGAAGATGCCGCCAAGGAGAACTACGAGATCCATGGCTAGAAATGGTGGTACCGCTGGAGCCAATGTGAGTTTCCTAGCCTCTCCCTTGGTGTTAGATCTATAGTTATTTTCCTAGGAGAGACATCGACTCAAGAGAGTCTTGATGGTGAGGAGGAGTTTCTAGGAAAGGCCATGCTAAGACTTGTGTCTTAGGTTTTAGATCTCTTCAACCACGCCCTTCTTCAATGTGATGATAAGGGATGGTTTCGTGAACGGTTTTGGCCTCTTGAGGGTGAATAAGGGAGGAGGTTTTCTGGAATGATTTGGGAAGAATCGCCTTGAGGAGGAAGATGAACCGATGCCGTTCATTCCGCCTTAAGATGCGTGCAGAATCTGTATTCTGCGCGCAGAGAACTTCGTGGCCATTTTTATGTACGCTATGGCCAGTTCTGGGCTTTCAGCTTAACACGAAAGTTGAAGCCCTTGAAAATACCTTTCCAACGAGTGGTTGCACGACTTCTGGCGATGTCTGTAGCCACGGCAAAGTCTAAACGAAAATGGGGTTCTATAAATCTTGTATGCAGAAACTGTGTTCTGTACGCAGCAGACTTCAGGTCCGATTTCAAATAGGATATTCTCAAATCTGGGTTGCGCTCTGAATATGAAAGATGTAGTCCATGGAAATACCTTTCCATCGAGGGGTTACACAACTTCACCGGATTCCTGTAGCCTCGGGAATCTCCGGTCGAAGTTGCTGTCCAGATTCAACCTGCGCCTAAATTCTGGGCTTAATGAAAGATGAATTTTGATTCGGTGGAATTAATAATGCATGATACTTGCCTTGGATAAACCCTTATGATTAATCAGTTGTTGCATGATTGAAGTTGCTTATTAATCAGATTTCATATTATCAAATTGTGAAATAATCTTATTTAAACGAATCGAATTGGTAGGAATTGAAAGATTGATATTGTGCACTTCATGTTTAAATTATGACATTATCAAATGAAAAGTGAGATAGATCTTTATATGCGCATCATGTTTATATTACATTGTCATCATTTGGAAAGTCATATAGATGAATAGATTATGATCATGGACATGTTTGATTAATGAAAAGAGTCTTGTAGTCCAATACTTAGAGAGTCGTCTCCCTACTGGTAGTATTGTGAAGGGATGTAAGTGCGGTGTTGACCGTCACTTATTTTGGTTGTGTTGAGATAAGGTGTGGATGGATGGTTGGGCTGTGTCCTCGTGTTTACTTCCAAGGCCCCTTCCATGATATGTTGATGTGGTATTTGCATGTGGTGTGAGTCGACACGCGGTGTCGTAATCCTGGGTTAAGGATAGTGTGGCAGGTCTACGGGCTCGCCAGTCGTCACACCGACGGGAGTTGGCAGTTAGACTTGGTCGGTTTGGGCTGTGTCCTCGGTGTTCACGTCCCGAGGCCCCTCCGGCCATGTGAACGGTTGGGCTGTGTCCTCGTGCTTTCTTCTGAGGCCCCTTCCGGGTCACACAAGGCCAGTTCGGGCTGTGTTCTTGGTGCATATCTACCCAAGACCCCGCTGGGCCATAGTACGCATGGGCTCCGCTGTTGTGTTCTTAGCGTTGAGGCGTACGGAGGCCTAGGTGAAGTAGTGTGATACCCGCCTAGTAGTAGAAGTGCCCGTTCTACTGTCACCGCCTGGCCACGGCGGCTGATGCCTGAGAGGTTAGCTACCTGCTCGAAAAGTGGGAACTATAGTCTGTGTCGACATAGCAATTGCATGGATGTGCATGGGTGAGTCATTGCATAGCATTCATAGCATTTCATACATTGCACAACAAGATCCTCATCGTATAAGTTTGTATGGGCACTCCTATACGATGAGTTACTTTATGTAACCCGACCCTTAACTTATAAGTTTGTATGGGCATTCTTATAAGTTAAGTTACTTTCCTGCTATAGATTTCCTTACACCTGTTGATATATGATGTTAGCTTGTAGAACTGCTAGATTATACATTATATTCATGTACCTTGCCACCTGCTTATACTCCTTTACTTGCATACTTGTTATATACTATACTCTTGTTCCTTTTCTCCGCCCGGTGCCGAGGAGTCGCCGGGGGAGCGGATGTGAAACCACTTAGTCGTTTCGACTAACAGTTGCTACGTCTTCCTTTTTAGGAGGTCACACCGCAGGTAGAGCAGCCGCAGACTACGCAGCAGGACAGCCAGGCCAGGACGACAGGGCCTGATGTGACGGTGCCGTCGATACCGTCGGTTACTGATGTTAGTATTTTGATTACTCTGATGTAGCCCGTTTGGGCAATGATTAGCTGTACTCTGATATTTTGTAGAAGCATGTTTAGCTTCTCATCATTTCATGTTTTGGACATTATATATTACTTAGTGTGGATTTTGACTTCTCTTGCTTATTTATTTGGTTGGGTTGGCATTTATATTGATATGGTTGTAGCCGGCGGAATAGGCGTCTTGTGGTACAGGTTAGCCGTATGCTAATGCGACCGCAAGGCGGCTGTTTCGGGCATAAGACTCCCCCTTCGTGTCGTGTTTTGGGATCCGGGAGGGGGGATCTTACAACAAGTGCCTTGGATAAGTCTTCTGGGGGCTGGACAGCATTACCCTCTGGCAGACAGCTGAAGTAAGCAGAATCAAAAGCTGAAAGCAAAGACCTGAGGTCTATTGCAAGAACTGCAGTTGAACTCTGACTTTATGCTTGAGGCACAACAATAGCAACAGGAGGAGCAGCAGAAGAAACAGAACTAACAGCAGCAGCAGCAGACAGAGAGCTTGCAGAAATAGCAGCAGCAGCATGAAGAGTTTCTTCATATGGCATCTCCCCCTGCCTAGATGCAGACATGTCTGGATCAAGGCACACTGCTGCAGGTGCTGCCTGAGGGAAGAGGGAAGAGATCCTGGCAGAAAGGGCTGCCACTGACAGGTGTAGAGGAGCCAAGGAGGTCTCCAACAGTAGAGAGAGCCTGGGGGCAAGCAGCTCATACAGCCTGTCAGCAAGGGCTGAGAGGTCTACTTGCTCAAGAGCTGGAGCAGAGGTAGAAGGTAGAGGAGCAGCTGAAGGTTCTGGAAGTGAAGGGCTGGAGAATTGTGGAAGAGATGGCTGAGATGTTGGTAGGGTGGATATGGAGGATAGGGGAATGGAGATGGATGGGGTGAAAGTTGGTTGATCTATGATTTGGTGTAGGAGGTCTTGAAATGAAGTGGAGGAGGAAGGTAACTCAGGAGGGGATGAGGGGGAATCATCCATAAAGGAATCATCCAGTAGAGTGAAGGATGGAATAGAGGGTGAGGAGGTGACATCAGGTGGAGGGTAGGAGAACAGTGGGTGGAATTGTTCTTCTGGTGTAGAAAGAACAGGGACTGGAGATGGTGTGGATGTTGGAGATGGGCTGGATATGATGATGGTGGATGGAGCTGGAATGGTGGATGGTAGGGGAAGGGATGGAATTGGAGGAGGAGAGGCAGCAACAGCAGCAGCCAGGTCATCTGCAGGGGCAGAGACCTGTGGAGGAGTGACTCTTTGAGTCCTTGTGCCTGAAGGAGCACTGGAGGAGGGCCTGCTAGGCTTGCTGATTTGCCTGTCCCACTTTCCAAAGAGGTCACAGGACAATCTCTTGGAGGCATTGATATGAACTCCAGAGGAGACCAGCAAGGCAGGACACCTGTGCTGCAGAAATACTCCAATAATTCTCCCAAAATTAACAAAACTTTTGTTTAATTTCTTTTTGATGAGGTCAAAGAAAACCTCTCCCCAGTCAGACTCTTCTTATCCACAAGAGCTCCCATGAGACAGAGCTGATATCTTGATATTGTATTATGGGCTGAGTGCTTTGCCAGTAGCACTTTTCCCACCACATCTGCCATGAACCTGTATTCAACAGATAGGTTCCTTTTGAATAGCTTGCTAGGGTTTCCCTCTGGATGACCCATCCTGGCAAGCAGTTCAGAATATTCCTCTCCAGATAGCTCAGCATAATCTTCTCCATTTCTCAATTCAAAAACTTCTGAGAGAATGGTTGGGGTTAAGGGTACCTGAGTTCCAGCTATTGACCCAACTATGGTGTTGTTATCCTGATTATGGGAGGAATAAACCCATTCCTTGATCTCATCAGAAGCCAGCTTGATCCTGGTGGTCATTATGGCAGTCAGATTCTGATCCTTGAACAAACCCAGTATATCTTGAAAAATCTGATCAGTCGTGCTGAAGGATTCTATATCAATGTCAAAACCGGCATCAAACTTCATTGCAGCAAGAACAGCAACTGACACAGCCATTGTACCTGCAAAAATTCAACAAACAAAATGACCAAGAGTAGAACTGTTTGGAGGGAAAGAAGATTCTTGCAGAGAAATCGAAAGCACAAAAGAGAACGATGGCGAAAAAAGAGTTTTATATAAGGGTTCGACGCAGAATTGGAAAGATCGTTGAACTCAGTTCGACGATCGAGGCTTCTAAGGAATCTGAAGAGACTTCAACATCGTCGATCTCCGTTCGACGATATTGGAGAGCGTCGAGCTCCGTTCGACGATCGTTCAGAGAACAAATTCGTCGAGCGCCGTTCGACGATCGTTGACCGGAAGAGATAGTTCATACTATCTGAGAGGCGCTGAACTCAGTTCGACGATTTTTGGAAATCGTCGATCTCCGTTCGACGATCTTGGGGCAAATCGTCGAGCGCAGTTCAGAGATCAGAAAAATTCTAGACACTAAGAAAAATCAGAATGTTTGACTAGTCTTGGTCATTTTTCAAGCTTTCAAAATCTTGGAGATTATTTAAGACTTCCTCCATCTAACATTCCTAACTGATTTAGGAATAAGGTGTGTTTCTTTTCATCCAATGGCTTGGTGAAAATATCTCCCCTTTGTAAATCAGTTGGGATATATTGTAATTCAATTTTATTCTTTTCAACATTATCCCTTAAGAAATGATGCCTAATCTCTATATGTTTTGTCCTACTATGGAGGACTGAATTTTGAGCTATGGAAATAGCACTAGTATTGTCACAAAAGATTTTAGACTTCTCTAAGTTGTAGCCATAGTCTAGGAGTTGGTTTTGAATCCACAAGATTTGTGAACAACAACTGCCTGCAGCGATATATTCAGCTTCAGCAATTGAAGTTGACACAGATGTTTGTTTCTTACAAAACCAAGAGACAAGTCTGTCACCAAGGAACTGACAAGTTCCACTGGTGCTTTTCCTGTCAATTCTGCATCCAGCATAATCAGCATCTGAGAATCCAGTTAAATCAAATACTGAATCCTTTGGATACCAGAGACCTAGATTTGGACAACTTTTAACATACCTGAGAATCCTCTTTACTAAAGTTAGGTGTGACTCTCTAGGGCTTACTTGGAACCTAGCACATATACATGTAGCAAACATTATATCTGGTCTACTAGCTGTAAGATACAGTAAAGAGCCAATCATTGTTCTATATGTTGTCTGATCAACAGGTTTCCCATGTTCATCAGCATCCAATACAGCATTAGTAGGCATGGGTGTTTTCATACAAGATGCCTCAGACATACCAAATTTCTTAACCAGTTCATTTGCATACTTGGTTTGAGAAATGAAGATGCCTTCAGCATGTTGCTTGACTTGCAATCCGAGGAAGAAGGATAGCTCACCCATGCTACTCATCTCAAATTTAGAATGCATTAGGTTGGAAAACCTTCTGCATAATTTGGAGTCAGTAGAACCAAAAATAATATCATCTACATAAATTTGTACTAGTAGGGTATGGGACTTATGGGTTCTAATGAAAAGAGTTTGGTCTACTCTACCCCTTATAAAACCATTTTCCAAGAGAAAGCATGCTAGGGTCTCATACCATGCTCTGGGAGCTTGCTTGAGACCATATAATGCTTTGTTCAGTTTAAAAACATGATCAGGATAAGTTGGAGAGATAAAACCTGGAGGTTGTCTGACATAAACTTCCTCTTTGATGTCTCCATTCAAGAAAGCACTTTTGACATCCATCTGATATACTTTGAAGCCTTTATGAGCTGCATAAGCTAGAAATATTCTGATGGCTTCTAATCTTGCAACAGGTGCAAAAGTCTGGTCGTAGTCGATTCCTTCTTCTTGAGAATATCCCTGAGCAACTAGCCTTGCCTTATTCCTTATAATGACTCCTTGATCATCCAGTTTGTTTCTGAATACCCATTTTGTTCCAACAATGGAATGATCCTTAGGCTTTGGCACTAGTTCCCATACTTTGTTCCTCTCAAATTGATGCAACTCTTTTTGCATTGCAATGATCCAGTGTGGATCTTGCTCTGCATCTTGAATGGACTGAGGTTCAATTTGAGATAGGAAGCAGGTGTGCAACAGGTTTTGGTTGACCTGATTTCTGGTTTGCACACCAGCTGAGATTTCTCCAATTATTTGGGAAATTGGATGGTATCTTGATGTTACTAAATCAACAGGGGGTATTGATTGTTCACCAACCTGTGTTGTTGTTTCCTCTTGTGGTACAACAACTGGCTCTTCAAGTTGTGCTTCAATGTGTTGAGCATTTCTTTCATCTTCACTGCTTTCATCCTCTTGAGTAACATGTAACTTGTTCAAGTCTTCAACTAGAGAATGTTCCTGCAAGGGTTCTATGGTAGAAGAATTCTTCTCCTTGAAAGACATGTTAGTTTCATCAAATGAGATGTGAACAGATTCCTTAATTTTCAAAGATGATTTATTATAGACCCTATAGGCCTTGCTGATCATGGAGTATCCCAGAAACACTCCTTTATCAGCTTTGGCTTGAAATTTTGCTAAATATTTCCTGTCATTATTGTGAATGTAGCAAATACAACCAAAGACTCTAAAATAGTCAACTTTAGGTTTCTTCCCTTTGAGTAATTCATAGGGAGTCTTTCCCTTTAGTTTATGTATCAGACTTCTGTTCAGCACATAGTTGGAGGTGTTCACTGCCTCTGCCCAGAAGGATAGAGGTAGATGAGCATCTGACAATAATGTAGTGGCAGATTCAATGAGGGTTCTATTTTTCCTTTCAGCTACCCCATTTTGTTGAGGAGTTCTAGGAGCTGAGAAAGTATGCCTGATCCCTTCACTCTGACAGAACTCTTGCATAAGAAGAGAATCAAACTCTGTCCCATGATCACTTCTGATCAGGGCAATGTGAGTATTGAACTCAATCTGTATACATTTGAGAAACTCTGTCAGACACTTAAAGTTATCAGACTTCTTCCTTAGAAAGAACACCCAAGTGAATCTAGAGAAGTCATCTACAACTACTAAAGTGTAGGATTTCCCTCCTAGCCTTTGTACTGTGATGGGTCCAAAAAGATCCATGTGTAACAGATACAATATTCTAGGTGAATCACTCTTATTAAGTGATTTAAAGCTGTTTTTAGTTTGCTTGCCTAATTGACAAGCCCTGCAGAGTCCTTCCTTCTTGTAGGGGCCAGAAGGTAGTCCTCTAACAAGGTTGTCCTTGGATAGCCTAGTAATAGTTCTAAGGTTTAGGTGTCCTAATCTCTTATGCCATAAAATATTTGGTCTACAGACAGAGTTAAACAAGCAGATATCTACATCAGTTGAAAGAAAATCTACTAGATAGATGTTACCTTTCCTTTTACCTGTCAACACAGTTGTGTTGTCCTCTGACTTGATTTTGCATAAGGCTTTGCTGAAGGTCACCTGGTAGCCTTCATCACACAGCCGACTGATGCTGATTAGGTTGTGCTTCAGTCCTTCTACATATGCTACCTTCTTGAAGGTTACTGAACCAATCTGGACTGCACCATATCCTTTAGTCTGTCCAAAGTTTGAATCACCAAAGATAACCTTGGGTCCAAGCTTGGCTCTGAAGAATGTGAGGTTGTCCTTGTTCCCTGTCATGTGCTTAGAGCACCCACTATCCAAGTACCATTGCTGGTTCGATGTTGGATAGGTCTTCACCTGCACATAAGACAATTCATTTGTTTTTGACCCAGTTTACCTTGGGCCTAGGTTGATAACCTTTAAATTCTGAAATGAAAGACATCCCAGGTTGACTCTTATATCCTTCAGGATGATATCTCCTTGGAGGTATAATCCACTCAGTATAAGGGTTAAAGATTTGGGATGAAGCACCCTTAGGATTCAATTTTGATTTGCCTTTGAAAAATTTTCCAGAGCTCTGACCTCTGTTCGACGATCTTGGAGCTGCGTTCGACGATCTTGGGTCAGATCGTCGAGCTCCGTTCGACGGTCGACTATAGCTGAGGTCAGGTATTTGAGATCGTCGATCTACGTTCGACGATGTTGCTTGAGATCGTCGATCTGCGTTCGATGATTTTGCCTGAGATCGTCAAGCTGCGTTCGGCGATCGTCGATCTTCATTCGGCGATCGGCGATCTCCGTTCGACGATTTCTGCTGGGACTTAGTTTTCTGAGGCAGATCAGAATTTTTCCTAGCAACCTCTACAACTCCCTTTCCTTTGTCAGAAATGAATTTGATTGGGGTTGTTAGAGCAATAGGTTGGCTGGATGAGGCACCCAAGCCCAGTATACTGTTAAATCTAGAGTTCACTGTGCTTGTGATGTCCATCAGCTTGATGCTTCTCCCATTAAGGGATTCTTCAAGCTTCTTGGCCTCAGAGAGCTCACTTTTCAATGAAGCTATCTGTTCCCTACAGCACTCCAACTCCTGAGAGAGTTTGAGGTTTTCTGACTTTAGAGTATTGTGTTCAGATAATTGATTTCTGAGAGAGATAATCTCTTTCTCAGACTTTAGCAGGTCTAAACACAGTGCTTTAAATTCAGATTTAAAATCTTCTGAACTAAAATCAAAAGAACCAATTACCTGATCTTCTTCAGGTTGAGTCTCTGAGTCTGACTCTGACTCTTCTTCCTCTGAATTGTGCTGAGAGGCATTGATTGCCATCATGCAGAACTCCTTTTCTTCTGCATCATCCTCATCATCACTGGAGCTGGATGAGGCTTCTGACTCCTCTTCAGTCTCACTCCAGGATTCAACAACAAACCCTTTTCTTGTATACTTGTTTTTGCTTGAAGAAGGTTTGCCATTGCCATTCCTTTTGGAGTCTTTCTCCTTTCTTCTTTCTTTTCTGTCCCTTTTGTCCTTGTTCTTGTTCTCTGGACAGTCAGGAACTATGTGTCCTGGTTTCCTGCAACCAAAGCAAATAATGTCTTTATTATTACTAATGGACTTGTCATACCTTGGCTTATCCTGCTCCTTGTATGATCTTCTTCTGAAATCCTTTCTGGCCATCTTGTAGAATCTTTTGGCCAGCAAGCTGAGTAGTTCATCATTGCCTGTGGCTTTATCTTCAGGCAGATCCTCAGTTGCCTTGAATGCTATGGTCTTCTCTTTTCTTGTGGCTGGTGAGGCAGCCTTCTGTTCTTCCTCTCTATTTTTGATGAGTAGCTCATAGGATTTGAGCTTACCCAATAGAGCTTCAGTGGTGATCTCATTTAGACTTCTGGCATCCTTAATTGGCCAGATTCTTGAATCCCAAGTGCTGGGAAAGCACATTAGGATCTTGTCATTAAGTTCAGTTAGAGAGATCTCTTTCTCTAATATCCTGAGTTAACTGACAATTAGACTTAGTCTGTTGTACATGTCTCCCATTGACTCAGTTTCTCCCTTTTTGAAATTCTCATATTGAGAGATGAGATGGGATCTTCTATCCTTTCTCTCATCAGCTGAGCCTGAGACTATTTCTGAGAGTTTGTCCCAAATTTCTTTTGCTGAATTACATTCAGCTACCTTTTGAAATATGTCATCTGACATTGTCTGGGCTAGGATATTCATAGCCTTAGCATCAGCTACCTTCCATCTCTTGATGTCAGCATCTGTTCCTGATGGAGGTGGCACAGCATTTGTGCTTGTGTTCTCTGGGGGTCTTGGACATACTGTCAAAACAGAATTAAAGATATCTTCGTCAATAGAATTTATGTAAAGCCTAATCCTTGCTTTCCAAAGTGCAAACTTGGATAGATTGCACACTGGAGGTCTGGTGCTAGCATAATCTTTGTTTTTGGCCATGATTTGTGAAAACAAAATCTAATAATAAAATACCAAAGAAAAACAGATCTAACTTGGGATCTTTGGGTTCAGGTGTTAGCCTATAAAACCAATCAGGTGTGGTATGTTTAACCAACCTCCCTCTGATACCAATTGAAAGAGCAGCTAGATCTGATATACTCTAGAGGGGGGGTGAATAGAGTATATGGTGCTTTGAAAGTTTTTACAACAATTGTTGTAATAAGAGTGAGCAGGGAAGCAGTAAATAAAACTAATCACAGCACTAAGTAAAATAAAAGCTAAGCACAGAAAAATCAGGGCCAAAAACAAAAATGAAAACAAGCAAAACCAGAAGACACAAGGAAATATAGTGGTTCCCCAAACTTGGGTACATCCACTCTTCTACCACCCTAGGTAGGAATCCACTGCAGGATGAGTTGATCAGGTATCATGGGCACCAATGAGCTTTTGATAAGGTGCTCAAAAACCAAAGCAGATTTTTTGATCAGGTGTCTTGCCACCAATGAGCTTTTGACAAGGTGCTCAAAAACCAAGCTCAAACTTTTGAAGGGAGTTTGAGAAACCCTTTACAGAGTGGAGGTGAGAGAATGATGGAAGTCTTCTCTTTCTCAAACAACTGAGAAGACTATGTGGATTGTTGATGTCAAAGCTCCCCCTGAATCCTTGAGATCTTCAGGAAGAAGAGCTTTGCTGATGGTGATAGTCCTTCAAAGATTGATCTCCAGCAATGGATGATTTCAGCAATAGCTGAAATGTTCAGTGTCTGGAGTCTGGAAATATGTTGGCCTTGAACACTTTGAAACTAAAAGAGATCTGAAGATTTTTGAAAACTTGATATCCTTGGATGAGTGTTCTTTAGAATTCTTTTGTGACAGAAGATTTTTGAATGTGTCTCTGTAATCTTATCCTCTCTCTGTATTGTGTGTGTTCTCTTGAGAGATTCAAAAATCCTGTCATTTATTCTCTGGTATGAAATAGAATAACATTCTCTGTCAAGTATAGCCGTTGGCCTGCATTAATTGCATCCTTAATTGCATAATCTCTTCTGGAGGAAAGTCCACAGATATATTCCTTGAAAAATCCCTTGAAACTTGGTCCAGAATTGAATGAAAACGGCTAGCAAATCTCTGAATTAATTGCAGAATAACTCCTAACTGATTTGAATTTGAATTAAGAAATATCCTGGAAGTTATCTGAAATCGTCGAACTGAGCTCTGCTATCGTCGAGCTGAGCTCAGCGATCTGGAAATATACAGCACCAAAAATATCGTCGATCTGAGCTCAAAGATCGTCGAACTGAGCTCAGAGATAAAGTTCCAAAGCAGAGTCAAAATCGTCGACCTGAGCTCACCGATCATCGAATGGAGTTCGACGATATGAAGAAGTTGAGCTCAGCGATCGTCAAATGGAGTTCGACGATCTGTCGAAGTTGAGCTAGACGATCGTCGATCGGAGTTCGACGAATCGTCGTGCTGAGCTCGACGATATGACTTAGTCTTCAAACACAAAATCTTGGTCTTCAGGGAAGCTTCCAAACCTAGACTTCTAACCCTTAGACTCAATTCTAATTGACCTATTAAGCTATACAGAAGGTCAAGCAAAGGTTTCTAGAGACATAGTGATCCTGACCCAAATTAGTAATAGGGTGTTCCAACAGTACACGGACTTATGGCCTTACAAATGTTCACTTAATAAAACCATGTCTTACATACATCGACTCGTTGGCCGGCCACACATGATAAAATAAAAACAACTATTCGCTTTGGCCTTCTATTGCTAGCACAACAACATGGGCTCCAGCCCGCTATTTGTTACTCGGCTCCGCAGCACCTGTAAGCACATGCCACCGGACGGTGGCAAACAAAGCAACGGTCAGCCAAAAGCCGACCAAATTATAACAACCACGCCCCTTACTCGGGACGGTGGTGCTCTTTCCCTGCATAACATTAGCCCAGTAAAACAATAAAGCGCAATTATACTACGCCACAGGTGTAGGATCGCACGCCCATTAATGGTGAATCCTGACACTTCAGTGTCTTCACCACCATCCCAATGATGGAAACCACGTGAGCATTTAGCCTTTCTGACCACCGTCTAAGGCACCCGACTATGCCAACGGCCAGTCCCCTTTTCGGGTCTCTCGCACTGAACCATATAGCCTAGGTATGATTCCACTTGCCTGTTGCTCACACCACGTAGTCACTTTAAGACGTACGTACAAGCCAAGCTTCTCTCGGATCCCAAAATTTTCCAAACAATCACATAACCCAGTTATGTTCAAGGCTGGTTCCCTGGCCGCCAAGTTAGCAGAACAACGATTCCGCTCAGTTTTTCGGGTGCGCCTTGGAGCTAACCTCCAAGGATCCCTGCTGCAATCTACCGCGTAAAAACCCGAAAAACCCAAAGCACAGAGTCTTCTCCGGCACAACTTATCAAATGCAACATTAGCGATCCAGACAATACAAGTCCGGGTAGGCTTCACAAACAATGCCTATGCCCGTACTTACGATTCTGAACTCTATATGCAACACAAGGGGGACTATTCACATCAACCACAAGGAACACCACGCACTCACCTCACACTCGCGGGAGCGGGATTCCCTATGCAGAAAGGAAGAGCTTCACATGCTCAAGTAGAGAATCGTTACCCTTGTACTTCGCTTTGGCGCCATGGAAAAACTACACGGATAGAACTCTTCGTAATGAACTTTCCTCTACGGGTCCGCTCTCATATCTCAAAATGGTGCTCCAATGCTCCGCTGGCGGCCGGAATCCTCCTTCTTCTTCCTCCTCTCTCTAACACCTTGGAAAGAGAAAGCCTTGGAGAGAAATGAAGGATTAACTCCCCTATTACTGGCCTTAACAGAGCAGGAAACCATCTGGGCCGTTGGATTTTATTTAAACAAAACTAACGGCTAAGATCCGCTCAGAAAACTCCAAACCTGGGCCGAACACGGCTTGGCACCCGGCCGTGTCCCAGGCCGTGTGCCTCGATCAAGGCACGATCGTCGAACACAGAGACTCACACGGGCTCTGACACGCCCATGTCCCACCTGACACGCCCGTGTCGGGTCTCTTGACACGCCCATGACCGGGGGCGTATCATGCATAACCGCCACGCCAACCGACATGACCCAACTGAACACGGGTACTGACACGGGTAGTCACACGCCCGTGTCAACTGACACGCCCGTGTCATGAAGCAGTGTTCCTGGTCGTGTCCTTCTCGGGATGAAAACGGCCAAAACTCTCCAGCCAGACACGGCCTTGTACACGCCCGTGTCCTAGGCCGTGTACCCCTATACAGGCACCAAAAATCCCTTTTTACGCGACCAAGTCAAATACGATTTTCGGGGCGTTACATGCATCCCCTCTTGTTCCATTTGAGGACCCAAAAACAGCTACTACTGCAAGGATGGCCAGGTTCCAAGAACTAGTTAGCCAATCTATGATCAACAAAGCCAAAGATGAAGGAAAGGATCCCTCTCATTACTCAACAATGTTCAAATACAGGAAGGAGGAACTACACAGGTTTGCAAAAGCTAATAAATTCTATAATGTAGATGACTTTATGAAATTACATCCAGAAGCTGTGGTGCCAAGGGCTACTTCCCTCAATATTAGTGGAGCTGCTGATATGACCTTGACAAAGAATCAAATAGCCAATCCAAATAGGGAAATCAAGTTTACTCAGCCTGGTGATAAAGCTAAATAGGTTAAGCAAAAGGAGCCAAAGCAGAAGAAATGAATTTTAACTGTTTAGTCTTTCTGTTGTCTTAAAATTGTTTATTTATTTCCTGATACAAAGCTCAAAGTATATATAAATCTGCTGCATATTTTAAAGTTTCCTGCCAGATATATTTTTCTTGCTTTGTAAATATTTTATGTTTGTAATTAGTGACCTCACCCAAATAGGGGGAGATTGTTGGATCCCTAGTTGTTTTTGGGCTAGGTTCACTAAACTAGGATTATTGACCCACGTTGTATAGCCATTGTAATGTCTGTGTCCTAGAGTCTAGGCCATGTCCTTTGAGTCAACATTGCATGAACCAGCCAACAATAGACTGTAGAAGTCTCAAGACTTAGAGAAAAATCAGTTTCTGGAAAGTGAGTTTGACGTTCGTCGAACTCAGCTCGACGAAAGTTGTGCTCAGCTCGATGAACTCAGAGACAATTCTCTGAGTTGAGCTCGACGAACTTAGTTCTCAGGTCAAAGATTTCTAGATGCTCTACTTCAACATTCCAAGTCCAGAATCATTTCTCTGAACTCCAGTCGACGAATTTATGATTCTCAGCTCAACGAACTTATAACACAGTATCAACAAGTTTTATCAAGTAGCCGTTAGCAGTTCTCAGGTCGGCGATCTTGGATATCAGGTCGACAAACAATAATTATTTGGTCGACGAACATGACTTCTACGCTCGATGAACTCTGGACCCAAGTCGACGAAATCTGTTCTTTGCTCGACAATTTCTGTGCAATTCTAGACTTGGATTTTTTCCATCCTTTTGTCCTTATTTTATTGTAGTAATTCCCTAGTAATCAATGCTTAATATTCTCTGAATATTACCGTTAGAAGCAGAATTGATTACGACATTCATCAGGATTAGTACTTACCGCTTTTCAATAGGACAGTTGGGGAAATCAATTAATACAGACATTCTATCCAACCGTATTACATTCTCTAGGTCGCCAGCAATCAATGAAGGAATTGAATCCAAAAATTCAAACAAAAAATTCCATTAAACATATAAAAAGTGATTTTCTTCCTTCTTCAGAACAGATATATACACAAGAACAAGATACAACACACAGCGAAGATACATAGCAGCATTCATTCAAATTCATCTCTGTGCATAAAAAGAATCTGGTCTTCACCTTGACACTACTGAAGAAAAAGAACATTCTTCCAAATCAAGAGTCTTCTTCATTCTTCACTCCAGGATTCTTCAAGGACAACAAATCTTCATCAGTCAAGAAGTTCCTGGATCTCTTCTGATCAAGGCTAAAGATAGAATACTTACTCACCCCGAAGCAAAGCTTCAATCTTCCTGAACAACTCAATAACTCAGGGGAAGCTTTAATAACATCAAAGATCCACTAGTCTTCTCAGTTGTATTTGAGAAAGAGAAGACACCATAACTCTCTCACCCCCTCACTGTACAAAGGGTTATTTAACTCCCTTCAAAAGTTATTCCTTGGTTGCAAGTCACCTGATCAAAAGGCTTGGGTTGGTTTTTGAGCACCTGATCAAAATCTCATTGGTGGCAGTCACCTGATCAAAACCTGTTAGTGGATTCCTACCAGGGTGGTAGAATAGTGGATGTACCCAGGTTGGGGAACCACTATAAAAATTCTTGTATTGTCTGGTTGCCCTCTTTCCTTTTTGTTCTTGCTGTGCATGTGCTTGTTAGTTTGGCTGATCCTGTGTTAGTTAGTTTAATTTTGATGTGCCTGTGGTAGATTAGTTTATCTTAGGATTGCTCTTTTACTTACAACAAATTTTGGCATCAAATAGATGCCCTACACTGTAGATTTTATTAACAAGAAAAATATTTAAAGATTTAAAAGATACTCTATTCACCCCCCCCCCCCCTCTAGAGTATATCAGGTCTAACCCTCACTTTCACTTACTAAGAGGATTTTGTGTCGTATCCTTGTCTAAAATTGACCTCAGATATAGATCTATTAAGGTATGAGGATACCCAAATTGAGTAAGGGAAGAATTTAACGCAAGTGTCACTACTTAAGGCTTAAACTTTGATGTCCCTACACCACCTATCTAGTGATATTATCTCTTCTTACCCAAGCTGATAGGACCACCTCAAGGAGAATTGGTGCCTATAATCTATTAATGGAGTAGTAGGGTACTCGTAAACTTAACCATCGTACCAATGACTTGATTACGTTGAGACAACCACCGTGAAAAATACTAAAGGTCGAATAAGAATTCAAGTTTCATAATAGACCTATTTTTGATTGGGTCACATGTTGACCTTGAGAAGATTGTCGTAAATAGTAATCTCAAGGGCTTAAGGTATGTAGCATATCAATAAGTATCAAGATGGAACTCCAAGTCTTAGATTTTTAGCCCTAAATAGTGAGTGCATTTCTAGGATGAATGTACCATAGGTATTAATGAAATTTAGCCCAAAATATATGGGGGCTTATCCTTTTGTTTATTGTGCTAAATTGATAACGACTTGGATTTCCTTAGATCTTATTTAAAAAATGTTGAGTCGCACACATAGTTATCTTGAAATTTTGATTTATTCAAATGTTGCTCAAGTAAAGATGAGATTTCGTATATACATGATTGGTATGATGATCAATCCTTCCTAGAAGATTAGGATCCTTGAAGAGTTATTTCATCTTAAGTAACATGGATTATTAATGTCAAGTTGTGACCGCTATTAATTTGCGAGCGAAATAGGAAAGTAGGGCATTTTAAGAATGATTATTCATCCTCCTTATCGCTCCAAGGCTATGCGGATAAGTAAATAAAGAGAGTAGTAAATTAATTCCGTGAGATATACATATATTGTTGCCTAGTTATATTTATATGCGACTTTTGAGATCAAGGGAGACTGTATATGACTTCATGAAATTTCTCAATTTTGAGTTTAATGAAGTAGGTAACTACTTAGTACACAACCTAAGGAGCAATCATGCTTTCCTTAATACAAGACACAATGTAAATCATTTACACATACACGTAGAATCGGAGAAATTTGTATTCAAATGACCTAAATTCGAGTCAGTATTGGTTGTAGAAAGAATTTACATACAATTAAGGATGTGCTTTGTCTATCGCCTCAACAAAGCCTATTCCTAAGTGCTCCAACACCCTAACCCAGTTATTGTAATGTACGAATAGTTTTATACTAATTGTTAAAAGATTGATTAACAAACTCATATAGATCGTAAGAAAGAATGACATGGAGTGTGAATTATGTACAAGTTTAAGTCGGATAAGGAGTGGATAAGGGTAGAACATGGCTATAGGTTCCCATGATCTTAAGACATGAACAAATATAAATAATCCCTTGCGAGGTATATGGTACCTTAGATTCACCTCCACAATCCCGAGATGAGGATCTATATTATTATCAGGACAAACTATTAAACATAATAGGTCAAACGATATTTGATTTTAGTCAAAACACAAGGTTGACAAATCTAGTTGTCTGGGATAATGATATCGCGCTATGCAATTTGTGGTTTGGAATCAGGTTCCTACAAGTCAGATTTTTGGCACTTTAGGGCATTTGAAGATGATTTACAAATGGTGTGTTCTATCAAAGAATCAATTCCTTTCAAATTTAAATGGTTTATTTACCCTTATACTTTGGGAGATAGTTTAATGTATAATTATAAATCTTGATAAAATAACTTATTGCATTTAAAATATAATAATTAAGTTTACTATGATTGATATGAATTAATACTACCTTGTTTGATCCTGAAAAGACTGTGATTTGGAGAATTAAACATAATGATGAAATATCATTACTATCCATGCTTAACTGATATAGCTATGTCACTTGATCATAATTGTGAACTATAATCTTTGAATGATTCAATTAAGTAAAAAGTCATTATATTGGAAACTTAAGAGTTTAAATACGGTAACGTTATGACACATAAGATTAATTTGCTAGGGCATGGCATTGGAAATGCAACGACTCAACAAATCGAAATGGTGTGGATGATTAGTTAAAGTTGTACACATATATATGACCCCTTGATTATGATAGCATCAAGAATCGGGGAACATACATTGATAACATTATAATCACCGTTAGGAGGATACATGACAATTGGATATAGATATTGACTATCAAAGGTGTATATGTTGGAATTACACAAGAAGTAATTAGTGTTTAATAAGATTCTCTTTATGATGAAATCGACTTGTGATAGACCGCACCATTTTGAAAAGATATGCTTATAATTTATGAATTAAACTACATGTGAAAAGTGACTAGGAGTCAAAATTTTTATCAACACCCATATTGATAATGAACGCTTGATGTACACAATTTGTATTGTTGTTTAAAGTAGAGATGTAATAAGTTTTGAATTTGGGAGAAACAAAAATGATGATCTTTTCATCATATCATGATTTCAGAAGTTGGTTAACTGTTATACATAATAGTGTTGGTCTAATGTGCATGATAGTTTTTTTGGGTGATTGTAAGCTCACATTGGTTGATAAGTAATAATCTAGGTGGACATGAACAAAAAAGATTTATACATATAAGATTACTGATTTTCACGTGCTTGGTGATCATTAGTCGTTAGGGAGTCCAAATCCAATGTATCATTAAGGTTTATTTTAATGATAATATGTCAGAAGACTTGGAAATTGTTGGTTCTTACGACGCCCTTAGGGGGGGTGAATAAGTGTTGACAATATTTTTTTTCTTAATCTTAATTTACTAGGGGAAATAATTAAAAAACTCAAAACTAATTTTTCATAGACAAACTAAAAACTTACAAACAAATATGAACAAAAATAATAATCTTTTATTTCATAAGTGATAAAACAAGATACAATATATTTTATAAAGCTAGAGATAAAGGCTATGAAAAATATAGTATACTTTTGATTTCAGCAGTCCTTCTACATGAACCGACAAGCTAAAGCTCTGCTACCATATAGGGATATGGACACTTGGACTAATCTGCAAAACACAAATCAGTTAATCTTAGGAACCCAATTTTTTTGGGTCCTTGGTGCATGTTAGACTGAAAAAAAACTCTGCCTGCCTGTAGCTTGTCTGACAGACAAGCTAACATTTGCTATCTGCACACTATGATTTTGCCAGTAATTAACATTAAAGTGGCCTACCTTGCCACAACACCAACACTCATGGATGTTGTACCTTCTTTTTGGAGTAGGTCTAGTGGCTATGTTATCATCAGCTCTTGGTCTAGAAGGAGTAGTAGTTGTCCTATTCTTTAGTTTCCCAACCCAGTCTAATATGTGGTGGGTCTGGCAGTAGAAGTGCTTGGGATATCTTGAGCCCTTCTAGCAGCAGCTTTCTTTTCAAAAAGCATACTCTTGATGGACTCAGAGATGCCCATGTCTGGTCTACTGACAGCCTTGCCCTTTATCTTAGAGTGGGCTGGAGGAACTGGAGAACAGTCAGCAGCTTTACTCTTGATTGAAGGGGCTATTGCATCAAACACAAATGGTCCGGGATGGGCCACTTGTATTTTCTCATAGGCACTTGCACCTTTGCTGTAACTACTATAATATTGTAGAACATCTTTGTTCACACAAGATGGTCTAGCATGATACTAGTGACCATAAATACTCTCATGGTCACGACTGTTAGAAGGAAATTGCACTCTATTAAATTTCACAGGAGGCTTAGTGGCTAGTGGCTCCACTTGAGCTTTGCCCTTTCCCTTGGGATTAGCAACTCTTGTCCTTCCATTGAATCCCAACCCTTTCTTTCCCTTTTAGGAGGAGAAAAAGTGTATCAAGGGCAACACTGTGCTAGGCTTGGAGTAGTTAGCCACTAGTTCCCTCTCTTTTTGGAGCTTTCCTTCAAGATTTCTGATATGGTTATTCTTGAAGGTTATGGTGCTCATCTGAAGGATTGTTACATTCTTTAGTTTACTGACTTCTTACATTTTCAGATCCAGCAATTCTGCTGATTCTGGAGCAACAAGCTTTAAATAAGCATTTTTTGGAACCTGCTGTTTGGCTAGGAGCTTGCTTTTCTTTTGAGCCTGCAGAAGTGCACCATAATTATCAATCAATTGATTGATGTCTGCCTCAGATTCTGAGCCATCATCACCACTTCATGCAGAGGCACAAGAATCTGGAATTGATTTAAAATTTGAACAAGAAGAGCAAGTAATATAAATTACCTTGTTTGGATCAGGCTGATCTTGGCTAAATTCTTCATCAGACTTAGCCATCAGCCCAAGGCATTAGCTGACTTCTTCATAATCCACCTCTGAATCACCATCAAACTGTGATAGAGGGGCCCTGTCTTCAATCTTAGCAGTAGGATGAACCTTCTCAGCTTCTTCTTCTAAAGCAGCCATATTTTTGATACAGTCTGATTCTACAGCTCCTTCTTCAGTAGAGTACATCACAATGTAGGCTTCTTCCTCTTCTTCTTCTGACTCTGATGAGGAGGAGTCAGTTCATCTTCTTTGCTTCTTAGCAATGAGGGATTTCTACTTCTTACATTTTTGTCGGTGATCCTGTTTCTAACTATGTTCTTTTCTTTTGACTGGGCAATCAGCTATTACATGCCCAGGTTTTCTACAATGGTAACAAGTCATGTCAGATGAATCTTGTTTACTAGTTTTGGAACCATACCTGTCCTCCTTAGAGGATTTTCTACTGTCGTTGTAGTAGTCATCCATGGGATGAGAGGAGGAGAAAGGCCTGCCTCTTTAGTGCTTCTTCTTTAAGAACTTCTGAAATTGCCTGGTGAAGGCAGCAAAATCTTCATCAGACCATTGGCATTCTAATGTGCTTTTCTCTGATCTTCCAGAATCAGATTCAACATCTCTCCTTGGTGGAGAGGGAGACTTTCTTCTGCTATTAATGGAGCTTTTAGCTTTGAATACAACAGACTTGTCTCTAGCCTAAGACTTATTTTGGTTCTCCTCTTCTTTCCTTGCAGCCAACTGCATCTCATATGACAGTAGCTTCCCAAAGAAAGTGTGAGGAACTATGTCACCCAGCTTTGCCACTTCTCTGATGGCACAGATTTTTGTGTCCCACTCTCTAGAGAGAGATCTAAGGAACTTGTCATTCAGTTCATAGTGACTGAATACCCTTCCATAAGTCTTCATATCATTCAAAATCCTAAAGAACTTTTCATAACAGATGGTTATGTTGTCCCCCTTAGATTGCCTGAAAGCCTCATACTCTTGGTTGAGCATGTACTTCTTATCATCTCTAACTTCATCAGTCCCCTCCATGTAGATAACAAGTGTTTCCCATATATCCTTTGCTGTTGTGCAATGGATCATGTTCTGGAGTGTAGAGTCATTAACAACACTCATAATGATATTCTTTACCTTCTTGTCTATTGAGGTAAGTGCCAACTCATACTTGGTCATCTCATCATATGTCTTGGGGGTCTTGACATTTGTATCCAGTGTAGAGACCTTCATTGGGATGAATTGTCCCTCTTCAATTGTAATATACATCCTAGGGTCAGCATCTTCCATGAACTTCCTCACCCTTGCTTTCCAAATGCCAAAATCTTCCTTCCTACAAATTGGAAGTATCACAGCACTCAACTCCTTATTGGTCATTCCTGAACCCATACAGAAAGACTTCTAGCTAACCTTGGAGATCTACTCAAACTGTTAAACCTTTAATGAGTAACCGATCAATCACAGACGACACAACAATTTATAGAGGTTCCCCATTCTTGGGTACATCCACTGTCCCTCTACGCCTATCTAATAGTGTGTTAGATTTGGCTCTCCCTCCACAACTCAGATCCTCAAGAGCTTATAACACAGATCCCGCGGGACCACACAGGTCACACAGACCTAACACTTAGGCAATAAGCCAAAACCAGGTCACAAAGACCTTTCACCCGGCACTAAGCCAAACACAGGTCACAAAGACCTTAGCCTTTATAAAATAGGCTTACAACTCTAGATTCACAAAGAATATTTACAGAAAAAGAAATAAAGAGTGAGATGATTAGACACTAGAGCAATATCTCTATGTCTACTTCTTCCTAGACTGAGCAGATATCAGTCCAAGTTTTTTTTTTGTAGAAGACAATGAAATTTGGAGTTGAATCTTCCTTCCAATAGCTTTCTTTTCTCTGCAGAGCTTCTTGATCTACTTCCTCAGAATAGCTTCTGAACCTGCTATTGCAGATGGTGATTGCATGAGCTATCTCTTTCCTCAGCAAGGTTCTCTATGCAGAACAACTTCAAGCTCGACGAAAGTGGTGAGGAAGAAGATGAAGTTCGGCGGCACTTTTGTTTTCAGAAAACCTAGACAAGGATCAATTAATTTGCTCTGGTCAATTTTCTTCTTTTTATTCTCTGAATGTGAATTGAGTAGTGGGCCCCACTACTAGGATTGATGACTGAGATTGAGCCATTCAGCGCATGCTTTCCAATTAATCTTGATTCAACGCTCTTTGCTATGTGTGGGCCCCAACACTTAATGATGAAAATGTTTCTTGGAGAGTGCAGAAGATAATAACATCTGGCTAACAACGTCTCTGGTAGTATTTCTGCAACATTTGAATTTTGGTTGACTTTCTGACTTTGCTGACGTCATCATGACTCAGCATCTGTGGACTTAGACAAAATTCAATTATTAGAACCAAAGACGTTGAGTGAGTAGGCATCACTCAATGCCACAACACCTCGACGAAATTATGTCTGCCTAGGTATTGAGCTTGACGAATACTGAGCTCTGTTCGATGAACGGCAAGCTCAGTTCGATGAATGCGTATATTTAGTTCGACGAAAGCTAACCTCAGTTCGATGAAAGAGTAAATTCAGTTCGACGAACTCCAGACTTAGTTCGACGAAAGCTAAGCTTAGTTCGACGAAGCTGAGCTCGACGAAAGCCAAGCTATCCACGCATTTGGACTAAGCCAAATTTTCTGTGTCAAGGCATTGAGAGCATCGATTTGCCTTAGCAAATATTTATGCTCCTTGGCGTTGAGATAGTAAGCTCCACTCAACGTCAAACTACTTAACAGAATTTTTTTGTTATCTAGCGTTGAGTGAGTAAGCTACACTCAACGCCTGTGGACTTAGTGAAAATTTTGTCCAACTTTCCTGTGGATTTGACTGGCACAGCAACACTCAATGCTAAAACCTGTATGGTGTTAAGTGAGTAGACCACACTCAATGTCTGTGGACTTAGCCACATTTTCAGCCAATTTCTCTAGGCTTAGACTAACTCAGCCTGACTCATAGCCTTTTTGCTGTATGGCGTTGAGTGAGTAGACTACACTCAACGCTTTTGTACTTAGACAAATTTCTAGCTATCTAACAGTTAGGCCGAGATAGAATCAACACTATTTATTATATGGCGTTGAGTGAGTTGTCCTCACTCAATGCCTATGGGCTTAGGCAAAATTCCACTAGACAATATTGAATCCATACCTCTGGCATTGAGTGAGCTTGCTCCACTCAATGCCTATGGACTAAGTTGAATTTTGTTATGTCCATCAATCACTTATTTTGTCCACATGTCTAATCAATGTGATATGGACTAACCTGCACTCAAGACCTCAAATGCACATCAAATTCAATTGATGTGTGTGACAATGACCTATTTGACTTCTCAAAAATCAGGGACATTGAGAACAATGGATCCAACAACAATCATAACAAGGTTTAGAACTTTCAACTATAGATCATGAAAGAGAATTTGATACATTAACATGTGATTCTACTTTAACATTTGCTTTTAAACTTATATTTTCTAAACGTAATTTTGAATTAATAATTTTCAATTTCTTAATTCTATGTTTAGAAATTTCAAGCATGTGATATGTAGAAATAGAATTTGAAATAAAAAGTGAAGAATTAGATTTTCTTACAACACTTTTGGAAGAGACATGATTTGAACATATAGTACCTTTGACATCTTCATCATCCTCTTCCATAAATGAATTTTCATCTTCTCTTTCGCATGATGTGTTCACTTTTTCCAATCCATTTGATCTGCACTCCATGGATTCATCAAAGGTGAAGCTTTCTGAATACCTATGCAAGATTTCATATTCTCCATGTCTTATACTTATTTTGTTCCTGTGGATGGAGAATCATAAGTTTCTTCAAGAAATTTCCAAACTTCATAACTAGTAGGAAACATATATATATATATATATATATATATATATATATATATATATATATATATATATATATATATATATATATATATGGATTTAGCATTTAAAATCATTTTATTTTTAATTTAATATACTTGGGGGCTTTTCAATGGTAATATTCCAAACTTTTTCATCTAAAGATTTAAGAAACTTTTTCATTAAAATTTTCCATCCTTTATAGTTTCCACCCATAAATAATGGTGGTGCTAAAGATTTTTTATTTAATAAAATTTTATCCCCTCTAGTGGTTGCGAGATCATGAAGCGCTATTATTCCCGGTTGTGAAGCCGTTTTGGAATAACCTGGCTCTGATACCAAGTTGATGCAGTGACCCAGAGCCGACCCGCTCTGTCGACCAGGCCTTGCACCTGGCCTAGCCAAAGGCCCACATCTGGCGGCCCACTGTCGGGCCAACCATGGCGTCACACCATGGCATCCCTATTATCAGGCCCGCGGTCTATACACCCCAACCCATCTCCGGGCCCAACCATAGGCGCACGGTAGGTTGTTGAGGCCAGGTTTCGATCCCCTGACCTCCTTGATAAAGAGCTTTCAGGCAAGCTCTCATCAACCAACTGATCCGCGGATCAGTTGGTTGATGAGAGCTTGCTTGAAAGCTCTTTATCAAGGAGGTCAGGGGATCGAAACCTGGGCTCAACAACCTACCGTACGCCTGTGGTTGGGCCCGGAGATGGGTTGGGGTGTACGTCCTACATGCCTGATAAAAGGGACGTCATGGTGTGATGCCAGGGTGGGCCCAGCAGTGGGCCACCAGACGTGGGCCTCTAGCTAGGCCAGGTGCAAGGCCTGGTCGACAGTGCGGGTCGGCTCAGGGTCACTGCATCAAAAAAGTGCAGTTGTTTTGATGCAGTGACCCATATCCGACCCGCTCTGTTGACCAGGCCTTGCACCTGGCCTAGCCAAAGGCCCACGTCTGGCGGCCCACTGCCGGGCCCACCATGGCATCACACCATGACATCCCCTTTATCAGGCCCACAGGCCGTACACCGCAACCCATCCCCGGGCCCAACCACAGGAGCGCGGTAGGTTGTTGAGGCCAGGTTTTGATCCCCTGACCTCCTTGATGAGAGCTTGCCTGAAAGCTCTTTATCAAGGAGGTCAGGGAATCGAAACCTGGCCTCAACAACCTACTGTGCGCCTGTGGTTGGGCCCGGGGATGGGTTGGGGTGTACGGCCCGCGGGCCTGATAAAAGGGATGCCATGGTGTGATTCCATGGTGGGCCCGACAGTTGGCTGCCAGACGTGGGCCTCTAGCTAGGCCAGGTGCAAGGCCTAGTCGACAGAGCGGGTTAGCTCTGGGTCACTGCATCATAAGTGTTGGATCTTACGGCACCCTTAGAGGGGGGGTGAATAAGGGTTGACAATATTTTTTTCTTAATCTTAATTTACTAGGGGAAATAATTAAAGAACTCAAAACTAATTTTTCATAGACAAACTAAATAATTAGAAACTAATAAGAATAGAAATGATAATCTTTTATTTCATAAGTGATAAAACAAAATACAATATATCTCTATGAAGCTAGAGATAAAGGCTATGAAAAATATAGTCTACTTTTGATTTCGCCGGTCCTTCTACATGAACTAGCAGGCTAAAGCAGATCTCTCCCAAGATCTTACTACTAGCCTTCCCCTAAATCCTACCACGATCTAGACGATGCACACAAGGCAACGATTATTCCCTAAGCCATAGAAGGACTTGGATGCCACGCAAAAGGTGACAATTTTCCCCTAATCCACGCAAGGACGTAGATGCCACGCACAAGGCGGAGATTTCCCCTAAGCCACATAAGGACTTAGACGCCACACACAAGGCAGCGATTTTCTCCTAACGATTACAATGACAATAATGATAAAATATAATCTTTAGAATTAAGAACTCCCTCTAAATGTAGCACTGAATATGACGATGAATCCTTGCCAAGATTTATTCATATGCCATGTACATGTCGTCGCTTCGTCGCTCTTAAACCGTCTTGGGAGGATGGAGTCTTTTTGGATGTTAGAGCTCTCTGGATCAGTTATACGGGAAGGAACACTCCAAATTCTGTAATCTTTTTTATCCACAGAAAAATGAATTACTTTTATATATTATCAATATCGTCCGACGACACTGGATGTCGCCAATCAGCGATATCATATTTGGCTGTCACGTGTCTCACGATTCTGAGGTTTCTGTGGGATGATTCGACCGTGGAACTATCTCTGGGCGATAGTGTTTATCGCCTGGCGATATCTCCTTTTAAATTTTGCCAACCGAACCATTTTTAGATTGTACATGATTTCGATCTCATTCCAGAATGGGGTGGCACGTTCTGTAACTCCTCCCGGATTGAAAGTTATGATTGTTTGAAGTTTAGCACACAAAACTCGTCATTTTGTTTTTTTTTTCTAAAGTGTACAGACCCTTGAATCATGCCCAAGACTGATGACTTGTCCCCTCATTCAACATGTACAACCTGCACATTATAATTACACAAAAGAGTAGATCAAATAGATCACGGTATTTGTTATTCTCAAATCAAGAGATGCAGAATGCATGCTCCAACAGAAATATTTCCACATAATTTTGATTGTGAGTATCCCAAAGTATAATGAAAGTACATTTGGAAAGGGGTTGTTATGGCCGATAGAGTTTTCTTATAACAACAACCATGAGGCCTATATTGTAGGAAGTGTCGGCACTTGGATCAGATTATATTGAGGATACAGACACACACATACGGCTGATCAGGAATAGGATGCTATGTGGCCAAGAACACTACCTGATGATTTTAAAAATCTTTGTTGCAGGCTCAAGGGAAGGTGAGTTTATTACTCCACAACTATCATAGGTTATAACCACATCATTTCCTTCAACAAACACAAAAACCTGAGTTAAGCACCACTTTTGTCTAACCCAGATCTGAGTACTAGGTGGGAGATAAAGTTTTCTTGAAGATACATCCAGTGCACGGGGTTTCGCGGGTGCAAAGGCACCAGGAGCTCAACCCTCAGTTTATGGGGCTATGCATGATCCTAGAGCGGTTCGATCCTTTGGCATATCGGCTGGAGCTGTCGCAAGAGTTAGAGAACATGCATGACGTCTTCCATGTCCCCTCACTTCAGAGAGCCTTTCTTCGGCCGGAGTAGTACATTACAGTTACAACAGGCCCAGAAGAATTCAATCAGTCAGTTCATTTGGAGCTGATCCAGATTGACGATACAACGATTCGAGTTCTGCAGAAAAAGAAGGTTCCCTTGGTCAAGGTGTTGTGGTTCAACCACGGATGGGAGGAGCACACCTGGGAGCCGATGGACCTAATGCAGAAATAATTTCTAGAACTCTTCGCCACAAATACTTTATAAAATATTTTTTTCTGAAAGGTTCCTTAATTTCTCATGCTTAGAACCTCGTAGACCCGAACTTGAATTTCAGGTATGAAATTATTCTTTTATTTATTGGGATTTGTAACACCCCTTTTGTCTTCTAGACCCCTTAACTTAGATTAGGGTAGGGCATGTGGTGAGTGAGAGGGTTTAGGCTCGGTATTGACCTTAGGGACCAAGGAGTTAGGGTGGGCTCACACGGGGCCCACTATAGGGTTTAAGTCCACATAGGTCAAACTGGCCCAAATTGAAACCATGAATACAACTGGACCAAACCACTATGTCTGTAACCCTAGAAGAAATCTAAGTGGCCCAAAAGCCCATCGCATGGGCACCTATTGGCCCAATTTGACCAAAGTCAACCCTTACCATAGTTTGATCAAAACCACATACATAGGTCTAATCATCTTAAGTAAGGCATCACCATGGCCCAACCCATGTTAGGTTGTGTCATAGGATTCATGACCATCATGTGGGGCCAGCACACTCATCAAATTGACCAAGTCAACCCAAAAGTCAAACTTGGTCAACTAAGCCTAAATAGAGAATCAAGGAGCCAAGCACAATTCTAATGGGCTAAGGCTATGGACCATGGCCCAACCAATGTTGGGTGGTGCCATAGGACTCATGAGCATCATGTGGGTCAGCCCACTCATCAAATTGATCAAGTCAACCCTAAAGTCAAATTTGGTCAACCTTAGGACTAAATAGGGAATTTAAGAACCAAGCTCAATCCCAATGGGCTAAGGCCTTGAAACATGACCCATTAGCGACCCATTAACACAATGATCATCCATGCCCTCTGAAATTAGAGAGATGACATGCATGGGGGTATTTTGGTAATTTTCCCCAAAAATCAAGAGAGAGAAGAGAGGGAAATTAGGGATGGAGGCCATGTGGCCCTCCTCCTCCCTTCCCAAGTTTATTTATGAGCTCCAACAACATTTCCCAGCCATTTCCATCAAGCTCCATACCACATGGCATCTAGGAGGTGCTTCCAATGTAGAGGCCTAACTACCCTTAATGACATCTCATTATACAACCAATATCAGCTCATTTCGACCATCCCATTAGCTTCAGAAGGTGGAAGAGAGTTGAATTCGACTCATGTATCAAGGAAAACGATGGAGAAATGGGTTCGGGAGCAAGATCGCCGGAGAGGAGAAAATCCATGTTCAACCGCCGCCATCGCCTCCGTCGGTCCCCAATCAAGGTCTGTTTCTCCTACTCTCCCTCTATGCTAGATCTCTAGATCCATTATAAGAGATATAGGGCTTGATTGAGCCTGATTCAATGTGAGGAAGGTGAGTTTTTCGAGTTTTTTTCTTTTTGCTCAGGTTCGTCGGAGGAGTCGCCTCTGGCGGCCATGTCGCTGGGAAATGCCAGCCAACACCTCAACGGAGGTGGTGGTGATAATCGCCGGTGGTGGAGGTGGCCCATGTGGCTAGAACTAGGAGATTAACTTTCTCCAACACGGGTTGATCTGGACCGTTGGTGCATCGGGGAAGATAACCCACACCGTCCATCTTAATGGATATAAACTAATATGATTAATTTAATTAGTGTGTATTTCTGTCACACTTATTACAGTGACTTACGGGTAAATTTTATGCCCTTAGACACAAATTTAGAAATGGTTTGAAACATATAAAATGTATCCCAATGTCATAAATTTAATTTGACACCTTAAACATGACATTTGGAGCACTATAGCTCCTTGTAGGGCAATTCTCCTAGGACTGCTTCTAAACTAGGATAGAAATTAAAATGAGTGCCTAGGATAAAATACAACTTCACATGCAATGAGATTTGTATCATGCATGTGTATATCATAGACTTAGACTGTGCCCAAAAATCAGGACACTTTGAAGATATTTTCTATAGTTTTAGTCAAAATTTGATTTATTAAATATATGCAATATAGAGAGATTTGCAACTCCAATTGGCCCCAAATTTGGGTTGATTGATCCTAATATCATTTTAGGACCATGGTAAACGTTTAGTGGCATTTGGACTTCTGCATGTTAGGGGATCCAACTTATAAGTTGAAGGTAGAGCTGTCTTTGGTGTGCTTATAGCAAAAATGTAAAAATGAGAAATTAAGCCTATTTGACTCATTGCATGTCAATGAAATCTTGGCTAGGGGTTTATAGTGATGGAATACACCTTCCATAGAGAAATTAGGATTTTTGGAAACAAAAATCCAATAGTTTAGATTTAATTCAAATTTAATACACTTATGTGTCATAGGAAATTAGGGCATATGAGCTTGGAAAATACTAGATCTTTGTCACAAGCCCTAAAATATTATTTCATTTCTCTAAAAAATTTAGTGAAAATTTTGGGGATTTAATTCACGTGAACATAGTATAAATTCCATTTATACCCTTATTTGATTTTGATTAAAAGCATAATTCATAATACTTGGAAAATTATGAAAAATTGCCTAGACGCTTATTTATGTATTGTGAACCCTTGTAATATTTCTTGAAATTTTCGGATGATTAATTATCATATTTGTACTAATATTGGCATTTCTATAAATATATTGAATTGTGGGAATTTTAAGTAAAACCCGTGGATATAACTGTGAAAATTTGTTTTGAACTTTATCTTGACAATATTAATGTATGGAAAGTTTCCCTGAATTTTTTGTTGAGTATTTTTAGTACTTCCTTTGCAAAGTGGTAAATTTATGACATTAGTCATAAATAGAAGAAAATTGGGAAATTTTGAATACTGGCCTTTTCAACCAAGATAAACACCAGATAAATTTATTAGTCCTTTAAAACCTCTGGTTATTATAGTTCATGTTCAATGTGACTTATGTCACATAATTAAATAATTTTAATTATGGCCCAAAATAGTTAAAAAAATCCTAGAATTCTGAATTACCACTAATATGCATATGATTAACACATGATAAAATTTTGGAGGCCTTAGGCCCAAGGAATCATAAGTCACCTCACATGGGCTAAGGTTAGGCTTGAGATGCATTTAGTAAAAGTGACATGTAGTGTTAGGACTTTCAGGGTAATGTGATATAATTGAAATTAGAAGTGTGTTGGGAAGTTTGATACCCTGGTTAGAATCATAAGTACGTCACTACTTAGCATCAAATGTTAGAGTGTAAGCCACCAAAAAGAATAACAAGGTCGGGGTCCGACGAAACTTTGTCTTTCTCCTAAAAGTACCTTAAATCATTACATTTACTCATGAGCAACAACGAGAGTGAGGTGTTAAAATCGGGTAGTCACCAATAATAATAAGTGTACTAAAATGGGGGATTTGGGATTCAGCCCATCGTATTCCTTAGTGCCGTTGCGATCCCATCACCGGATTGACTTCGGGAAGTCCAGGATTAACCCTAAGTCGCTAAGTATAATTAAAATTAGACAAGAGTAGTCTAATAGATTGAGGAACAATGTTGCAATCTCACTCATGTAGGAGTGGAGGGATTCAAGAAGGGTTAGTCCCGCGAGCTGGAGGCTCGAGAGTTTTTAAAACAATCTCACCCTTATTGGGTTGGAGGGATACAGGACAGGTGGGTCCTGCGAGCTGGAGGCTCGGGAGTTTGATATCAGGATGGATTGGTCCTGCGAGCTGGATGCTTGGGATGAAATAACTTTCACGTGCATATAAACAAATTATTGGCGGGACATTCGGCACTGGTCCAGTCGTCACACCAACATCAGTATGTTGAACATGGCGAGGTGTGATGATTTGAGGGGCAAGTAGGTTATTTTATACTGCGTTCTGGAGGACGATCCTCGAAAACACATACTCGACTAATAAGACTGATGGGATAGCCAACAAATAGTATGCAGAGACTCTAGAGTGCACATAAGACGTGTACAGATACGTATGAGAAGTCTAGGACTGGTAGTGTGTATACCCGCCTAGGAGTAAAAATGCCCTCTCCACTACTGTCGTAGCCACAATAGTGGTACCCGAGAGTTTAGCTAACTCCAAAAATTGGGAACTAAAGATCTGTGATCACAGAGTCACGAGGGTGAGTTTGACTTGTATGAATTATAGCATGCATATCACATCATAACACACATACATACATAGTACATTCATATTGCAGATCCTTATCATATAAACTAGTATGAGCTCTTTTATATGATAAGTTATATTACCTGAAACCTTAACTTCGAAGTTTGTATGGGCATTCATAAAATTTAAGGTAGTCCTGTGATGATAACTTAGTTGTAGTTCTTTATATTACTGCACTATTCTTCATTATCCTTACTACGTCTCTTTTCAGTACTACTGCTCCTTTCATTACTGTTTGTATAGTCTTGCTATACACAAACAACTGCTAATATAATAATTTAAATGTTAGAAGCTTACTTTTGTTAGCATAGTTTCACTGTCACCTACTCTTTTATTTCTACCCCTTGTTGTCCTCTGATTTTGTCCTCCCGCATTGTGTCTAGGAGTCGCGAGGGTGAGGCGAGGACAAAATGGCTTAGTCTTTATGACTAACGGTCGGTTGTGACCGTATCATTTTAGGAGCTCAAGTAGATAGATCCCTAGTACGTCCAACAGGATGAGGTGGCAGGACATAACGAGCAGATACTGCGCACTACTACCATAGCTTAGCGTCAGGTGAAGACGGGTGTTTCAGTTTTTGCTTCCACTTAGAGTGATGTGTGAGAGAGTGATTTATTCATTCTGGCATGTATTAGGCATAAGCCCTTACTTTCTATATACTCGTTGTTGGACTATGCAGTTTCATTATATATATATATATATATATATATGATTTTTCTGTGATGTGGACTTGCTATATTTCTTATATTGCTTCTACTCTCATAATTGGCCTACAGGTTAAATGATCCTAATAACCGACAGGATCTATGTCATGCGGCGGTGACTAACCCATGTGTTAGTGCCACCATAGAGCGACAGTTCTGGGCATAAGATCGGGTAAACTCCTTGGTAAGGGCGAGGGTCTTACAGGAGAAAAGAACGCGTTCTGACCAAAAAAACATTTCTTAGAGAAAGGAACGCGACCGAAGCAAAACAATCGTGTATGAGCTAAAAAACCCACATTCGGGCAAAAAAAACTATATACGGGAGGAAAAATCACGCAAGGGAGAAAAATCATGTCCAGGCAGAAAAATCATGTAAGGGCAAAAAAGTCAGATCTGAGCTGAAAAATTGAGTTTGAGCGAAATAATCATGTAAGGCCCAAAAAAATCATCTCCAGGAAAAACAATTCATGCACTAATGAAATAAAGTTTACGGAGCTGAAAAATTGCGTCCGGTCGAAAAAAATTGCATCCGGACCGAAAAATCCCAACCGAGCTAAAAAATCACTTCCAGGGAAAAAATTGAGTCCATGGAATAAATTTCGTCCCGGCAAAAAATGCATTCGAGCCAAATAATCGTGTCTGGAACGATAAAATCATGTCTGAGTGAAAAAATTGTAGTCGGGTCTGAAAAATCGTGTTTGGACGAAAAAATAACGTATGGGCAAATAAATCGTGCGCGGGCCGAAAATATTTCACACGGACTGAAAATTTTGTGTTCAGCAAAGAAATTACATCCCGATAAAAACAACGCCACCGACTTAATAAATCACGTCAAAACGAAAAACCTCGTCCAGGTCGAAAATCGCAGCTGTGTCGAAAAATGAGCATCGGGCCCAAAGATCATTTTCGTGCCCAAAAACCCACCCACGGGTGAAAAATACGTGCCTAGGCGAAAAAGTGAGACCAGATCAAAAACAGCTCCCGGGATATAACCCGCTCGGTCAAAAAATACATAGTTGTGCAAAAATTCTCTTTTGAGCGAAAACGCCCACTGGCTTGAAATCACTCAATTATTCAGGAAACTCATGAGCAGAGGTAAGAAATGACAATTTTTTAGTTCAAAGCCAAAGTCGTAGGTTTTCACTTAAAAGCCAATAATCATGCACATTTAGTCACTTTGATTGTGAGAATTGAGTTTGTTGGGTATTGTACCCACAATTGTTGGGTATTGTACCCACAATAGCCTTGATTTAAAGAAGTGTCCTTTGAACTAAGTTGAATCTAGTTTATATTTGATGCTAGTTTAAATTATGTTGTGCAGGTCTTAATTGCAAAGTACAAAGCATTGTTAGGTTACAATGAGTCTCCAAACACAGTTCTATGCAATGTAATTCCTCATTGTATAGAACAGCGTGTTGACTCCTGTGTAATCTCTCTAATGTCGTATACTTCATCTCTAGCATCCCAAAGAAAGTTGCTGTTCGAGAAGTTCAAAATTTGCTAAGTCATTCCGTTGAGTGATCTCCCAAGTATTGTAAAATTTAAATGAAGCGCACATGTCACAAACATTTATAAAATGAAATAATTAAGTAAAATAATTGTCTGTGTCCTATGCGTGCGAGATCGACATGAACACTATTAATTAATTCCTACTGCATAGTGCAATCAAAAGATATAATATAGTACGCAATCAAAAATTAAGTGCGAAAAAAAAATTAAATATGCGTACCATTTTTGGACTCGGTTTCATGCGGCATAGTTGTCGACATTCTTAACAATGTGTTTGTATTTCTTCGGATAAAATCGGTTGCCCATATTGTTAGATGTTGGGAAATACTCTCCCCGTTGAATTCCTTAACAAGCCATCCAGAGGAAAGTTCAAAATCCTCCCGTTGACTTCTCCTATGTATGTGAATCGGGACTTGATGATGTTTTCAAGAGCAGCAAAAGGATGGAGTTCTTAATCTTCAATAACTGCTAGCCTCTAAGTCAATAATGGAGGAAGATACAAGTAACATATCAATAGATTGTATTTCAAAATAATAATGAAAAGAAAACAACGATGGTATCACTGGTTGCATAACAGATGAAGACGATCTGCCCAACATAAAACGCCTTACGATCGATTTCCTTGATCGTCAATGACGTTTTCTTTTGTTGTACTGAAGATATGTTAATCCTATTTGACAAGGACTTCAACGATGGAAAGTAATAGGAGAGCAGTTTCCCATCAGGAGAAGATGCACAGTAACTGCAGCGAGAGAAACCACAAGCACTGTTTCTCCCTGTTCACGTATTGGATTTTACAGCAGATAATCGGCTTTTAAAATTCCTTTAATAGGAGAGGGATGTAAAGAGTGGGGAGAAAACACTGAAGGCAACTCAAATTATCTCTCAAAAAATATTATAATTTGCATACGTAAAATGAATCGTGCAAACAAATTAAAACTGATTACTCTGCACATGTCAGGGGAAGACCAAGCTCGCATAATGAAGGTACGAATTAGTCTAGCCCAACTATCATAGGTTTTGACTATTCACGAAAACTAATTTTGACGCACACTTACAGGAGATATAAATAAAACCCGTACTGACACATGTGCTTGATCGAGATGGCTCGATTGAATTTGTCCACTCATAATTAGGAAAACTTACATTCTCTCACTTGGACTATTTCAATTGTAATTTAGATCATTCTCAGATCAAATCACTCCACTTAATTAAGGGTACCATAGTGAAACTTGCATCTTGAGTTCCCTCCACGCGTCAATCCGGTCCAACTGAAACATTCACTTCGAATAATGGCGGAAGCCACATCATTATGCGACATGGGTCCTTCCATGGTCACGAGGGCTTACACATTCAATCGACATTGACACAATGTGGTCAGTAATAGTCAAAAAACATACTGAAATGTGATCACAAATTGTTATTTAACCCAGTAGTCAATGAATTTCTCTACTAAATGCACTAAACCATGGTTTGAGAAATTCTCAACACTCAAAGAGTGTGTATGTCTCTTAAATGAATATCTTAAAATTTTATTAAGGTGTCATGAGACATATGATCAAGACTTTATGAATTAAATGAATGCATTAAGCATTATGCTTGAAACTGACACATGTTTCAAGACTTATTTATGAATTGTGACGTGTCACATGAATGTGTGAATATTGCAACTGAATGATATCACATATGAATGTATAATTTATGTTTGAAATCAAACTATATGAAATTTGCCACATAAATGTGTGAATATCGCAACTGAATGATATCACATATGAATGTATAATTTATGTTTGAAATCAAACTATATTAATTTGCCAAAAATTATTGCATATATATGAAATTTAAAGTACAAATGAAATAACATATGATAAATTATATTAAATAGAGCAATGAATATAGCCTCCCACTAATCAAGTACATCAATAGACTTCACCAGACCCATACCGCAGACATGCTTCTTAAATATAGGAGTCGAATTCCCATGGTAAGTAGATCAACTATCATATCATTTGTCCTAATGTTCTCCACAATGATGTCATCCTTTTTAACAAATTCTTTCACGGTTAAGAATTTAATCTCCATATGCTTAGACCATATGATACTTTTGTTATTCATAGAGAACATCACAGTTAAATTATTATCACAGTATAAATGAATGGGTCCAGTAACTGTATCACTAACCTTCAATTCAATAATGAAGTTCTTGAGCCAAACTGCGTGAGTAGTGGCGCCAAAAAGAGCAACGAACTCCGCGTGCATAGTAAAAGAAGTAACGGGTGTCTGTTTGACACTCTTCCATGAAACAGTCCCTCCAGCCAACTTAAAAATGAATCCTGATGTTGACTTTCGATCGTCCTCATAACCCACAAAATCTGTGTCTGTATAGCCCACTAATCCTAGGTTTTATTCTCTATAGTAGAACAGTTAAAACTCTTTTGTCAGCCACCCAATGATCAAATCCTGGGTCCGACTGATATCTGCCTAGAAGACCCACTGCAAAAGCAATGTCAGGTCTGGTGCAAACCTGAGAATACATTAAGCTACCTACTATACTGGAATATGGTATATTCTTCATGGACTCTCTCAATATCATTTCTAGGGTACTGTGATCGACTTAACATGTCACCCTTAAGTATCATCACATTGCCAGCTTTAAATTCGAGCATGCTAAATTGCTCAATTACAAGTTAAATGTAAGACCTCTGAGAGAGTCCCAATGTATGACGAGATCGATCCCTAATAATCTCTATCCCTGGAACAAAAGATGCTTCCCCAATATCCTTCATATCAAAATGTTTGGATAACAACTACTTAGACTCATGTAGAAGTCCCAAATCACTACTCACAAGCAAAATGTCATCTATATAGAGAATTAAGAAGATGAATTTGCTCCCACTGATCTTAAGATATATGCAACATTATACTTTATTTTCAATAAACCTAAATGTAGTAATCACCTCATCAAATTTCAGATACCATTGTATTGAGGCTTGCTTAAAACTATATAGGGATTATTGAGCTTGCACACAAGTTTGTCAGTATGACCAGACTTGAATCCCTCAGGTTGCACCATATAGACTTCTTCTTCAAGGTCGCCATTCATGAATGCTATTTTAACTTCTATCTGGTGCAGCTCCAAATCATAATGATCCACTAGAGCCATAATGACTCTAAATGAGTATTTAGATGAAACGAGAGAGAAAGCTTCGCAGTAATCGATCCCTTTTCTTTGAGAAAATTCATTTACTACCAGTCTGGCTTTAAACCGCTCGACCTTTCCCATAGAGTCTTTTTAGTCTTAAATACCCATTTAGAACCATTGGGCCTACAGCCTTTGGCAACTTAGGTAATTCCCAAACTTTATTATGCCTCATAGACTCCATCTCATCTCTTATTACATCCCACCACAAATCAACTTAAGGTCCAAAAACAGCTTTAGTAAATTTCACTAGGTCAATCACATGACTAATGTCAAAATCGCTCTCACCCAAATAAACGACATAGTCAGAGGAAATTGCAGACCTCCTCCCCATATTGGATCTTTTAGTATGTGCCTGAACAATATCAGTCTGCTGAGGTAACTATATGGGAGGCGGCTGTAAAGCTGGCTCCACTGCCTCTACAAGCTCTACAAATAGGTTCAGGAACCTCTAGTCTTTCAATAATAGGTAGAGTATAATTAATATTATTGGGAATATTGCCCTCATTGTTCCCTAGATTTCAAGATTTGAAGAGGCATCACAATCAGTACTAAAAGCATAATTGTATTTGATGTTGTTCAAGCTCATCATGTGCAGGATGTTCTATGGAACAAGTTTAGACAGGTTGTCTAAGTGGTTGTGACAGGTGATCACAATGTATAGAAGTGGAGAGACAAAAATTTATCCAAGTCCACAGGCGTTAAGTTAAGCCAGTTCACTCAACTTTAGAAGTCAAAGAAATATGCTGGAGAAGCTGAAAATCACCTAAGTCCATAGACATTGAGTGAAGCCTGTTCACTCAACGCCAGACGCCAAAAAGTGCCGAGTAAGGTGTGGATAGTCAAAGCCCTGTAGTTGGTTAAGCAATTCAGCAGCTAAGTCCATAGGTGTTGAGTGAAGGCAGTTCACTCAACTCCATATATCAAAAGACGTCGAGTATAGCTGAGTCTGTCAAATCCTCAGCATTAGCAAGATGAGAAATTGATTAAGTCCAGAATCGTTGAGTGAGGACAGCTCACTCAACACCTGATGAAAGAAGCATTGAGTCAAGCTCAAGAAGTTGAAGATTCTATCTATAAATCTGGCTAAGTCCAAAATCGTTGAGTGATAATAGCTCACACAATGCTCTCAAAGCCTCAGCAAGATGGCAGACTTTAGAGAAGAGGCCAAGTATAAAAGTATTGAGTGATGAAGTTTCACTCAACGCTCTCAATGCCTAACAGATAAAGATAGTTGTAGCTAATGTTGAAGTATTAGACCGGGCGGCTTGGCGGTCTGATCCAGCGGTTTGTTGACCGAGCGGCTTAGCGGTCTGATCCAGCGGTTTGTAGACCGGGCGGTCTGTCGGTCTACCTCTGCGGTTTGTTCTATCCTGCTGGAGTTGCCGAGCGGTTAGCCCATCTGTCTAACCGCGCGGCCTATGCGGTCTCCATTATTCTAGCCGCTCAGTACTGTAAATGTTTAGTCCCACATTGTTTGTATACTCTCTTTCTTATCTCCTCCATTCTATATAAGGGAGGCCATACCTTTGTAAATGATATCTTTTTTGGATAATAAAATTTCGATTATTCAAAAGTTTATTCGGCTTGTTCTCTTCTTTTCGCCTCTTTTTCTCTACTTTCTAACATGGTATCAGAGGGAGGTTTCTCTACTTTCTAAGATAGTTGTAGCTAAGTCCAGGGGCGTTGAGTGATTCCAATTCACTCAACGCACTCAATTCCTAGCAGTGCAGAAGAATTTGACTAAGTCTAGAGGTATTGAGTGAAGTCAGTTCACTCAACGTACTCAATGTCTGATGATGTAGAAAATTTGACTAAGTCCAGGTTCGTTGAGTGAAGGCCAGTCATTCAACGCACTCAGTGCCTGAAGTTGATTCAGAAGATTTGGCTAAGTATAAAATTGATGACGTTAGCCAAAGTCAACAAAGTTCAAATTAGTTATGGGAAAGTTACAGAACATGACAAATACTACCGGAGGTCTACTGTACGTCTTCTTCCATTAAATCAAGGTGCAGCTGTCAATCACAGGTCATCCCCACTGCTTCTTGGACCTGTTAATCGGCGGAAGGTAAAAGGTACATGATGGTAGGAAGGAACTTTAACTTTTAGGGGTTTTCTCATTTCGAAAAGTTGCGGTCGGACTTCATCTTCCTCGCCATTATGGCCGAGTTTGAAGCTTGAAGTTGAACCAGCTGATCTAAAAGTTCTTTCTAGTTACTATAGATAATTTCTTCTGCTATAGCAAGTTTAGATAAGGGTTCTAATAAATAAGGAGGAGCAGAGTTTACAAGTTCTTGTTGGTCCAGGTTAGCTGATTGAAGAACATAAGAACTGACTAATCCTCAGTCTTATTCAACAAGTTCAAAAATAAGTTTCCGAGTTTCTTCTGCACAGGCATCTTCTTATTGAAAATACTATTTCTGTTGCTGTGAAGAAAGTTAGGGCAGTTAACTCAGATTAGGAGACAGACACAGAGCAATTTCTCTGGTGTCAAATCAACCACACCAACCAACTCTCTTTCTATAGGATTTGTTTATATCTGAGTTGTAAGCCTGATTTATAAAGGCTGAGGTAGGGCTGTTTAGTCTGAGTTTGTAGGATCCCTATATGGATCTGAGTGTAGGGCTATTTAGCCTGAGTTTGTTGGATTCTTGTGTGGATCTGAGTGTAGGGCCAGTGTGCCTGAGGTAGGGCCTTCGGTCTGAGGTAGGATATTAATAGATGTGAGGTAGGAGAGTGTGAGTCTCTGAGTTCTAGGGCTAACCTCTATAGCCTGAGCTGTAGGACTTGTGCTCAAGTCTGAGGTAGGTGGTCTTTTGACCACTGAGTTGTAGGAGCAATCTTTCTCTGAGGTAGGGCTTTTTTCATGAGCTGTAGGTCTTGGGGGAGACTGAGAAATCCTAAGGGATCTGTGTTGTAAGCTCTAAGGAGGCGAGTTTGGAGAAGAGGCCTTGTCTAATAAGCTATTAGAAAGGTGAGGGAACGTGAACATACCCATAATCTGGGGAACTACTATAAATCTTGTGTTTGCTTTGTGTGATTGTCTTGGAAGCATTATTTAACTCACCCACAACACACTAAGTAGATGATAAATTATAAAAGACCAAAAACCTATTCACCCCTCTAAGTGATTAGCTACCTTGGAATTAAAGACTTTCAAATAGGTCTAATTTCATTGACTTCTTCAATGGTATGAGAACGAATATGTTGCTCAATAATATCAAACTCCAAAACTTTACTGTTTGTGACTCTACAATTCTAGGACCTCCTGAAGGGAAATAAAACTTAAACCTCTTCGAATGACTTGGGTGGCCAATGAAGTAGCAATGAGAAGACCCAGCGGCAATCTTACTTTCTGATGGATTATATAACCGGACTTCTGCAGGACAACCCCAAGCCTGCAAGTAAATTAGGCTAGGTGGCCACCCAATCCATAGTTCAAAAGGTGTTTTGGGCACTGATTTAGGTGGAACTCTATTAAGAATGTAAACAACAGTCTTAAGTGCTTCACCCCAAAGAAATTCATGAAGATTTATCCCTCTCATCATGCTCCTCATCATATCCTTAAGGGTGAGATTGCGCCTTTTGTCCACACCATTCTGTTTAGGACATCCCAACATTTAGTATTGGGCGACAACGCCACAACTCTCCAAGTACTTGGCAAAAGGACCTTTATGGTGCCCAGAAGCATCTTGTCTGGCAAAATACTCGCCTCCCCTATTACACCTAACAATCTTGACAACTTTCCCTAATTATTTCTCGACTTCAGTCTTGAATAATTTGAATTTATCAAAAGACTCAGACTTTTCCTTAATAAGAAACAAATAACCGTAGCGGGAGAAATCATCAATGAAAGTAATGAATTATGTGTTTTTGCAGAGCATAGATGAATATGGTCCACCAATGTCCATATGATTAATATCCAACAAGTCTATGTTATGTATAGCGCCCTTCTTCATTATCTTGGTCATATTACCTCTACAACAGTCAACACACATCTCTAGGTCACTAAAGTCAAGAGCAGGAAGAATGTTATCCTTAATCAATCTCTCTACTCTATCCCTAAAGATGTGGCCAAGCCTTTTATGCCACATCATTGATGACGTTTCCTTAATTAGTGGCTTTTTAGAAATAATATTTTCAATATTAAATGAAGTTGTATAAATTCCATTAGGACTAAGACGCATTCTATATAAACCATTAGACAAAGTGTAATGACCAACAACACGTGATTCATAAAACCACTGAATTAAAACTCCAGAAATGTTAAAATCATAATTAATTTTGTCTAAAGTAGAAACAAAAATTAAGTTTCTCCGAAATGCAGGAATATAAAAAGTATCTTTTAACAAAAGCTTAAAAATAGAATCTAAAATCAAGCAGATATCTCCTATAAACTTGACTTTAACTTCAGCGTTGTTTCCCATCGTGAGCCTACACTCCTTACTTGGCCTCCTCTTGTTGGTGAACACTTGTAATATGTATGTAACATGATTAGTTGCTCCACTATCAAGCCACCAGGAACAAGATGAGGTTTCAATTAAGTTAGATTCACATAAGACAAGTGCAAGAGGAATACCTTTAGTGTGAGCCCATGTTTGTATATCCAAGACTTGAATTTCAGGCGCTCACTTTTCACGTGTTCTTTCTTTCTACAGAAGAAACATGTTAGAACTTTCTTATGACACCAGCAGTATCCTTTGCTCCACTAGACTGACCATCTTGAAACTTAATTGGAGCCTTGGACTTCTTCTTCTTCTTGAATGAAGCCTTTGAGATGTCAGTGCAGTGTGAGTCTTTTCATTCTTCAGCTTCACTTTCTCAGCAACTCATCGAGTGATCCAGATTCTAAGCCTCATCCTGAGAATTATATGTAGTCTTCAGGATACTTGTGAAAAAGAGCTAAATAAAGATAAATTTTATTGTTCCAAAAAGATGATAAATACAAAGGTATGCCCACTTATTTATAGAAAATGGCGGAGATGAGAGAATACAACAAGAGATGTGGGACTAAATACAATTCGTGGGACTTATGCGGTTTGACACTATTAAACTGCAATACTGTACAAAGCTACTGATCACCGAACGATAATAGAGGTAAGCCGCCCAACTGCCACTGAAGACCAATAGACTGTCGGTGCTAGCCGCAAGACTGCAACTACGGGTTGCCACCAGACCACAGTTGCGAACTCCCATCACTACAACTGCGGTAAGCCTCTAGGCCACTTTTGAGGCTAACCATCAGACTGCAGCTACAGTAAGCCTCCAGGTTTCTGCTGTAAATAACCACTAGACCGTAGTTGCAAGTAGCTCTAGACCGCATATACTAAGACAAGCCGCCAGACAAAACCGCTGCCTCCTATCAAATCGCCACACAACCAGATCGCCTAGATAAACTGCCTGACTGCACGAACAACAAGTCGCCATGACTAGACCTTCAAACCGCCAATCTCTAACACTCCCCCATAAGATAGAGCATATATGTCAATCGTGCCCACCTTGCTACAAACATCTGAAAGAGAAGCCAAAACTGGTTTCGTGAAGATATCTGTCAGTTCTTTATCAGAAGTGACAAATGGAGTGCAGATCTGATTCTTCAACACCTCTTCCCTAATGAAATGACAATCAACCTCAATGTGCTTTGCATTCTCATGGAAGACAAGATTATTTGATATGTAAATAGCGGCTTTGTTATCACAGAACATAGAAAGAGGATGATCATAGACTTCTCCCAAGTCAAGCATATGCGCTCGCAACCATTTCAGTTCGCAAGAAGTTGAATCCATACTACTACACTTAGCTTCAGCACTTGACCTTGAAACCACCGACTGCTTCTTGCTTTTCCAGCTAATAAGATTTCCTCCTACAAAGGTGCAAAAACCTGATGTGGACTTCCTATCTTCTTTGTTATCAGCATAGCTAACATTAGAATACACTTCATTCTTCAAATGATTATGCTTCTAAAACAACAATCCATTTTCTAGATAACCTTTCACATACTCCAGAATTTTCATGGTAGAATGCATATGACATTCTGTAGAAGTTTGCATAAACTAGCTGACCATCCCAAATACATAACAGATATCTGGTCTAGTAACAGTCAGATAGATGAGTTTGCCTACAAGTCTCCTGTATACAGTACAATTTGGGAGAAGAGAAGAATCTTCAGTCCACCCCTTATCATCCTCAATAACCATCGGACAATGAGCAGGTCGTGTACCAAGAAGACCAGTTCCCTTTAACAAATATAACACATATTTTCACTGTGAAAGAACCACAGAGTTATCATCAATACCTTCCTTATTATCACCAATAAGATAGATATCATCAACATAGACAGCAAGAACCACAAGGCCTTTAATAGTCTTGCATATAAATAGAGAATGATCTGAAGAACTTTGATTGAACCCAATAAGGGAAACAACTACACTAAACTTATCAAACGAAGCTCGTCGACTCTGCTTTAAACTATAAATCTTCTTTTGAAGCTTGCATACTGAGACTCCCCTTGAGCAATATACCCAAGAGGTTGCTCTATATAAACCCCCTCTTGCAAATCACGATAGAGGAAGGCATTATTCACATCTAACTGAGACATTTTCTAGTCTCTATTAATCGCAATAGAGAAAAGAACACATATAGTGCTGATGTGAGCAACAAGAGAAAAGGTATCAAAGAAGTCTACACCATACGTTTGATTAAATCCTTTGGCAAAAAGTCTTTCCTTATAGCGGTCAACAGAACCATCTGGAAGATACTTGACAACAAAAACCAATCGACAACCAACTACATCTGTGTCCAGAGGTGTGGGAACAAGTATCCAAGTACCTCTCTCAGTTAAAGTTTTCATTTCTTCATCCATATCAACTTTCCACTTCAGAATAGTGAGAGCCTCTACATATATATCAGAGATGATAGTACAAGATATAGCAAGAGCAAAACACTTTGAAACCAGAGAAAGCCGAGCATATGAGACAACATCTTCAAAAGGATTCTTAGTGCATTTTCGGATACCCTTTTGCAAGGCAATGGGAAGATCAAGATCACTGTAGTCTATATGAGCAGATCCACTGTCAGAAGAGGGAAAAGGCTCGGGAACAGGCACAGAAGGCTTCAAGGGCAAAGATCCAGTCTCGAGATAAGGAGATGGTAAAACATGAACAGTGGTGGAAAGAACTGGGTCTGGCATAGGTGCCGAGACATTAGGCATTGAAGATGAAGTATCCGAGGGCAAGAGAGAAGTAGGAGAAAAATACGGTATATCCTCAAAGAAGGTGACATCAGCAAAGACTTATTGTTTGCAGAGAAGAGGATCAAGACAGCGATTTCCCTTCTGGGTTGGTCAATAACCAAGGAATATGCATTTAACAGAATGGGGATAAAGTTTGTCATAACCAGGAGAAGGTATGCGAACAAATGCCGGACATCCAAAAACTTTAAGAGGTAAAGGAAACGGCTCGACCCTGGGGTGCAAAACTATAACGCCCTGAAACTCACAAGAGTGACGGGAGGCATTTTGTACCAAATTTGGAATTTGGTCGGGGTTACACGGCCTGGGTCACGGGCATGTCCCAGGGCGTGTCGGGGTCATTCGAATTTCTGGCAGCAAAGTCTCCATTCGAAGAGTTAGCCAAAGTCTGCGTTCGACGATTTTCCAGCAATTTTCTTTCGACGATTTGCCAGGGATCTACGTTCGATGATCTGGCTGCGTTCGACGATTTTGCCAGGTATCTGTGTTCGACGATCTGGCTGTGTTCGACGATTTTCCCAGTGAACTCTGTTCGACGATTTGGCTGGTTCGATGAGTTACCAGTGATTCTCTGTTCGACGATTCGGCAGCGGTCGACGATTTTGGTTCGACGATCGTCGAGCGGAGTTCATGACTGGTTGTCACGGGTATCCTTGACGGGATGCAGTGTTCGGCCCATTTCCAGGCTGGACTCGGATCACAGCCATGCTTTTCTTTCTTGGGATATGACAGCTGGTTGTCTTTCCAAATGGATTATACCCGAGTGTAGGGTTTAGAACCATTATTTCTATCGTTGGTTCTCTGTCTACGTTTTAGAAAGAGGGGAGAGCTCGAGGAAGAAGAAGGATAAATCCGGCCATTGGAGAAGTTTTGGAGCTCCAAATCGCGAGCCGACTTCGGATCTACGAAGGAAAGGAGATTGCGGTGATTTTCATCCGCATAGATTTCCATGGCGCTGAGGAAGAACGCTAGGGTAATGATTCTCTTTTTGAGCATGTGAAGCTCTTCTTCTTTTGCATAGGAAGCCTGCTCTCGCGAGTTTGCGGTGAGTTGGAGGCGTTCCTTCGGGTAGATATATAAAGTCCCTATTGTTTAGAGTCCATATTCGAGAATGGACATAGGAACGATGTATGAAGCCTATCCGGACAAGTTGGTCTTGATCGGTGATGTTGCATTGCATACATGGTCGGAGAAGACTCAGTGCGAATGTTTGTTTTTCGTGTTTTTCTACAAGGTAGATTGTAATTGGGAGACTTGGGGATTAACCCCAAGGTGCACCCGAAAAACTGGGTAGATGCGTGATTCTGGCAACATGGTGGCCTGGGATCCAACTTGAACATAACTGGGTTATGTGAAGTGTGTAACGGAAATAGGACTCAGAGAAGTTTGACCTGCGCATATGGCTTAAATTGTCATTGCAATGTGAGCACGGGTTAGATGGAACCGTACCCGTTTTATGTCGTTCGGTTAGAGCCGTTGGCATAGATGAGGGTCTTCGATGGTCTATGGCTTAAATTGATCGACGGGAGGCATTTTGTACCAAATTTGCAAATTTGGCTGGGGGTACACGGCCTGGGTCACGGGCGTGTCCCAGGGTGTGTCGGGGTCGTTCGACTTTCTAGCAGCAAAGTCTCCGTTCGACGATTTAGCCAAAGTCTGCGTTCGACGATTTTCCAGCAATCTGCGTTCGACAATTTGCTAGGGATCTGCGTTCGACTATCTGGCTGTGTTCGACGATTTTGCCAGAGATCTGCGTTCGACAATCTGGCTGCGTTCGACGATTTTGCCAGGGAACTCTTTTCGACGATTTGGCTGGTTCGACGAGTTGCCAGTGATTCTCCATTCGACAATTCGGCAGCGGTTGACGATTTTGGTTCGACGATCATCGAGCGGAGTTCATGACTGGTTGTCACGGGGTGTCCTTGACGGATGTGGTGTTCGGCACATTTCCAGGCTGGACTCGGATCACAGCCGTGCTTTTCTTTCTCGGGATCTGACGGCTAGTTGTCTTTCTGAATGTATTATACCCGAGGGTAGGGTTTAGAACCATTATTTCTGTCGTTGCTTCTCTGTCTATGTTTTAGAGAGATGGGAGAGCTCAAGGAAGAAGAAGGATAGATCCGGCCATTGGAGGAGTTTCGGAGCTCCAAATCACGAGCCAACTTCGGATCTACGAAGGCAAGGAGATTGCGATGCTTTTCATCTGCGTAGATTTCCATGGCACCGAGGAAGAACGCTACTGTAACGATTATCTTCTTGAGCATGTGAAGCTCTTCTTATTTTGCATAGGAAGCCCACTCTTGCGAGTTTGCGGTGAGTTGGAGGCATTCCTTCGGGTAGATATGTAAAGTCCCCGTTGTTTAGAGTCCGTATTTGAGAACGGACATAGGCATGATGTGTGAAGCCTACTCGGAGAAGTTGGTCTTGATCGGTGATGTTGCATTGCATAAATGGTCGGAGAAGACTCCGTGCGAATATTTGTTTTTTGAGTTTTTCTACGAGGTAGATTGCAACAGGGAGAATTGGGGATTAACCCCAAGGTGCACTCGGAAAACTGGGCAGATGCGTGATTCTGCCAACATGGTGGCCTGGGAGCCAACTTGAACATAACTGGGTTATGTGAAGTGTGTAACGGAAACGGGACTCGGAGAAGTTTGACCTGCGCATATGGCTTAAATTGTCATTGCGATGTGAGCATGGGTTAGATGGAACCATACCCGTTCTATGTCGTTCGGTTAGAGCCGTTGACATAGATGAGGGTCTTCGGCGGTCTATGGCTTAAATTGATGTGACCCATGGCAGGAAGACAAAATGCTCATTGTTTGGCCGTCAAAAAGGCGGTGGTGAGACTGGGGTGTCTATGGCTTAAATTGACATGACATTGACCGGTTTACCGAGAATGTGCCCTGAGTGCACGGGGCGTGTGGTCGTGTGTGCCAACGCCTGTGATGCAATGTATATTTATATACTGCTTGGTTATGCTAATAAACTGCAGGGAAGGAGTATCGCCGCCCCAAATTGGGGGCGGGATTGTTATAATTTGGTCAGCATTGCTGACCGTTGCCTTTGTTTGCCACCGTGCGGTGGTTTGTTGCTTGCAGGTGCTGCTGGACCATGCGGTCAATAGCGGGCTAAAGCCCAAGTTGCTGTGCCGGCCCTCGAAGGCCTAATATTTTGGAAGTTTTCTTTATTCATGTATGGCCAACTTGCGTGTCGAGGTTTGAAAACATGTAATTTTGAAGGAAACAATTTGTAAGGCCTTAAGGCCAATACTTGTGTATTTGTACTTCATTCCTTTGGGATTGTTTAGTGGAAATTCATGCTATTTGTGCTGGGTTCTTTTAATTGCAACTTATAAAACTGCTTTTGCTAGAATGCTCTGTGTAGGATGTTGGATTGGTTGGATGGTTTCCATTGAGTAACCACCCGGTCTGTCTGTGGTATATGGCGTCGGGCCCCGGCCGGACCTACTGCTATATGCTATGCGACGGATAGGGGGTGTTACAAAAACAGAGAATGGAGTCTTGCCTGAATAATGGACGAGGGAATACGATTTATAAGATAGCAAGACAGAAGAACAACATGACCCCAATAAGACCGAGAAATATTCATTTGTAAGAGAAGGCTGCGAGCAACATCCAAGAGATGACAATTCTTGCTTACAGCAACTCCATTCTGTGGAGATGTATAGGGACAAATAGTTTGATGAACTAAACCGTGGCTTGTACAAAAAAACATTGATGGCTTACATATTCCTTCACATTATCAGTATGAAGAACTTGAATATGCACATTAAACTGTGTGAAGATCTCAGTGTAAAAAGCGGTAAATATAGAGTAAAGTTCAGAATGCTCTTTTAAGAGATACAACCAAGTACACCTAGAGAAATCATCAATAAAGGTGACAAAGTACAAGCTACCTCTACCAACAGTGGCAGTAGGAGTAGGACTCTAGATGTAAGAGTGAACTAGTTCAAAAGAACACAAAGAAGAGCGATGATGTTTACCAAGCTGATATGCTTCATAATTTAAAGTGAAATCCTCTTGAGGAAGATCTGGGAGAAGTGGGTAGATGAGGCAAGACGGATAATGGCCAAGACGATGATGACATTGCTGAAGGGAAGAATAAGAAGAAAGAGCATCAACATTGTTAAGAAAGAAGAGACCACCAATCGCAGTCCCAGTAGCAATCGTAGCCTTGGTGACAGAATCCAAGAAAGAACAAGTAGTCGCAGTGAAAGTAACTGTTGAAGCCAAAAATGACCTCTGTGGAGTTCGGGGTCCCAAGAAAGTGGTGACCCCGCACCTACTACACCCGGAGGAACGTCACGGACCAAAGATCAAGAAGCTAGAAACAGACCCTCGGCTCTAGCGCAGATGTCCCACCTCACACCCGGAAGACCATTGAGGTCTCCCCCTCCATAGCCAAGGCTTAAGCTTGGGTGCGTTGAAGCATAAAGAGAGAATGAAGAAGTGATGAAGTGCCCTCTCCAGGGCACCCATAAGGGTCTATTTATAGTTTTCCAAAACTCATGTACCCAAATGTTTGAAATGCCCCTACGACAAATAAGCCTTGGACCAATAGAAAACATCCACACCGGGGGGTAGAGGGGTAATCCCCCCCTACCCCCAAGGGCAAGACGGTAAAAGCAGGGGGCAAGGGAGAGACCGCGGCCTCTGGCCGGTCTCGCCCCGCCAGGCTGCCAAGCAGGAGAGGGCAGGTGCGAGACCCCGGCCCCCGACCGGTCTCGCCCAGCCAGGCCGCCAGGCAGGAAGGGGCAGGGGCGAGACCCCGGCCCTCGGTCAGTCTCGCCCCGTCAGGCCGCCAGGCAGGAAAGGGCAGGGGCAAGACCCCGGCCCCCAGCCAGTCTCGCCCCTACTGGCCGCCAGGAAGGAAGGGGCAGGGGCGAGACCCCGGCCCTCGGCCGGTCTCGCCCCGCTAGGCCGCCAAGGAGGAGAGGGCAGGGGGGAGACCCTGGCCACCGGCCGGTCTCGCCCCGCCAGGCCGCCAGGCAGTAAGGGGCAGGGGTGAGACCCCCGCCCTCGGCCGTTCTCGCCCCGCCAGGCCTCCAGGCAGAAAGGGGCAGGGGCGAGACCCCGACCCCGGGCCGGTCTCGCCACACCACGCCGCCAGGCAGGAAGGGGCAGTGGCGAGACTTCGGCCCCCGACTGGTCCCGCCGCTCCCACCTTGCACTTATCAGGATGGGGCAGGTGCTAGCCAACTTGTCGTACCCGCCCCCCAAAAGAGGGACACTGGGGGGAGTTAGATTTTTCCTCCCCCTACTAGTATATTTCCAAGTCCAAGCCAAAATTGGCCACCAAGAGTGCAAAATCTCCCAAAAAGCTTAAAACCCAAAACCTACGAATACGGGGTTGTACACAATCCCCGCTCGTTTCGAGGTTTGAAAAAGCTCGGAAAGAAACGTCCAACCCAACGTATTCGCTGAGTGTAACTTTCCTGCAGGGTCAACCTGCCATGCCGGCTATGGGAGCCTGGGTGGCGAGACCTCCTCTAAGTAAAAAACACTTCACCCCCCGGAGGGGTCAACATGCCATGCCAGCTATGGGAGCCTGGGTGGCGAGACCTCCTACGGGTAGAAAACACTTCACCCCCAGGAGGGGTCAACCTGGCATGCCAGCTATGGGAGCGTGGGTGGCGAGATCTCCTCCGAGTAGAAAACACTTCACCCCCCTGGAGGGGTCAACCTGCCATGCCAACTATGGGAGCCTGGGTAGCGAGACCTTCTCTGGGTAAAGGACTTAGCTTCTACGAGAGATCAACCAGTCTTGTCAACTAGTGAGAGCCTGACAGTGGAATCATCATTGGAGCAAAGTGTAACGCCCCGAAACTTAAAAGAGTGACGGGGGAAGTTTTGGGCCAGATTTGGAATCTGGCAGTAGGCACACGGTCTGGGACACGGGCGTGTCCCAGGGCGTGTCAGACTGGAGTCGACGACTTGGCCGCGAAGTCGACGAATTTCGGTCGACACTGTTTCGAGACAGGGCACACTGCCTGTGACACAGGCGTGTCCCAGGGCGTGTCGAGCCCGTGTCGACGATCGGCTCGGGGTGTCGATGATTTTCGCTCGACGAAGTGTCGAGACGAGGCACACGGCTTGATACACGGGCGTGTCTCAGGGCTTGTCGAGCCCGTGTCGACAACCGGCCTGGGGTGTCGACATTTTCGCTCGACGATGTGTCGAGACAAGGCACACGGCCTCGGACATGGGCATGTCCAACGTCGTGTCGTGAGGTCGACGAACTTCACTCGACGAAGTGTCGAGACCGTGAACCCGGCCTGGAGCCCAGGCATGTTCGAGTGGACACGGGTTAGGACATGGGCGTGTCCAAGAACCCGTGTGAGTCTCGGGTTGTTTTCGGGCTAAATCAATGGGTGCACACGGCCGACCACACGGCCGTGTCAGTTGGAACACATGCATGTCAGGTCGAACACGAGCATGTTCGATGCCCATGTGTTGTTCCAGACGCGTCGATTTTGATGGCGAATGGGGGACACGGCCCTGGACACGTGCGTGTGCCAGGCCATGTTCGGCCCAGATTCTGCATTTTAGATCTGGATCGTGGCCGTTCGTTTCTTTAATTCAGGATCTGATGGCTGGGGGCTGTTAGTACTTGGATATACTCGGGATTGGACCCTAGAAACCCTCATTTCACTTAAGAGGTTATCTTTCTAAAGTATATAGAGAGAGGAGAGCCAAAGGAAGAAGAAGAAGTTAGATTCAGCCATTGGAGGAGCTTCGAAGATCCAAATCACGAGATGACTTCGGATCCACGGAGGCGAAGAGAGTGCGGTGCTTTTCATCCACTTACATTTCCATGGCGCCGAAGAAGAACGCTCGGGTAATGATCCTCTACTTGAGCATGTGAAGCTCTCCTTCTTTGCATAGGAAGCCCGCTCTCACGAGTTTGCGGTGAGTTGGAAGCGTTCCTTCGGGTAGATATGTAAAGTCCCCGTTTTTTAGAGTCCGTATTTGAGAACGGACATAGTCATGATGTGTGAAGCCTACCCGGACATGTTGGTCTGGATCGGTGATGTTGCATTGCATAAATGCTGGAGAAGACACCGTGCGATTGGTTGTTTTTCGGGTTTTCTACGTGGTAGATTACAGCAGGGAGCCTTGGGGATTAACCCAAAGGTGCACCCAGAAAACTGGGCGAATGCGTGTTCTTGCCAACTTGTGGGCCTTGGAGCCAACTTGTACATAATTGGGTTATGTATTATTGTACGTTTGATACACGGGCTTCGGGGAAACTTAACTCGTGTCGATGATATGTAGTGTCGTGGCAAGTGAGCAACGGGTTGAGTGGAACCATTCCTGCTTTATGTCGCAGGCATAGAGGTCGGGTCTTGCTGTCAATGACATTAACTTTGTCGTAATATAGGCTGTCGATGACATTAACTTTGTCGTGACATAAACTGTTGATAATATTAATTTTGTCGTAACATTTGCCTAAAAGACCAAATCTCTCACGAGATATTGTCGTCCTGGAGATGGTGGTGAGTCAACGGGCTTAGACTGTGATCACCGAGAATGTGCCCTGAGAGCACGGGGCATGTGTCCATGCGTGCCAATGCCTGTGATGCAATGAATTTTTATATTGCTGGGTTATGCTAATAAAAATGCAGGGAAGGAGCATCGCCGCCCCGAGTTCGAGGCGGGTGATGGGCTAAAACTCGAACAGGCAAGTGTACCTGTCGAATTGTAGTATCAAGGTCGTATTTAAACACGGGGTTGTCAAATACTACTACTCATGCTTGAACTATTATCCTACCGAAAGAAAATGAGTTTTGAGAATTTTTAAAATTAAACGGAAACAAAATTTAAAACGGAACTATGGATTAAAAGATAGCACTTGATCGATGATTCACCATGAAAAGAGATAGGAGAAATAAAAATAATATTTTATAATTGCGACTTAACTCGACCGTGACGGATCCGAAAATAAGACAAAATCTCGCTAGAGCATTAAGTCTCCTAACTTATAGACGCTTTGATCGAAATCTCTTTACAAATCAAAGAGGCCTAAAGTTGCATTATCGAGGTGATCCGCACTATTGGATTTGACTCCAATCCGGAGGATTTACGTCGTCCTATCTTTAGGATTGCGTGCAACTCCTTCCCTCTTTCAGTGATCTTTCAAATCAACGAGTCTCTCGACTATTATGAAATGAGATCAAAGGCCTACTACTGTATACCGGAAATACGGAGTCGGCTCGAAATAAATCAAAGAGGGATCGAGCGAAAGTTAGAAAAAATAAAATTACGAAGTAAAAAGAATTCCTATCTCAAATCATGGATCCTCATGATCAAATGCTAAAAGAAGATTAGCTACGCATATTGGAAAATGAGATAACAAAGTAAAGAGAAGAAAATTTCATTTTAGCAAATAATAAACGAAAGAGTACACAGTGCTAAGACAAAACGATAATAAATTACTTAAACGAAATAAGATTGCAACCAGGTAAACTTAATAACATTACAACAAAAACTCTCTTGACTTGTACTCTTCACTTGCTCTCTCCAAAATCCAACCTCCCAATGCATGAGACATGGGTTCCTTTTATAGGAGAGGGAGAAGGTTCTAAAATGAAATGAAGATGAGGGGGCAAGGGGGGTGGCCGGCCATGCATAGGGGAGAGGATGCATGTATGGCATTTATGAGGGGAGACGGTGATGATGAGATTCATTGCATTTTATAAAAATAGAGAATGTAAAATAGAGAGGCGGAGATGAATGAGGAATAAATAAGAAAGAGGGGATAAATGAGGGGATGAATAAGGAAAAAAAATAGAAATAAAAGAGGGGGAAAGAGAGTGGCCGGCCATGTATAGTGGTAAGGTGCATGCATATGGAAATTAATGAGGAGGGGGAGAGAGGGCATGAGGTGGCCGGCCATGTATGGGTAAAAGAGCTGTTTTGTAGTGGGCTTTGGGTAGGGGCTGATCTTAAGGCTGCTTCATGTGGTACCGAGCTGCTCCATGTTGGGGAAGGTCGGCCATGGGCTGCAACATGTAGAAGGGCTGCTCCATGTACAAGGGCTGCACCATGACTTGAGGGCTCGAGTACCATGTATGGGAGGCTGCATCATGATGTGGGCTGCACCATAAGTGGTCGGGCTACTCCATGGTGAAGAAGTGGGTTGCACATGAACATAAAAACAAAATATTAGTTAATACAAATAAAACTAAACATTACAAACATAACATATCATACAATTAATTAATTATATTCATAACAAAACACAAGTAAACATTAAACATAAAACCTATACTAAAACTATAGATTTTTATATCAAAACATAACAAAATAAAATTGCAACATAACAAGCAAATAAAACTAAAATAAAACTAGGAATTATAATATCCTAACACTTCAAGACTTTAAGAAGAAATAAAGCAAGACATGCATAAAAATACTTAAAACATATAATTAAACAAGGAATTTTGCATACTAAACTACCCCAAAAACGATGACTAAAACAAGCCATCAGCGGGATCGTTATAATTTGGTCAGCATTGCTGACTGTTGCCTTTGTTTGTCATCGTGCAGTTGTTTTGTTGCTTGCAGGTGCTGGTGGACCAAGTGGTCAATAGCGGGCTAAAGCCCAAATTGCGAAGCCAGCCCTCGAAGGCCTAACTGGAGTGTTTACTTCTTTTAATCATGTATGACCGGCCTGCGTGCCGTGGTTTGTAAATCATGTAATATCAAGTAAATAATGTTGTAAGGCCTTAAGGCCAGTACTTGTGTATGTACTACATTCCTATTCGGTGGGGACACTCTGAGTTGTAGGAACCTGTTTGGGATTCTGAGCTGTAGGATCTGAGGATCTAAGGAGTAGTGCAGAAGTTAGACCGAATCTAGTACACTACTAGATATGCGAAGGGGGAAAGTGGATGTACCCAGACCTTGGGTAACCACTATAAAAATCTGTGTGCACTCTGTGTTTGTTTATTTTTGTGATTGCTGAGCTAGCTGTGCTGAATTGCTATAGAAAATTGCAAATACAGGTTTAATTGTTCAGTGTTTCTGCCTTAAATTTTAAAAAGATAAAGTTCACCTATTCACCCCCCCCCCCCTCTAGGTGGTTAGGAACTATTTCTTTCAAAAATCTTATATAAGGTCCTGTATAATTGACAAACCCTAACAACAACAAAAAGCTTTCAAGATCAAAAATTGTTAAGAAATTTCTGCAGCCATTTCTCTCTCTCTCTCTCTAAGTCGCTGTTTCCTCTTTCTCTCTTCAAGGAACGAAAGCCTCCGCCGCCGCTGTTCTTCTCCGGCTATGGTTTTGATTTTCAGAGGAATCAGACTGAAGAAGTTTTACAGATCGAGATCATTTCTCAAATGCTCATCCTCTTTCAGATCGTGTAAGACAAAGAAGAATCCAGATCTGTTGCCGCAATTTTCTTCATCTTTCTGAAAGTGGCGCAAAGATTACAAGAAGAAGATCCTAGTTGCTTACCTGCAGATCTGACAGAGAAATCATTGTTTGTATTTTCTAAAACAATTTTCATTCTTGTAGGAGAAGTTTTCTCCGAGTGTAGGAGTTTTCAACTCCGAGTTTGTATTAAGTTTTGGCTTCTGAGTTGTAGATCCAGTTGGTTGGATTGAGATTGTAGGAACTTTGTTCCGATGGTAGGATTGATTTTCAATCCGAGATAGTGGAGTAGCCGAGCCTAGTATATTGCTAGATCGGTGAGGGAAAGTGGATGTACCCAAGATCGGGGAACCACTATAAATCTTGTCTCATTTGTGATAATTTGGTAGATTGATCTGTGCTTTGTTCTGAGTTTTTTTATCCTGCAATAGACACACAACTCACCTATTCACCCCCTCTAGGTGATTTAGGTAGGCAACTATTATCTTTCAAATGGTATCAAAGCGAGGTTGATCGTTAAAAGGTTAACACCTTGATCAGATCCTTCAATAGTTGTCATTTGAGATCTATCTATCATGGACAAGGCAAAGGATTTTGCCAAGCTTCCCCTATTCAACAAGAACAACTTTCCCATGTGGAAAGAAAGGATCAAATTCTTTATGGAAGCTGTGGATCCGAGGATCTTCATGATAGTTGAAGAAGGTCCTTACATCCCTATGACTATCTCCACTATAGACCCTACCAAGAGAGTTCCTAAGACGTTAATGGATGTCGACAAGGACAAGATTGCACTTGTCTCACTAGACAAGAAAGCCAAAAACATTATAGCAAGTGCAGTTGATGACTCAATGCTGCAGAACTTAATCCACTGCCAATCTGTAAAGGAGATGTGGCAGTCCTTGGTTACCTTGAGGGAAGTTACAGAAGAAGTGAGGGATGATCGGAGATCCCTCCTCAATCAGAAGTATGAAGCCTTCCGACAAGGAAGCAAAGAGACCATTGTTGATACCTTTGAGAACTTTTTCAAGATATTGAATGGCCTAAGAGTCTATGGCAGAGTATTCACTAACGGAGAACTGAATGACAAGTTCCTGAGATCCCTGACCAAAGAATGGGACAACAAGGTCTGTGCCATCAGGGAGTTTGGGAAGCTGGCTGAGACGGACCCACAAAATCTCTTTATGAAAGTGCAAGTAAGATCTAATATACTCTAGAGGGGGGGTGAATAGAGTATGGTGCTTGCTAGAAAATTTTTACAACAGTTGTTGTATTCCTAAGTGAACAGGGAAGCAAATGAACTACAGCAACTATCTAATCAAAAAGCAATCACAAACCACAGCCAGAAAATAAAAGAAAATAAGCAACCAGAAGACACAAGGAGCTATAGTGGTTCCCCAATCAATCTGGGTACATCCACTCTTCTACCACCCTAGGTAGGAATCCACTGCAGGATGAGATGATCAGGTGTCCTGGGCACCAATGAGCTTTTGATAAGGTGCTCAAAAACCAAACCAGATTTTTTGATCAGGTGTCTTGCCACCACTGAGTTTTGACAAGGTCTCAGAAACCAGCACAAACTTTTGAAGGGAGTTTGAAAAATCATTTACAGTAGAGAGAGAGAGGGATGAGATGATCTTCTCTGTCAACAATCAGAGAGAAGATAGTGGATGTTGTCAAAGCTCCCCCTGAGATCTATAGTTGTTCAGGAAGTGAAGCCTTGTAGTAGGGTGATAGGCCTTCAAAAAATTTGATCTATAGCAAAAGATGATTTCAGCAGCAGCTGAAATATGTGGTGTCTGGAGTCTTGAATGATGATGGCCTTTGAACACTGGAATCAAAAGGGATCTGAAAATTTCAGTATATTGATCTCCTTTTGTGATGGCGTTCTTGTATGAATTCTAAGACTGAGAATTTTTGCAGCTCTTTTTCTTGTTGTTGTTGTTCACTTGTTGATGATGTTCTATGTTCTTTTTTTAGTTGGGATGAAAAAACTGATCTTTTATTCCTTAGATCTGAATGAATATTTCTCTGTCCAAGATAACGGTTAGCCTGTCATAAATGACTTCCTTAACTGCATTTTGTCTTCTAGAGGAAAGTCCAATAAAACATTCCTTTGAAAATCCCTTGAAACTTGCTCCAGATTAATTGAAACGGCTACAAGATCCTTGAAATAAATGCTGAGAATAATTTCATAACTGTCTGAATTTGAATCTTGAAAAACGTCGATCTCTCCAGAAAAATGTCGACCTGAGCTATACTATCGTTGAACTGAGCTCAGAGACTGGTCTTACGCTGAAACATAGATCGTCGATCTGAGCTCAACTATCATCGAACTGAGCTCAGAGATAGAGAAACAAACTGGAGACAAGAACGTCGATCTGAGCTCGAAGATCGTCGAATGGAGTTCGACAACTCGTTGAAGTTAAGCTCAGAGATCGTCAAATGGAGTTCAACTATTTGTCGAGGTAAGCTCAGCGATCGTCGAATGGAGTTCGATGATTCGTCGTACTGAGCTTGACGAAATGACTTAGTCTCCTGAACTGAAATATCTGGTCTTGAGGGCAGCTTTCAAACCTAAATACTAACCCTTAGACTCAATTCTAATTGACCTTTAGATCTATAAAAGGAGGTCAAAATATATTTCCTAAAAGACATAGTGATCCTTGCCCAAATTAGTAGTAGGGTGTTCCAACAATCTCCCCCTATTTGGGTTAGGATTACTATTTACAGATATTGGAAAAATAAAAACATACAAAATAGAAATATAACAAACAAGACATTGCAGAAATACAGACATTATCACAGATAGTCAGAAAACAAAATATACTGTCATCTTACAGAATCATTCCTTTTCCTTGCTCTTTATGAGAACTATTTCTCTGTTGGGATTGAGAGCTTCTTTCTTGGATCTTCTATCATCGGCTGCACCTAGAGAGGTTTGATGCTTTGGCCTGGGCACTACAGCTTCTGGGTGCAACTTCATATAGCTTTCTGAATCAAAAAATTTACTGGAAGAATATCTCTCAAGTTCTTTCTTTCTTTGATCTGATAAAGTAGTGATGTTTGAAGTATCTTTTCCTTGTTCTCTAGCTTTCTTGCTTTGGTCCAAAGCAGCCAATTCTTTCATTCTTGCAGTCCATGAGGTCGGGTTATTTTCTAGATCTTCAAATCGAACAAGAGGCTCATATATATTTGAAGAAATATCATGAGGGGCTCTAGAAGAGACTAGTTCTTTCAGCTTATAAGGGAAGGGACCAGAAGTAGTGTCAGATGGACCTTGTCCTTCCCTTTGATAAGGATGTTGCCTGGAACATCCTTTAGAGTACACTTTGAGTTCTCTCTGATTTCCTCTGTACTGTCCTCTTCTGGACTGGTAACCTCTAGATTGATTTCCTCTGTACTGGGATCTTCCTTGAGGTTGATATGAAGTTTGGCTTCTGGCAGTAGATTGGAAAGCAGAACTACCACCTGCACCTGCATCAGGTGAGGGATAAGGAGGAGGAGGATTAAAATGGGATGATCCTTTGTCATACTTTCTTTTCTTCTTCATAGCTTTCAATTGATTCATTGAGTATTGCATCCAAGGTTTTGTGATAGGGCAATCATGCAGTATGTAGTATGGAATGTCATTTGTATCTTTCACTTTCTCTAGAGGAACTCTCTTCATAGCCTTTCTTCTTGCTTTCCTTTTCCTTGAAATTATTGCAGAGGAATCATCTGAGTCAGTCCTAAACTGATCACTGTCTGAGCTTGGAGGATTATCATACACTGCATCAATCCTTTTGAGGTAATCTTTCTGTTGTTGAGACTGAGCAGAAGAGAAAGTAGAAACAGCAACAGTAGCAGCAGCAACAGCAGGAAGAGGAGTAGAAGCAACACTGGCAGAAGGAGCTATGACAGCAGATTCAGATACAACAATTTCAGAAACAGAAGCTATAGCAGCAGTAATAGAAGCAGTAGTAACAGATGAAACTGGAAAATCAACTTCAGAAGGAGCAACAGCAGTAGTAACAGCAGGCTCAAAAACAAATGTCTTTGTCATATGCATATCCTCAAAAACAGCAATATCAGAACTGACAGAAATATCAATAGCAACAGTAGGAGCAGTGTCAACAGCATTGAAGAAATTTATATAAGAGCTTATTAAGCTGGGGTCACATCTAGAAATAGGCAGAATGGCCTTAGTAGGGTCTTCAGAATGCTGACTGGAAGGTAGTTGAAGTACACAGAATCAAAAACTGACAACAGTGACCTGAGGTCCACTGTGATGAATGCAACTGGAGCTTGGACTGAAGTTTCTGCAGTAGGCAATCTCTCAGCTTCATAAGGCATCTCCCCCTGCCTAGATTTAGTGACAACTGGATCAAGGCACCCATAGGAAGGGATTTCCTGAGGAGGAAGAAAAGAAGATAGCCTGGCAGACAGCTCCTGAATTGTTTTTAGAAGTGGAGCCAAAGAGGTCTCCAGCAAGAGGGATAGCCTTGGAGCTATCAGCTCATATAACCTGCCTGCAAGGGCTGGAAGATCTACTTGCTCAAGAGGGACTTGAGTAGAGGTAGGGATGGATGATGTCGAAATGAAGGTTGGAGTAGCAGGAGATGTTGTAGGAGAACCTGTGGATTGTGGAAATGATGGTTGGGAAATTGGAATTGTGGAGATGGAAGATAGGGGAATGGAAATGGATGGTGTGAAGGATGGTTGAGCAATTATGTCCTAAAGTAGTTGTTGATAAGAGGTGGATGAGGATGGTGGCTCAGGAGGGGATGAAGGAGAATCATCCATATAGGAATCATCTATAAGAGTGAAAGATGGAATATGAGAGGATGAATCAATATCTAGGTGTGGGTAGTGATGTAGAGAAAGGAAGAGTTCTTCAGTGAGTGGTGGAGTTGGAGAAGGAATTGAAGTTGGAGATGGGGTGGAAATTGTGATGGTGGATGTGACTGTGGTAGATGAAATAAGAGGTGGAGGAGGAGGAGATGAAGCAGGCAAGTCTTCTGTAGGGGCATAAACCTGAGGGGAAGAGACTGAAGTAGTCCTTATGCATGAAGTAGAAATTGCAGAGGGCCTGCTGGGCTTGACAATTTGCATGTCCCATTTCCCAAATAGGGCACAGGTGAGCCTCTTGGAGGCATTGATGTGCATCCCACTGGAAACAAGCAGTGCAGGGCATCTGTGGTGAAGGAACAGCCCTAAAATCCTTCCAAAATTAACAAAGTTCTTGTTAATCTTTTTCTTAATCAAATCAAAGAAAACTTCTCCCCAGTTGACTTGCTTCTTGTCCACCAGGGCACCCATCAGACAGAGCTGATACCTAGATATGGTATCATGAGCTGAGTGTTTGGCCAACAACAGTTTTCCAACAACATCAGCTAGAAATCTGTACTCAACAGACAGATTTTTCTTAAGCAATTTGCTAAGGTTTGCTTCTGAGTGCCCCATCTTTTCAAGCATATTAGAAAATTCCTCTCCAGAAAGCTCAACAGAATCTTCTCCAGATTTTAATTGAAAAACCTCTGTCAAAGTAGCAGGTGTTAGAGATACATGTGTTCCTGAGATGCTTCCAACCACTGTATTCTGATCCAGATTGTGGGCAGTATACACTCATTCCTTTATCTCATCTATAGCTAATTTGATCGTTGTAGTCATTATGGTAACTAGCTGTTGGTCTTTGAAAAGTTCCAGAATGTCCTTGAAGATTTGATCGCTGTTGTTGAAAGAATCCATGTCGATATCAAATCCAGCGTCAAATTTCATTGCAGCCAAGATGGCGACTGATGCTGCCATTGATTCCTGCAAAAATGAACAAACAAACGACCAAGTGTAGAGAAGTTTGGAGGGAAAGAGAAAATTTGTAGAGAGTATGAAAGAGCAAAGGGAGAACGACGGCCGAAAAAATGAGTTTTATATTAGAGTTTGACGCAGAAAAGGAAAGATCGTTGAACTCTGTTCGACGATCTGGGCTTCTAAAGGAAACTGAAAGGTCATCAACATCGTCGATCTCCGTTCGACGATATTGGAGAGCGTCAAGCTCCGTTCGACGATCGCTGACCTGAAGAAAGATAGTTTAGCACTATCTGAGAAGCGCTGAACTCAGGTCGACGATTTCTGAAATCATCGATCTCCGTTCGACAATCTGGGGGAAATCGTCGAGCGCAGTTCAGAGACCAGAAACACTCTATACACTAGAAAAAGCACTTTGATTTGCCTAGTCTTGGTCATTTTTAGATTTTTGAAAATCTTGGATCTTATTTTAGACTTCCTCCATCTAACATTCCTAACTGATTCGGGAAGAATGTATGTTTCTGTTCATCCAAGGGTTTGGTGAAAATATCTTCCCTTTGCAAATCAGTTGGGATATATTGAAGTTCAATTTTATTTTTCTCAACATTATCCCTTAGAAAGTGATGCCTAATTTCTATGTGTTTTGTCCTACTATGGAGGACTGGATTTTGTGCTATGCAAATAGCACTAGTATTATCACAAAATATTTTAGACTTTTCTAAGTTGTAGCCATAGTCTAGGAGCTGATTTTGAATCCACAATATTTGTGAACAACAACTACCTGCAGCCATATACTCAGCTTCTGCAGTTGAAGTTGACACAGATGTTTGTTTCTTGCAAAACCAGGAGACAAGTCTGTCACCAAGAAACTGACAAGTTCCACTGGTGCTTTTCCTATCTATTCTGCATCCAGCATAATCAGCATCTGAGAATCCAGTTAAGTCAAATGCTGAATCTTTTGGATACCAGAGATCTAGATTTGGACAACTTTTTACATACCTAAGAATCCTTTTTACTAAGGTTAGGTGTGACTCTCTAGGGCTCACTTGGACTCTAGCACATATGCATGTAGCAAATATTATATCAGGTCTATTAGCTGTAAGGTACAATAAAGAGCCAATCATTACTCTATATGTTGTCTGATCAACAGGTTTCTCATGTTCATCAGCATCTAATACAACATTGGTAGGCATACGTGTTTTCATACATGATGCTTCAGACATACCAAATTTCTTAACCAATTCTTTTGCATACTTGGTTTGATAAATAAATATGCCTTCAGTATGTTGTTTGATTTGCAATCCTAGAAAGAAGGATAGCTCACCCATGCTACTCATTTCAAATTTAGAATGCATTAGATTGGAGAACCTTTTGCACAAATTTGAATCAGTAGAACCAAATATAATATCATTTACATAGATTTGTACTAGTAGGGTATGGGACTTATGGGTTCTAATAAAAAGAGTTTGGTCTACTCTACCCCTTATAAACTCATTTTTCAGAAGAAAGAATGCTAGAGTCTCATATCATGCTCTAGGAGCTTGCTTTAGACCATATAATGCTTTGTGCAATTTGAAAACATAATTAGGATGAGTTGAAGAGATAAAACCTAGGGGTTGTCTGACATAGACTTCTTCTTTGATATCTCCATTGAGAAAAGCACTCTTTACATCCATTTGGTATACTTTGAATCATTTGTGTGCCGCATATGCTAAGAAGATTTTTATGGCCTCTAACCTTGCAACTGGTGCAAAGGTCTGGTCATAATCTATCCCTTCTTCTTGAGAGCATCCTTGAGCAACTAGTTTTGCCTTGTTCCTTACAATGACTCCTTGATCATCCAATTTATTTTTGAACACCCACTTTGCTCCAACAATGGAGTGATCCTTTGGCCTTGGTACTAGTTCTCGAATTTTGTTCCTTTTAAATTGATGCAACTCTTCTTGCATTGCAATGATCCAGTGTGGATCTTGCTCTGCATCTTGAATGGATTGAGGTTCAATTTGATAAAGAAAGCAAGTGTGCATCAGGTTTTGGTTGACCTGATTTCTGGTTTGCACACTAGCTGAGATGTTTCCAATCACTTGGGAGATTGGATGGTCTCTTGATGTTACTAAATCAATAGGAGATGTTGATTGTTCACCAACCTGTGTTGTTGTTTCCTCTTGTGGTACAACAACTGGCTCTTCAAGAAGATTCTCTTCAAGATGTTGAATGTCTTCTTCATCTTCACTGCTTTTCTCTTTTTGAATGATTTGTAACATGTCCAAGTCTTCAGCAAGAGAGTGTACCTGCAAAGGTTCTATGGTAGAAGTATTTTTCTCCTTGAAAGACATCTTAGATTCATCAAAAGATATATGAACAGATTCTTCAATTTTGAGAGTTGATTTATTATATACTCTATAAGCTTTACTGATCATGGAGTATCCCAGAAACACTCCTTCATCAGCTTTAGCTTGAAATTTTGCTAAGTATGTCTTGTCATTATTATGAAAGTAACAAATACAACCAAAACTTTTAAAGTAATCTACTTTAGGTTTCTTCCCTTTGAGTAATTCATAGGGAGTCTTGCCCTTCAGTTTATGTATTAAACTTCTATTCAACACGTATTTGGAGGTGTTCACTGTCTCTGCCCAAAAGGATAGAGGAAGGTGAGCATCTGACAACAATATAGTAGCAGATTAAATAAGGGTTCTATTTTTCCATTCAGCTACCCCATTTTGTTGAGGAGTTCTAGGAGCTGAGAAAGTGTGCATGATCCCTTCACTCTGACAGAACTCTTGCATAAGAAGAGAATCAAACTCTGTCCCATGATCACTTCTGATCAGGGCAATGTGAGTATTGAACTCACTCTGTATGTATTTGAGAAACTCTGTCGAACACTTAAAGTTATCAGACTTCTTCCTCAGAAAGAACACCCATATGAATCTAGAGAAGTCATCTACAACCACTAAAGTATAAGATTTCCCTCCTAAGCTTTGTACTATAATGGGTCCAAAGAGATCCATGTGTAATAGATACAAAATCCTAGGTGAATCACTCTTATTAAGTGACTTGAAACTATTTTTGGTTTGTTTGCCTAATTGACAAGCCCTGCAGAGTCCTTCATTCTTGTAGGGGCCAGAAGGTAGTCCTCTAACAAGGTTGTCCTTGGATAGCCTAGCAATGGTTCTAAGGTTTATATGTCCTAATATCTTATGTCATAGTTCATTAGGTCTACTAATAGAGTTAAACAAGCAAATATCTACTTTAGGTGAAAGAAAGTCTACTAAATAGATGTTACCTTTCCTTTTACCTATCAACATAGTTGTGTTGTCCTCTGATTTGATCTTGCATAAGGATTTGTTGAAAGTCACTTGGTAGCCTTCATCACATAGTTGATTGATACTGATCGAGTTGTGCTTCAGTCCTTCCATATAGGCTACTTTCTTGAATCTGACTGTGCCAATCTGGACTGCACCATATCATTTTGTTAGTCCAAAGTTTGAATCACCAAATATTACTTTGGGTCCAAGCTTGGATTTGAAGGATGTGAAATTGTCCTTGTTTCCTGTCATGTGCTTTGAGCACCCACTATCCAGATACCATTGCTGGTTTGATGTTGGATAGGTCTTCACCTGCATATAAAACAATTTACTTGTTTTTGTCCCGGTTTACCTTGGGCCTAGGTTGATAACCTTTGAATTCAGAAATAAAAGACATCCCTGGTTGACTCTTATATCCTTCAAAATGATATCTCCTTGGAGGTATTATCCATTCAGTATAAGTGTTAAATCTTTGGGATGAAGGACCTCTAGCATTGAACTTTGATTTACCTTTGAAAAAGTTTTTAAATCTCTGATCTCTGCTCGACGATCGCTGAGTTGAGTTAGACGATCGCTGAGTTGATTTAGACGATCTTGGGTCAGATCGTCGAGATCCGTTCGAAGATCGACTGTGGCAGAGTTCAGGGTTTAGAGATCGTCGACCTGAGTTCGACGATTTAGCCTGAGATCGTTGATCTGCAATCGACGATCGTCTAGCTTCGTTCGACGATTTCTGTTGAACTCTTGTTTTCTTGGGTAAGCCAGAATTCTTCCTAGCTACCTCTACAACTCGCTTACCTTTATCAGAGATAAATTTAATTGGGGTTGTTAATACTATAGGTTGGCTGGATGAAGCACCCAAGCCCAGTGTACTATTGAATCTTGAGTTCACTGTGCTTGTGATGTCCATTAGCTTGATACTTCTCCCATTGAGGGATTCTTCAAGCTTCTTGGCCTCTGATAGTTCAGTTTTCAATGAAGCTATCTGCTCCCTACAGCATTCCAACTCCTCAGAGAGTTTGAGATTTTATGATTTTAAAGTACTGTATTCAGATAATTGATTTCTGAGAGAAATGATTTCCTTCTCAGATTTTAATAAATTTAAACATAGTGCTTTAAACTCACACTTGAAGTCCTCAGAATTAAAATCAAAAGAACTTATTACCTAGTCCTTTTCAGATTGAGTCTCTGATTCTGACTCTGACTCTTCTGCATCAGAACTTTGTTGTGAGGCATTGATAGCCATCATGCAGAATTCATTTTCATCAGCATCATCTTCATCATTACTAGAGCTGGATGAAGCTTCTGATTCTTCTTCTGTCTCACTCCAAGTTTCAGCTATAAACCCCTTCCTGGTGTGTTTGTTCTTGCTGGAGGAGGGTTTGTCATTGTTGCTCTTCTTGAAGTCCTTTTCTTTTCTCCTTTCTTTCCTGTCCTTTTTGTCCTTGTTTTTATTTTCTGGACAGTCAGCCACAATGTGGCCTGGTTTCCTGCAACCAAAACAGATAATCTTTTTGTTATTTGATTTGTCATACATTGGCTTGTCATGCTCTCTGTATAATCTTTTCCTGAAATACTTCCTGGCCATTTTGTAAAATCTTTTGGCCAGTAGGCTTAGCAACTCTTCATTTCCTATGACCTTGTCTTCAGGCTGATCTTCAATGGATTTGAAAGCTATTGATTTTTCCTTTCTTGTAGCTGGTGAGGTAGCCTTCTGCTCTTCTTCTCTGTTCTTGATGAGCAGCTCATAAGACTTGAGCTTGCCCAAGAGATCTTCAGTTGTGATCTCATTTAGGCTTCTGGCATCCTTGATTGGCCAGATCCTTGAGTCTCAAGTGATTGGGAAGCACATTAGGATTTTTTCATTGAGCTCAGTCAATGAGATCTCCTTATCCAAAGTTTTCAGTTCATTGACTATAAGGGTGAGTCTATTATACATGTCTGCTACTGACTCAGCTTCTCCTTTATTGAAGTTCTCATACTGGGTTATGAGATGAGATCTTCTATCTTTTCTCTCATCAGCAGATCCTGAGACTATCTCAGATAACTTGTCCCAGATGTCCTTTGCTGAGTTGCATTCAGCTACCTTTTGGAATATTTCATCAGACATAGTCTGGGCTAGAATGTTCATAGCCTTTGCATGTGCAACTTTCCATTTCTTGATCTCTGCATCTGTTCCTGATGGAGGTGGAACAACACTTGTACTTGTATTTTCTGGAGGTCTTGGACACACTGTCAAAACAGAATTGAAAATGTCTTCATCAAAAGAGTTCATGTACAGTCTAATCCTTGCCTTCCAAAGTGCAAACTTAGATAGATTGCACACTGGAGGTCTGGTGCTAACATAATCTTTCTTTTGGGCCATGTTTTGTGAAGAAATAATTCTAATAACAAACTTAAAACAAGCAGATCTAACTAGAGGGATCTTTGGGTTCAGGTGTTAGTCTGTGCAACCACTAAGGTGTGGTATTTTAACCAACCTGGAAGATGTGGTATTTTTAACCAACCTGGCTCTGATACCAATTGAAAGTGCAAATTAGATTTGATATACTCTAGAGGGGGGTGAATAGAGTATGGTGCTTGCTAGAAACTTTTTACAACAGTTGTTGTATTCCTAACTGAACAGGGAAGCAAATTAATTACAGCAACTATCAAATCAAAAAGTAATCACAAACCACGGCCAGAAAACAAAAGAAAATAAGCAACCAGAAGACACAAGGAGCTATAGTGGTTCCCCAATCAATCTGGGTACATCCACTCTTCTACCACCCTAGGTAGGAATCCACTACAGGATGAGTTGATCAGGTGTCCTGGGCACCAATGAGCTTTTGATAAGGTGCTCAAAAACCAAACCAGATTTTTTGATCAGGTGTCTTGCCACCACTGAGTTTTGACAAGGTCTCAGAAACCAGCACAAACTTTTGAAGGGAGTTTGAAAAACCCTTTACAGCAGAGAGAGAGAGAGGGATGAGATGAACTTCTCTACCAACAATCAGATAGAAGATAGTGGATGTTGTCAAAGCTACCCCTGAGATCTATAGTTGTTCAGGAAGTGAAGCCTTACAGTAGGGTGATAGGCCTTCAGAAAATTTGATCTCCAGCAAAAGATGATTTCAGCAGCAGCTAAAATGTGTGGTGTCTGGAGTCTTGAATGATGATGGCCTTTGAACACTGGAATCAAAAGGGATCTGAAAATTTCAGTATGTTGATCTCCTTTTATGATGGTGTTCTTGTATGAATTCTAAGACTGAGAATTTCTGCAGCTCTTTTTCTTGTTGTTGTTGTTCACTTGGTGCTGATGTTCTATGTTCTTTTTTTAGTATGGATGAAAAAACTGATCTTTTATTCCTTAGATCTGAATGAATATTTCTCTGTCCAAGATAGTCGTTAGCCTGTCATAAATGACTTCCTTAACTACATTTTGTCTTCTGGAGGAAAGTCCAATAAAACATTCCTTTGAAAATCCCTTGAAACTTGCTCTAGATTAATTGAAACGGCTAAAAGATCCTTGAAATAAATGCTGAGAATAATTCCATAACTGTCTGAATTTGAATCTTGAAAAATGTTGATCTCTCTAGAAAAATGTCGAACTGAGCTCTACTATCGTTGAACTGAGCTCAGAGACTGGTCTTAGACTGAAACAGAGATCGTCGATCTGATCTCAACTATCGTCGAACTGAGCTCAGAGATAGAGAAACAAACTGGAGACAAGAACGTCGATCTGAGCTCGAAGATCGTCGAATGGAGTTCGACGACTCGTTGAAGTTGAGCTCAGAGATCGTCGAATGGAGTTCAACGATTCGTCGAGGTGAGCTCAGTGATCGTCGAATGGAGTTCGACGATTCGTCGTACTGAGCTCGACGAAATGACTTAGTCTCCTGAACTGAAATATCTGTTCTTGAGGGCAGCTTTCAAACCTAAATACTAACCCTTAGACTCAATTCTAATTGACCTTTAGATCTATAGAAGGAGGTCAAAACAGATTTCCTAAAAGACATAGTGATCCTTGCCCAAATCAGTAATAGGGTGTTCCAACACTTTGGGAAGCTTATGTCATATGAGCTTCAACTCAACACCAGGAAGGTTGAAGAAGAGAGGAGCAGGTCTACTCTCAAAGAAAAGTCTATCGCTATAAAAGCAGACCCCTCTAGAAAGACAAAGGCTGCCTCCCCTGCTCCAGCTCCAGATATTAGTGAAGAAGAAGAAACTTCAGAGCCAAGTACCTTAGGCTCTGAGCTATCAGAAGGAGAGTTCTCACTGCTCTCATGTCAGTTCAAGAAATTCTTGAACAAGAAGAAGCAATGGAAAGGAAAGGATGCCTCATATAAAAGATCACGACACGATGGTGATCGGCAAAGAAAAGGCTCAAGTATCCATGACAGGTATTCCTCTAAACAGAACAAATATGTTTCAACTGACATTATTTGCTATTGTTATAATAAGCCAGGACACGTCATCGCTGACTGCCCTCATAAGAAGAAGGAGGGTGATCGAAGAGAAGAAAAGAAATCCTCGTACAACAAAAAGAGGAAAGAGAAGAGCCTGATAGCCAAAAAGAGCAAGAATCTTAGTGACTCCGACTCATCTGAGTCAAGTGAAGAAGAAGAAGCTTATTTTGGGCTTATGGCTCAAACAGATGATGATCAAGAGACCAAGTTCACTGGGAAGGTAAACTCTCATACCCCACTTTCAGATTCTGAAGTCTCTGACATGATTGTGAGGATATATCCTCTGACGATCAGTTAGAACTAATGGCCCAGTACAAGGAGTTAATCATGTCTTACGACAAATGTCGTCGAGTCGTGAAGACTCGGGCTAAAGAGATCAAATCTCTAAAAGCCGAAGAGAGCATCTTGAGAGAGAAAGTCACAAAGACTGAATCCCTCGAAGAAAACTTCAATCATGCTATTGAAGAATATAACAAGGCTCTTGAGCACCTTCACCTCAAAGAGAAAATCATCAATGAATTGGAAGCCCAACTTGCAGCTGAAAAGAAACTAGTTGAAAGTTTCTCGAAGCACAAGACGGTTCTTCCATTTGTTGCTGAATTCTCAGCCAAGGCCAAGGGTGCCGGATTAGGCCATGAATAAGCTCCTAGTAAATCCTCTAGGAGAAATAAGGCTCAACAGAAGAATAAGGCCGCCAAAAAGGCCTTAGCCAAAGAGAAGGGGAAAGCCCCTCAAGATCAGACCATGTTCAAGAAGGTTATATTTCCTTCAAATGAGTTTGATTTTGACTCATCCTACGGGCACTTTGCTAGGCCTACCTATGTAGAGCCAAAGTCCCGTTATCAAGGATGGACTCGACCCAAAAACTTTGGCGAAAGTGTCTTTAAGGCACCTTATGAAGAAGTTATTCTTCAGAGCTATGGCCCTTTCAATCATGGGTTGTTGGGTACATTAGAAAATGTGTACCAGATTTGAAGAAGTCTCGTCTTACTCAATGATATGCATCAAGGTGTATTTGATGTTGTTTTGAGTTTATATGTGCAGGTTAAGTAAATGCAGGAATGCAGAAAAATTTCTAAGTCCATGTGTCGACACCAGGAGAAGCTGTGTCGACACCAGGAGAAGCTGTGTCGGCACTTATGAAGACTTGTGTCAACACTGGAGAAAAGTTGTGTCGACACTTGGAGTTAATTGTGTCGACACTTGGAAAGGCTGTTTAGACTCCAGAAGAAACTGTGTCGATATGCAGAGGCAGTGTCGACACACAGTGAAGCATTGTGGACATCAACTGTGTCGACACCAAGAGGCAGTGTCCACACACAGGAATATTTAGTCGACATCAATTGTGTCGACACCAAGAGGCAGTGTCGACACACTGAAGACTTTATCGGCATCAACTGTGTCGACACATAGGACTTGTGTCGACACACACAGCAGAGATTCAACAAAGTTAAAGAGAAGTGTTTATGTTGACACACAGAATCAATGTCGATACATTCTACAGAAGGCTGTGTCGAGAAGCATTAACAACAACAAAGGAGATGTGTCGACACCACCAAGGCTTGTGTTGACACTTAGTTCACTTGTGTCGACACTTAGTCTACTTGTGTCGGCACATGATGAAGTTCAGTCTCGACATTTTGCTGACAGAGACAGAGTTCAAGAAGTGACTGGATGACTTGACAGCTGTCATTTCTAACCGGTCTACTGCAACGGTTAAAGCTGTCAGAAGTTTGTTAGAAACCGGATCAGCCGGTTACCATGGAGGAAGACTATATAAAGGCTTTATCCTTCAACAGAAGATGATGAACTAATGCAGAAGAGTTGTTGACGAGTGAAGTTAATCTGATATAGAATACAAACAGAAGAAGATTTTTATCAAGAAGATCAAAGAAGAAGTTGGAGAGAGAGAGAGAGCTCCATCTATTGAAGAACAGTTGCTGAACCAGGCTGCTTAGAAGGATTCAGATTGTGATCTGAATATCAAGAAAGAAGCTGATTGAAGATCAACTTCACAGGAGATTCAACCCTACTGAGTTCATATTCAAGAAGCTTTGAAGAAAGCTAAGAGTGGTTGTTCTCTGCCATCAGATTCTTCCAAGAACTGATCAAGAAGTCATCCATCCTTTCTCTCTATACCAGGGTGGTGGTAAAACACTTTGTTAAATCTATTTTCTATAGGATCTATTCTAGATCTGAGTTGTAAGCCTGTTTTTATAAAGGCTGAGTGTAGGAGAGTATATTCTCTGAGTGGTAGGCCTTATTGAAGGCTGAGGTGGGGCTGTGAGCCTGATTTGTAGGAGATTGTGATCTCTGAGTTGTAGGCCATGTTGAAGGCTGAGGTAGGGCAGATTGCCTGAGCTATAGGAGTGTGGACTCACTATGAGTTGTAGGAGCCCTGTTGGGGTTCTGAGCTACTGTAAGATCTGAGGATCTGAGGTGAAGAGAAGAAGTTAGGCCGAATCTAGCACACTGCTAGATAGGCGAAGGGGGAAAGTGGATGTACCCAGATCTTGGGGAACCACTATAAAATCTGTGTGCAATCTGTGTTGTTGTGATTCTGTGAATCTGTGTTGTGTTAGCTATAGAATTATCTGTTGTTGAGTAATTAACTTTAGAGATATTCTGCCTTAAAAAGAAAAAAAGGAATTACACCTATTCACCCCCCCTAGGTGGTTAGGCACTAATTTTTTCAAGTGGTATCAAAGCGAGGTTCCTCAAAGAAGGACTTAACAGTCTGAGTTATATCCATAAGGCAGATTCAAGATCAAGAAAATGGGTTCAGGAGAAAATCATAAGAAACTAGGTTCTATGAAATTACCCATATGCAGGAAGGAGATATTTGGAATATGGTAAGAAAGGGTCAGGCTGTTTATGGAGGCTTCTGATCCAAGGATCTACATTACAGTAAAGGAAGGTCCTTATATTCCAATGAAGTTGTCAGTTCTAGATGCAGACCAAAGAATTCTCAAGGATTCAGAGATGACTAAGGATGAGATCATCCTGGCAACTATGGATAAAAGAGCCCAGAATATCATAGTAAGTGTCATAGATGATTCAACCTTTCAAAATTTGATTCACTACAAGACCTCCAAGGAAATATGGGATACTTTGATAGTCTACATGGAGGGTTCTGAAGAAGGCAAACAAGATAGAAAGTCTATGCTGAACCAGGAATATGAGAGTTTCAGACAAGGAAAGTCTGACAGTATAACTGAGTGTTATAAAAAGTTCTATAGAATAGTAAATGAGCTGATGTCCTATGGAAGAATCTTAAGCACATATGAATTAAATGATAAATTCCTAAGATCCTTGACAAAGGATTGGGACACTAAGATTTGTGCCATTAGGGAAGTGGCCAAACTTGCAGATATCTCACCTCTAACTTTGTTTGAAAAATTGATGTCATATGAGATGCAGCTGATGGCTAGGAAAGAGGAAGAGAAAAGTGCAAAAGGGGAGCATAGAGAAAAGTTTGTGGCCTTCAAGGTCGAAGCCACTAGGAAGAATAGGAGGATGTCTCCATCACCTCCTAAGATAGTTGCTAAAATTGCTTCAGATAATTCAGACAACCAAAGTTCAGACAACAATGACTCAGATAAAGACTTTGCTGCCTTCACAAGGCAGTTTCAGAGATTCCTGAAGAAGAAGCAGTGGAAGTCTAAGCCCTCCACATCTCAGCCTAAGGATGACTATTATCAAAAGAGGAAGTCATTCAGGAAGGACAGGAGTAGGTCTAAGCCAAGCAAATCTACAACATCAAAGATAGTTTGCTACTGCTGTAATAGGCCTGGACATGTTGTGGCTGAGTGTCCAGACAAAAGAAAAGAGTCGAATGATAAAAAGAAGATTCAACACCAAATCAAGAAGGATAAATCCTTTGTTGCTAAGAAGGAGAAGAGCTTGACAGACCAATCATCTTCAGAGTCAGAATCTGAAGCTGAGGCATACATTGGTCTATATGCAGTAGATAAAGAAGATGAGTTTCTGCAAGTGCTGAACTCTATCTATGAACAAGAAGACCATCAGTGCAAGGGACTGATGGCTGTATCAGAAGAAGACAAGTGGCAGGATCAGCCTAGTCCTAGTAAGGTACAATGTTTTTCTAGAAATTCAGATTGTAGTACTGGGTCAGAGTCAGTAACATCTGCATCAAGTGATGTGGATGGGTCTGAGTCTGAAGGTGATATTCATCAGCTGATAGATGAATATGGGGACTTGTTGCAGGCACTAAAGAAAAGCAAAAACCTGGCCAAAACTCAGGCTAAGGAAATTGCAGATCTTAAGATGGCTGCATGTGATTCAGAGAAGTTGCTGGATCAGAAATTGAATGAGATAGCCAGACTAAAAAACATTACTGTTATTCAGATGGGTACTATCACATTCAAAAATATCAGATTAAAAATCTGGAAACTAGACTCCAGAAAGAGAAGGAGATTGTAGCTAGTTTTTCTAAGCCAAAATCTGTATTACCCTTGATTGATGAGTTTGTGTCTCAAAAGGGTAAGGCTGGATTAGGGTTTAAGAGAACTGCATGGACTGCTAAGTCCAATAAAAAAGGCAATGCCCCAGCACAGAGCAATAGATCTGCTGCTAATAAATCAACTAAAGTTGTACCTAAATAAAGGTATAATAAGTTTGAGTGTTGGTGTTATGGCAAGATAGGCCACTTTGCCTTAGACTGTTGGCACAATACCAGTGTCAAGGAGAGTAGCAGTTTGCCTGTTAGAAAAGTTGTAGGCATATTTGTTAAAGTTCAGACTAACTTGAACCAAGGACCCAAAAGTTATTTGGGTTCTAAGGTTAAGTAATCTTTATTGCAGGTGAGTCCAAGTTGTCATGCCCCTATATGGTACTTGGACAGTGGATGTTCCAGGCATATGACTGGAACAAGGGGATTTCTGAAGGACTACTCATCTATGCTGAATGAGCCTAAAGTAATCTTTGGTGGTTCTCAAAAGGGAGTCATCAAAGGTTTTGGTAACATTTCTAATAACTCAGTTACAATCACTCAAGTGGCCTATATAAAGGGTTTGAAACACAGCCTAATTAGCATAAGTCAGTTGAGTGGTTTAGATTATGACATTTCATTTGTCAAGAATGGTTGTCATATAAAAAGGTCAAGTGATCAAAAGGTCATATTGACGGGATATAGAAAAAGAAATTTGTACTGTCTTAACTTTGAGTGTGAGAACAATGTTTCTCCTATTTGTCTTATAGCTGATGAGAGAGCCTCTCATTGTGTTAAATGGCACAAGAGGCTAGCCCATCTTAACTACAAGACTATTGGCCAACTCTTTAGCAAAGAGTTAGTGAGGAATGGTCCTCAAGTTAAGTGAATAAAGGATAGGATATGCTCAGCTTGTCAAAAAGGCAAGCAGACCAAATCCTCCTTTCATAGCCTTGAAAACAAGGATTCAGTGAGGTGTCTATACCTCTTGCATATGGATCTATTTGGCCATATGCCAGTTCATAGTCTAGGTATGAAGGTCTACACTTTTGTGGTGGTAGATGACTATTCTAGATATTCATGGGTGTTCTTTCTGAGACAAAAATCTGAAACCCCAAGTGTTTTATATAGTTTTGTCAAACAAATTCAGAATGAACTGGACAGTATAGTGGTCAAAATCAGAAGTGACCATGGCACTGAATTTTAATCTGGGAGTATGACAAGACTATGTGAAGAATTTGGGATTTTTCAAGAATTCTCCTCACCTAGAACACCACAGCAAAATGCTATTACTGAAAGGAAGAATAGAACACTGATTGAGGCTGGTAGAACTTTATTGAGTGACACTTCTCTCCCAGAATATTTCTGGGCTGAGGCAGTAAACACTGCATGTCATGTGATCAATATGGCTTCTATCACCAAAAGCCACAAAAAGACTCCCTATGAGATTATGAAGGGCAGAAAACCAAATTTATCCTATTTTAGGATCTTTGGTTGCAAGTGTTATGTCCTTAACAATGGCAAGTCTTATCTAACTAAGTTTGCTGCCAAATCCCAAGATGGGATATTTATTGGGTACAGCAACAATAGTAAGGCTTATAGGGTCTACATCTTGATTACTCAAGTTGTAGAAGAGTCTGTACATGTTGTCTTTGATGAAACAAGACTTATTAACAGTGAGTTGCCAAGTAGTTCTTGCAGTTCTGCAGGTATAAATGAGAGAATGGACAAGCTTACCATTACAGAAGATTCAACTACAAATCAGGAAGTGGAAAATGGTGGCTGTTGTCCAGGGGGAGTACAAGACTCTCCAGATGTTGATGAAAACCAAGAGGTGCAGCATAATGAAGAGACTGGAGGTGTTCAACCTGAAGATAGACTACCTCCAGCTATTAGACAGTTAAAGGATCATACAGCAAATCAGATAATTGGTGATCCAAGACAAGCAGTACAAACAAGGAGCAGGAATCTGAACACAGTTCTTTGCTCGAGCTTCTTATCTCAAGTGGAACCCAAGAAATTTGAAGAAGCTGTTATAGACCCACATTGGATTGATGCCATACAAGAGGAGCTGAATCAGTTCAGAAGGTGCAAGGTATGGAAGTTAGTTCCTAAACCAAAAGATGACAACATCATTGGAACAAAGTGGATCTTTAGGAACAAACTGGATGAGAGTGGGATCATTGTGAAGAACAAAGCAAGACTTGTTGCAAAAGGATACAGGCAGGAACAAGGTATTGACTTTGATCAAACCTTTGCCCCAGTAGCAAGACTGGAAGCTATTAGGATGTTCCTTGCTTATGCAGCATATCAAGGCTTCAAGGTATTCCAAATGGATGTAAAATCAGCATTCCTAAATGGAAATCTAAAAGAAGAAGTCTATGTAGAGCAGCCCTCAGGTTGCAAAGAAGATAGAAAAAGCACTACAGGCACCTGTCAATTTCTAGGAGGAAGATTGGTGTTTTGGAGCCGTAAGAAGCAGACTAGTGTGGCAATTTCCACAGCTGAGTCTGAATATGTGGTAGTAGGAAGTTGCTTTGCATAGCTGTTGTGGATTCAGCACCAGCTAGAAGACTATGGTATTCAGGTAAGTAGAACACCTTTGTTTTGTGATTCTGCAAGTGCTATTTCTATTGCTAATAATCTTGTTTCATATAGTATGACTAAGCATATAGAAAATAGATATTATTTTCTTAGAGAAAGAGGACATCTCACTAGAATTTGTCAAAACAGATTATCAAATTGCAGATATGTTTACTAAGCCTCTAGATGAAACTAAATTCAATAAGTTTAAAATTGAATTAGGAATGTTGAAAATAGATTAGTTTAACAAAATTGGCTAAGTAAAACTGTGTCGACATATCCAGCAAAATGGTGTCGACATAGAGAAGTGTTGTCGACACTTCAGGAAGTTGTGTCGACACATCCAGGAGTTGTGTTGACACTGGGAATAAGTGTCGACACATAAGTTCTGTTGACTATATTAGTGTCGACACATGCAGATGTCTGTGTCGACACTCAAACACTGAGTCATCAGTTAAGGATATTTGTGTCGACACATCATGATTGGTGTCGGCACATAGAGATCAACACCGTTGTCGAGACTTAAGTAGTCTATGTCGACACTTTTCAACAGTGTCGACACATTCAGTGATTGTTGTCGCGCCTTTTGACCTTCTTTGTTCAAAAAGGTATAAATCGGTCAAAGAACAAACCCTGTCGACACGCTCTCCAGATTCTTGAGACTAGAATCTAGTGTCGACAAACTCTCTTCCCTCACACCAGATTTATCTCAACAACCATGGCGCCAAAGATCGAGGACAATGTCAATGAAGGATACGAACTGGTTCGAAACGCATTTGATGGAGCGGAATCAGAAATTATAGGAGTAATAACCCTAATAGCTGAAAACGGTCTGAAATTCTTAGTTTCTGAACCAACTAAGATTTGGAAGAAAGAAACACTAGAATTCTTTGGTGCTGCTACCCTAGATCAAACTGGACTCAAAATTAGATCCACAGTCCATGGAGTAAAGGTGAAAATCACCCAGAAGAGTTTAAGGAAAGGTCTTCATCTGCCAAGAACACAAGAAGAAGAAGATGTACTCGCATCTAAGCTAAGGGAAGCACTTCAATGGTGTAGACTGGATTCCACCATGAAGATTGGCTCAGCTTTGAACAGGAAAGGCATGAATATGCAAAGGAAGTTCTTGTCTGAAGTTATAGGAAAAGTGATTCTTTGTAAGCCAGGGGCATGATAGGATTTCTGCCTATATCTTCAGCCTTATGACCAAAATCATCTACAGACTAACCACTGATTGGTCAATACTAATTTTTGAAAAGATTAAGGAAAGTATGAAGAAGCCAAATCTGGGAAGAATTGTGAGCTTGTATTTAGCTGGAACAATACCTGAAGTGATGGAACAGTCAGCCGGGACTAAGATAAATCACATGAGAAGGATGGACATCAGGATCATCTCCAGGTGGGAGAGGGTATTAACTAAGTACATACCTGCTCCAAAGAAGGAAGCTCCTCTACAGAGGAAGTAGAAAAAAGCCACAATGGCTCCTGAATCTTCTAGTAGTTCAGAGGAGCAAGCAGCTTTCAGTTCTAATGAGGAAGAGGATGAAAATACTGGAAAGTCACCAGTAATAGAAGTAAGAAATGAAGATGCACAGAGGCAGGGGGAGCAACCATCTGCTAGCCCCATCCACCTGGATCCACTCCAGGGGAGCCTCGTCATGAGGAGGAGCCAACCCACTTGGATAGTGAAATGGAAACAAAGACTATACTTGAGGTAATCCAGGAGGTTAATCAATCAATTCTTAATAATAAGGATGAAACACTAATTCTTTCAAGAACAATAGAAACACTAACTGAATCTTTGATTGATGTTAACCAGCCAACTCAACTACACAGTCTAGCACAAAATGTTATCATGGAGGATAAATCTGTTGCTGCTGATGCTCCTGAGATAAGAGAATCTCCAGTCCCTACTCAACAAGAATTTACCCTTGAAGAGTTGTTTCCAGATATAGTACAAACTGAATTTGAGGGGGAGAAAGCAGATGTTGAGGGGGAGCAAGCTAATCTTGAGGGGGAGCAAGTAGGGTCTCAGGGGGAGAACACAAGAACTGAGGAGGAGCAAGAGACTCAAGGGGAGCTACCTAGGACTGCACAGGAATTGCCTCCTAGTCCTAAGGATAGAGTTGATATAGCCAGTACCTCAGCTTCTGAGGATGCAGCTGAGGTTCAAGCTAAGAAAAGAAAGCTAATGGTATTCAAAAGAAGAAGCCAGAGCTATAAGAGGGCTTTACAATCTGCTCCTCAACCTGCCCCAGTAACTGATTATAGTTCCTTATTAGTCTCTCTACAAGTAAAGCTAGATTAACAAAGGATTGTCAAGGAGAAGTATATGGATGAGACTCATAAAGATCTACAACTCTCCTTGGCTACAGATATTAAATCAATAAGATTTGAAATTAATCAGAATAAGAAGGAGATGACAGATTGCTTTCACAAAGGAGGCAATGCTGTGGTTTTCCTAGCTACTCAACCAGAGAAAATCAAGACTCAAGTTGATGATATAGCTGTCAAGCAAGGCTATGTCTTAGAGAATCAGATTAGAATGAATGATAATCTCACTGAATCACATAATGTGATTGTAATAGAAATGAAGAATATTGCTACTGCACAGATTGAAGCAAAGGCTACAGCCAAGGCAGCTTTTGATAAGCAATTACAGGAAGGACTAACTGTTGTCCAAAAATCTATTGAGGATTCTCAAAAGACTATTTCTTCACAGCTACTAAAGTTGAAGTCTTTTTATAAAGATGGTGTAAACTTTCTTGATGCCCAAATCAGATTTCAAAAATATGACCTCAGGGATCATGTTGCAAGACAAGTCATAAAGGGGAGAGAGTATTAGTCAAAGCTGGCTCAGACCATGCTAAATGGATATCTAATAACATTAGAGCCACACTTGGATATCCACCCCTTTGTGATGATGATAATGTGGCTGAGTCAGGTATACACCCTGCTTATTTTGGAGGTGAGCAAGCTGAAGTTGCTCAAGTTATTTATCCTCCAGCTGATTTTGAAATGATTCACCAAGCAGTACAGTCTATGTACAGCCCTCCAGAAGGTAATCAAAATATTATCCTTGAGAAAGTAGACATGTCAGTGCCAGAGGCAGTTTTGAACAAAGAGCAAGAAGCTCTCTTATCTAAGAAAAGATTCAGAGAATAGGCAGAGTTGAAGCCTAATTTTGAGCAGTGGAGTCCAACATCTAGGAACATTATACTGACTGCTTGGAAAGCTGTAAAGGATAAAACCCATGATAGGGGTAAATGGTACTCTGCACAAGAATGGTAAAAGAATGAAGCCAGGCAAGTAGCCATTGTTCAATATAGAAGAAAGGCTAAAGCTGGGAAGCTACCTCCTAATGCTCAGGAGCCTAGCAAATATTTCCCAAAGCTCTTTCACTACTTTGAAAGGCAAAGAATTAGGGTTGAAGAGCAAAAGAAGAAAGATCTAAAGGGCAAGAAGCCAGCTGATGATACTGATGTTCCAATACAAGTCAAGGTCCAATCAGGCAAAGGCATAGTTATCAAGGAGTCAGATCAGCTTTAGATTAGATTTACTAGCTTTTACAACCTTGTAAACTTTAGTATTAAAAGCTATGTAAACTTTTGATAAGAAACTTTTGTAAGTTGAAACAAAACAATAATTAATGCTTATTCTGGTTGCATTATTATTTTGTGATGATTGTTTATACATGTTTTGTTTTATAAGTTACCCTGTCATATAATGTTGTTATACATTATAATGTGTATTTGTTATGAATGGTGTATATCACTGACTAAGGGTTATGATGGCGTGCCCCCTCCTCCACCATTTGAAGACGATGCTGACGATGCTGCTGATGATCCGGTTGATAAGGCAATACGACTCAAGGACGTGAGGCGGCACGATGACGCTAACGGAAGGCTACGCTACAACCTCCGCCCGCGACGTGCTACCGCCACGGCAACGCATTAGCCTTATTTATTTCCTTTTCTTGCACTCTATTTTATATTTGGAATATAAAATTATCCTATGTTTATGTGATAATTTTATATTCATTGCATGTGTTGTTATTTTTCATTTTGAACTATTTTTAGTATTGGTGTGCAATTAGCCATTCGGATGGATGAGATTAAATCTCCATCATGAAGGGCTAAGGCTTGTTTGTAACTCCTATATAAGGAGGCTTTGTTATGAGATTATTAGACAAGAAATTAACCCTAAATCTCTCATTGAGGAATTCGGCCAAGAGGAGGAATCTCCAAGCCGCCGCCCCCCCCCCCTGGTTATGGTGTGAAACCGCCCCCCCCCCCCCCCCTTGCTCCCTCCATCCGTTCGGTGTGACTCCGGCGCGGCTTCCTTCGGTGCGACTCCTTGGAAGAAGGTTGCAAACCATTCGGTGTGATGTCGGTGGATCCGTGGAGAGAGTGATTCTCCCACAGTTATCTTGTGTGAAACGCTTTCCGGTTGGGTAATCTCTTTCCTCTTCCTTGTGTGATTCTTCTCCTTTGTTGTGGTGGATTTTCGCAAATCGTTTTCTCCGGATCTTTAAATTAATCGCTCCAAGTTTTGAAACGAAAACGCCGTTGTAAGGCTTTTTATTTCCGGATCGGGTGGATCTTATTTGCCTAAGCGGATCTTGGCCTATAGCCTTGGTCTTGCTCTCAAAAAGGAGTGGCAACCTTTGTGTTTTCTTGGGGAATATTCCGACTCAAATTTCTGATCGTTGTTTTCGAGTCGACCATTCCTCCTTTGTTGTTTGTGCTGCGTTTTGTGACGAGGAAATATTGTGGGCGATAGGTGTTGTGTAGGTGTGGTAGATCTACGACGTGTAGAGCGGAGATAGAGCGTTAGATCCGTAGAGATCTCCGATCCGACATTCCTACATCAATTTGGTATCAGAGGCAGTCGTTTCAACTTTCATGTTGCAAACATCCTCTCTGCGTTCCTTGTTGGAGATCGGATCGTTGGAAAATCAAAAAAATTATTTTCTATGGTCTGCCAATAGCGGGCTGAAATCTTTATTTTTCAGCAAAATTTCAAAAACAAAACATTTAACGATCTACGTGTCATTCACATTGGGAATATATAAAAATATCTTATTTTCAATATAGCTACAGCCCTAGGAAAATTAATCTTGCCCGGGGCCTCCCAAACCTGAATGCGCACTAGGCTAGGAACGGAGTACGCAACCCCGTCTTCGTCTAGTATGGCTGCGAACGAGCATGGTGATCCCAACACCGCGGCTATAACGGGTCTTCGTGCCGAAATGGCTGAGCTTAGGAACGTCTTAGCCCAGATCCTACAAAACCAAGCTAGGCCACCCCCGCCACCCGTTAATGTTGACCGGCCCAACCGGCACCAACATAACTCTGATTCGGATTCTGATGGGGACTCTTCGCGGGTGCCCCCTAGAGGACACCGCCCCGAGCGAGACTTTGACATTACTAGGGCCATTAAGATAAATGCCCCCACGTATGATGGCATGGGAGACCCCTAAATCTTCCTTAACTGGACTGTGGATATGAAGTGTTACTTCGAGTGGCACAACCTGACGGATCCCCAAAAGGTCCAAGTTGCCCGGATGAAGTTAACAGGTCGTGCAAAGACGTTCTGGCTGAATGAGGAGCGAAGATTAGGAACCGGACACGGAGCCCCCCTTATAGGTTGGCCAGTAATGAAGAACATGTTGACCGATCAGTACGTTCCTGCATACCATCGGACACAGATGTTCGATGAGCTTGCCACTCTGCGGCAGGGCTCAAGCTCGGTAGCTGAATATATGGGTGAACTTAAGGACCGAATGGTGCAATGTGACCTTAGGGAGATCCCCGAAGTCACTTTATCTAGATTTCGAAAGGGCCTTAACCCCGATATCCAAAGGAAGCTCTTGCGATATGGGCATACGGACTTGAACATGACTTTCAATGCCGCCTTGGACATTGAAAAACACCTAGCCTCTAAGGCTCACTCCTGTTACGCTCATGCGAAGAACAAGTCCACCACCGGGGCATCTTCTTCCACATATCCTGATAAGGGGAAGTTTAAATCTACCGAGTCGAAGTCAATCGTGATCACCGCTAGGAACTCCAAGAACCCTGCGAGTGAGCGTGTCCCCATCGGGAAGGTTAGCAAGGCTAACACCACTTGTTACTCTTGCGGCATTCAATGCCACTATGCCTACGAATGCCCAACAAAGACAAAAACACTAGCCTTATTAGAGCCAACTACCGACCCTGACAATTACGTATACGAGGCCGCAGAGGAGAGTGACCCCGAAGGAGTCCCTAGTGACTTAGAGGACGATCACCCCCTTATGGTGATGCGTTGTATTTTGACCACTCCTCGTCCATTAGATGATTGGAAGAGGACGAGCATATTTTCTCTGATTTTTAAGAGTGGCGAGAAGCTTTGCAAGCTGATTATTGATAGTGGTAGCTGCGTGAATGTCATATCTGAGAACGCCGTAGCACCTATGTCCTTGGTCACGGAACCACACCCGACCCCATATCAGGTCGCTTGGATCAACAAGCTCTTTGTACACGTTACCAAACGATGCATGGTCCCACTCTCATTCAAATCCTACATTGATGAGGTGTGGTGTGATGTCCTTCCGATGGACGCTTGTCATGTGTTGTTAGGGCGCCCTTGGCTATACGACCGTGATGTTACACATTTTGGTAGAGCCAACACTTATGAATTCAAATTCAATGGCAAAACCATCACTTTGAGGCCGACCATCCCAAAGGAGCCCGTAGTCTTGGCTAAGGACACCACTATTCCGGTAGAACGGAAAACGTTGAATCTAGTTGGTAGGAAAGAGTTTGAGAGGGATCCGTTCTTTGATAGAATCATGTATGCGCTAGTCCTCTTAAGTGCGAAGCCCAATTCTAGCATTTTGGATGAGTTACCTAGTGAGTTACGGGTACTGTTGGAGGAGTATAGGGACGTGTACCCGGATGAGTTGTCGTCCACGTTACCCCCGCTTAGGAATATCCAGCATGCGATAGATCTCATCTCAGGGTCTTCCTTACCAAATCAGCCCCATTACCGACTCCACCCCGCAGCTCACCTGGAGTTGCAGTCTCAGATAAAGGGCTTGCTAGCGAAAGGATTTATTAGGACTAGTATGAGTCCATGTGCTGTACCAGCCCTACTTGCCCCCAAGAAGGATGGTACATGGAGGATGTGCGTTGATAGCCGGGCTATCAAAAAAATCACCATCAAATATAGGTTCCCCATTCCCCGCCTAGATGATTTGTTGGATGTCTTGTCTGGAGCCACCGTATTCTCCAAATTAGATCTTCAGAGTGGCTATCACCAGATTAGGATATGAGAGGGCGATGAGTGGAAGACGGCATTTAAGTCGAAGGATGGTCTGTACGAATGGCTTGTGATGCCCTTTGGGTTGTCCAATGCCCCTAGTACCTTCTCCCGGATGATGACACATGTCTTTCAGCCGTTCATGGGAAAGTTCGTTGTCGTCTACTTTGACGATATTCTGATTTATAGCACCTCTACTACCGAGCACATATCCCACATGAGAGTGATCCTTTCCACCCTGCGGAAGGAGACGTTATTTCTCAACCTTAAAAAATGCACTTTCTATGTCTCAGAGGTAGAGTTCTTAGGCTATATAGTCGGCTCCGAGGGTATCCGAGTCAATCCGGGCAAGGTTCAGGTCATTAAGGACTGGCCCGTGCCAACCACCCTACTTGAGGTGCGTAGTTTTCATGGGTTAGCCACGTTTTATCGTCATTTCATACGAGACTTCAGTATTATTATGGTGCCTATCACGGACTGTATGAAGAAGGGAGAGTTTACGTGGACGAAGTCCGCCACCCATGCTTTTGAGCGAATCAAGGAGCTTATGACTGAGGCACCTGTCTTACATCTACCTGACTTTGCTAAAGTCTTTGAGCACGCATGCGATGCGTCTGGGGTGGGGATTGGAGGTGTCTTGAGTCAGGAGGACCATCCTGTTAGTTATTTTAGCGAGAAGTTGTCCGGGCCTAAGCTGAACTATTCTAATTACGATAGGGAATTTTATGTTGTAGTCCGATGTCTACAGCATTGGAGACACTATCTCCTCTCCAAGGAGTTTGTGATCCTCTCCGATCATGAGGCTTTACGTTTCATCAACGGCCAGCATAAGATCAGCCCACGTCACGCTAAGTGGGTCGCTTTCTTACAAGGTTACACATTTAATCTCAAGCACCTTAAGGGAGCTGATAACCGAGTCGCGGACGCCCTTAGTCGTCTTACTCTTTTACTTACCTCTATGGAAGTACATGTTGTAGGGTTTGAGCGGATTAAGGATGAGTACGCCACGTGTCCTGACTTCCAGTACTTCTATCTTTCTGCCCAGGATAGCTCCCCCACGACGATATCTGCCTACGTCATCAAGGACGGTTACCTATTTAGAAACGGGAAACTATGTATTCCACAGTCATCGTTACGCCTACATATCATATGGGAGTTGCATAGCGGAGGGTTGAGTGGCCACTTCGGTAGAGATAAGACCATTACGTTAGTCGAGGATAAATTCTATTGGCCAAAACTTAAGGTTATGGTGGGACAGGTAGTGAGTAGCTGCCACACGTGTCAGGTGTCTAAGGGTAGCAAAACCAACGTAAGATTATATACACCCTTGCCTATTCCCTCCATGCCTTGGGTAGACGTTAGTATGGATTTTGTATTAGGCCTTCCCGTTACCCTATGCCGTCACGACTCAATTTTTGTAGTTGTGGATAGGTTTTCAAAGATGGCTTATTTCATCCCGTGCAGTAGGACGAATGATGTGTCTCACGTCGCTAAACTTTATTTTAAAGAAGTCGTTAGTCACCGTGGAGTGCCAGAGACCATAGTATCGGATAGGGACATAAAATTCACTAGTTATTTTTAGAAGACTCTTTGGATATTAATGGGAACGAGATTATTGTTTTCCTCTGCCTATCATCCCCAAACTGATGGGCAGACGGAAATGGTTAATCGGAGCTTAGGAAATTTGTTACGATGCCTTGTGAGTGATCACATGAGCATGTGGGATCTTCTCCTTCCCCATGCCCAGTTAGCCTACAATAATTCCAAGAATAGGTCTACGGGTCTGTCTTCGAATGAGATTGTCCACGGGTATAAGGCTCCTGTGCCGCTTGACTTGGTGTCGTTGCCCCCAACATACAAGGCAAGTCAGTTTGCACAATCCTTCGCCCAGCACATCCATGATTTACACGCACGTATACGGGCCACCTTGACTATGCAATACGACTCTTATCAAGCGCACGCTAATTCACATAGGAGAGTATCAGACTTCAAAATCGGCGATCTAGTTTTAGTCCGTTTGGTTCCCGAACGCTTGTCAACTGGCACCGTTAAAAAGTTAGCACCAAAGCGCGCTGGCCCCTTTCGGATTATTAAGAAGTTAGGTGACAACGCTTTCGTTTTGGACTTGCCTGCTGATTGGGGTATCTCCCTCATTTTTAATGTTTTGTATTTAACGATGTTTGTGTCACCACCACAAGAGTTGATTTCTTTGTCGTCTTCTTCTCCCACTAAAAATTCTCATGGGTTGGGGAGTGGTAGTACGGATGATCTCTCTCTTTCGGTACCCACAGGTATATCATCGGATGGTAAGTTGCCTTCTTTCCTGCCTACTGCTAATATGTTCCCCAGGTTTCCACGGACGTTTTCCACTCCAGAGATGATACTTGATGCTGAGCCTGTTACCACTGCTGATGGTGACACCCACCGCTTTCTCTTCCGTTGGCGTGATCGGCCCCCTCCGGATGACTCTTGGGTGCTCGAGACGGAGCTGCAGAGTTTGGATGCCGCTCTCCTTCACCGCTATCACTTGGAACACGCAACGGAGATGCGTGCTTTTGAGCGGGGGAGGATTGATGGCGTTCCCCCTCCTCCACCATTTGAAGACGATGCTGATGATGTGCCGATGATCCGGTTGATAAGGCAATATGACTCAAGGACGCGAGGCGGCACGATGACGCTAACGGAAGGCTACGCTGCAACCTCCGCCCGCGACGTGCTACCGCCACGGCAACTGATACGCCCGAAATAGATGTATATAATAACGCAAGTGCACGTGCCGGATCAAGTAATATAAAGTGAGAAGTGATCGTTCCCTCGAGGAGGTGACTGACCTAGTGATCACAATTACTAGCTCTTCCCGTTCTCTAAATTCAAGACAATAATTAAGGTGAATTTCTAGATTTATTTAAATAAGTACTCTTTAGACAAGAACTAAAATGCGCGGACAAGAAAATATTGTTATCCAAGTTTTAGGGAAGCAATCTTGCATGTTGGTTTCCTCTTACCTATTGCGATGATTTTTTATAGAAAAAGCTTTCATGAGTTGTTTGACTTCTATCTTGCAGGGATGCAAAAGCGGATCTCTTTATCTCTCGATTTCCGAGATCCGGTCACCCAAATTCCCCCAGTTATCTCTAACTTGGGTGGAAAGAAAGTAACGAAGAGCGCACAAATCCACAATGCTAACTCAAGAGGAAATCTCTTTCTCTCCCGAAGTTATATTAGAATTAGGTTACACTTACACCGCTCCTCTCTCGAATCTCGCAGTGCAGTAAAAAGATGGAATTTTGACTAAAGAAATACGTGACTCCTCTCTCGAATCTCGCCACGTAATATAAAGGATTCAACCCTAGACTAGCATAACTCCTCTCTCGAATCTCGCCATGCTAACTAGAAGATGAATACTTGCTCAAAACATCCACAAATAGAGAACACAATTCCAATAAAGATAGAAAATCAAACAATCATTAAGTCAAAACCTTGAATCAAGTCATCACAACAAGTAAGGTACTCACAACACACAAGATCTAAGAAATTAGTTCATGGCGGAGAGATGAAACCAAATTAGATGGATCTTACTAGACATGCTTCGGAAAATTCAAAAGTTTCAGGAAATAATTCACTTGGAAGTGCAAAATCCGTTGCTCTTGACGATCCGGAGTAGCCTTCTTCTTCCTCTTGCCTAGGGTTTGTCTCCCAAGATGGATCTTCTCCTCCAAAAGTTCCCTCCTTTTTTTTCTTTCTTATTTCGTCCAGCCCTCCTCCTTTATTTCCTTGCTTTTGTCCTTTAAAAACGCCTCCTAGATATGCCAAGGGATGCCTCCTTCCAAATTTGAAAAGGTGGCAAAATTCGAATTTCAAAATCTGAAAACCGCCCAGGTGACGTTGCAACCTTCATGTTTTTGGGGTGTTGCAACACCTGCGCTGTGCCTACTTGCATTGCCAACCAGCACGCGAGTTGTTGCAACTATTTATTTTTTCGTGCGTTGCAACCTTTTTCCAGATTTTATATTTTGGCAGATTTCCGTCCATGAGCTTATTCCTCTTGCACCACTAGTAAACATACAATGAAAAGAGACCAAATTAGCCTTGAATTAGATAATCAAATAATTACTTTCATTTCTATAGCTTTCTGTGTTAATTCGTGTCGGATATGCCGAGTAATATGTCAGAAAACGTGGCTAGATAACTTCTTTTGGGAAGTTATCACACCCTCACACTTGAACCTTTGCTAGTCCCGAGCAAAGAGAAATAATTATTTCAAATGAGTGTTCGATAATTATCACTCACCAAATCAGAACAATCCTATCTTGACCAACATTAGTCTAAGATATTCAAGAAGTTCGCTTTACTCAACTGATAAGCTTGATTATTATTAAAAGTTCAAACATCACAAATCCATTAGCTTGATAAAAGATAAAGCATACTAAAGAATTTTGTGTAGTGTGTGCTCCTTCTTCTAGATTATTTACTCCCCCGTACTTTTTTTTATTGAAAATCCTCAATAATTCAAAAGGGTAAGAATAAGCTAAGTCATTACGCTAGCCTTGACAAGAATTAGCAGCATACGAGAGCATAGGTTTAGCTTTGGCTTGGTTGGCAATTCATGAATAGGCTTAAATAGTGGCATGGTAATTCCCTAGTTAATAATCTCAATCTTTCACCATATTACGAGGTTCAATCCTTAAGCCTTGAATATATAAACATATTGTGCCAATAGTTGGGATCATTCCAAGTATGTAATTGCCTACCCAGGCCACATATCACTATGACAAAAGTTTTGATTATTTCCTTTTCTCTTTTTTTATATATAGTCACAGTTGGGATCATTCTAGATAGGCGTGTACATACTTAGGCCGCATATCACTATGGACAATTCACAATTTTTCTCTTCTTTTTTTTTTATAAATGCTGAATTGGAACACCCAATAAATGGCTAGTGGATTAAGATAAAACTAGGGAAATATAGGGAATTTGGTCATTCAGTAGTGGGTAGCAAAATGATACATAACCAATCAAAGAATCTCATGAAAGTTCAAAATGGTATAGCTACTAAAACATTATCTTGACTCACATTATTACTTAGTTCTTGCTCACCCCATTTCCTAATTTTAGAAATCAACATCAAAAGTTTTCAGAGAAGTAAACAAAAACTGGAGAAAGATGTGCATGAATCAAATGCTTTAGAGTGCTTTATCAAAAAAAATCTTGCTAATTTCAAATTCAAAATCTGAACTCCTAGGATTCCCTAGCCGTACCAATTAATTATCATTGAACTTCAAGAATAACTTATCACTAAGTACAAGGTTCAATATACGAAATCTTGCAATTACGAGTGATCAAATCAAATTATCTACCACCACAATTGCAGGGGCGATATTAGCCAACACCCCCACACTTAAGGGCTTGCTAGGCCCTAGCAAGGTTAATGTGTTATATAAGAAATAATATTCTATCTATACTACTCAGCCTTTGCATGAATTAAATAAAAATGAAATTGAAACAGTAAAACTCCCCTGATAAGGAAATGATTTCCTCTAAGTCTCTTGAGTTTCTTTAATGTGCTCCCCATGTGCTCCGATGATCTACATTACTCCGTACCATATTTACCAGCCCAACTTTTATCTTGGCTATGACAGAAGAGAACAAAACATGGAGGCAATCTAATAAAGTTTGGATTAGCAACAACAATGAACCAGAATAACTTAATCGCCTTCATATTCATGTCATAACTGTATTATAGCAATAGCCTAAAACTTGATATATCAATTTGAACATAAGAGCAGAGTAATAAGGTAAATTAAATTTAGGATTTCCAAAAGATCTAGCACTTAATGAGTCCAAATAATTACGCAAGATCATATCATATCATGTGAGTAAGTGCAGAGTAATCATTCACCATGCAGTTAAACAAAATAGTGCAAAATAAGGTCATCCAGAGCGTAAAAGAAACAAAAGAGTATCCATCAACCATTAACACAGTCATCCAAAAACAAATAAAGCCAAAAGGATCTAATCTGACCCCCTTTCATCGTCTTCTTCGGGTTCATTCATTTCTTGATCCTCCTCGCCTTCTGGCTCCACCTCTTCTTCCTGATTCCTTTCTTCTTCATCGAATTCAGTTGGGTCAAGAGTCCTTCCATCAGCTGCTAGCAGCTCTCCCTTGTTGTTGAACTGCCACTGATATCGAAACGGCTCTACATCCTCCTGCAACTTTGCTTTCTTCAAGAGACTATCAATCTTCCTCTCCATAATATCCAGTCGGGAACTGAAGTAGCAGTGCTGGCATCTCAAGTATACTTTTATGTACTCAATACTATCCATAGCTTCATGCAATGTGACCCCTTCCCCGGATGGCACTGCTACATTCTCCCGCTTTCCGGCCCATGACGTTGAAGGTCTACTTCCTATTCTTTTGTGAGGTGTCTTAGAACCGCTGTCCATCTCAGTCCCAACTTTGATATTCACCTCCACCACCTGTCCAGTTATCGGCCTCCGCACTTGGGTAATCAAATCATCAGTACCGCAAACTACCCCCGCCTGCCTACAAAGCTCCGTGATCAAGGTTGGGAACCATAGCAGCTTGGCCTTGTCCTCCTGTATCTTCATCTTCAAATGGTTGCTAATTATAGCTCCCACATTAATCCTATTCCCCTTCAAAATGTGATATATCAGCTCTGCCCTGTCCAAAGTGACGTTGTTCAGGTGGCGGGTAGGCATAACGGTAGCATTTATGAAAAGAAGCCACACCTTAGCTTCCCTGGACAGTGATGTTGATTTCAGCGCCTTCATCGACCTCTGTGACCATTCCGGGTCTGGTGAATTGCAGATCGCAGCTGCCAGTTCGTCGGATGTAATTTGATTGTTCAGACTCTCCAATTCTTCATCAGCACCTACTCCATACAGCTCGTTAATTACATTGGAAGATATGTTGATCAGCCTCCCTCGTACCGTCACGACCTCATCCTCCATTTGTTTAGCGTTAGCGTAGAATTCGTATACCCAGGATAGAATGGCCTCCGACCGGTGATGGCAGAACGTCTCCCAGTGTAACTCATGCATTTGGAGAGCGTAGGGAAGACTCCATGCTCGCTTCTCCATCAGGAATCCCCTTTCATAAATCACTGGTAACGTCTTTAGATCCTCAAATCTATAAGCTGCATCCTTGCTAACAAACCGTGACGCTTTCTTCGCTATCGATTTCCCTTTCCTTTTAGTCGACATTACTACATTATGGGCTTAGCAAGATCAGGAACTCCTCACCCTCACACATTCGAGACTCAGGCATGGAGAAGAGAAGTGGAATAAGAATGGTGTTAGGCGTTTTCGAAAATTACCTGATCGGGCTTGAGATGCAACAGTAGGAAGGGGTCCGGCGAAGTTGCTCTCGTCGTCAGGTCGCGAAATGGCGATGGGCTCGCCGGGAATCAACTTCTAGCAGTTCGCCGCCACTCACGCCGTCGATTACGGCCCGCAGAACTCGCCGACTTCTCCGGATTGTCGCGAACTAGGGCAGGAATCGTCCAGCAAAGAAAAGGCCCGGTCGACGGTATTAAAGAGGAATTCGGTCGACGCTTTTAATATGAATAAGCCGGTCGACGATTTCTTATATGAAGCCCGGTCGACGATTTCTACTAATATGGGCCGAAACTAAAGTGTTGCAACCATTTATTTTTGTTGTCGTTGCAACACCTGCGCGGTTTACACTCTCCAAACAGAAATTTGTTCAAAGAAAATATTTTAGCGCTGCAACTACCACTACTGCTGCTACCAATTTTTTCGTCAGCACTTGAATTCATTCCTCCACCACTACTCTCCTAATCAAAACCAAAGAAAAACTTGAAGAAAAAAAAAAGAAAAACTAATAAATTAATAAATTCTAACAGTACTAAACAATACTAAACATAAAGCGATGGGTTGCCTCCCACCTAGCGCCTAAGTTAATCGTCTCGGCAAGACGGCTCTCCTTGTACTCGTCAATGAAATTTTATGACCATCGCATCGCGCTGGTCACCACCCTCATAATAAATTTTTAGTCGCTGTCCATTCACCTTGAAAGTTGATCCGTCCTTCTCGTTACATATTGTTACAACACCATGTGGGAACACCTCAACAACTCGGAATGGTCCAGACCATCTCGATTTCAGCTTTCCTGGAAATAATCGAAGGCGTGAATTATACAAAAGCACAAGTTGTCCGCTTCTAAATTCTCTCTTCTGCAGTCTCAAATCGTGCCATTTTTAACCCGATCTTTATAAAGCTTCGTGTTCTCATAAGCGTTAAATCTAAGCTCTTCTAACTCATTCAAAGTGCAGAAGCCTTCTTTTACCCGCTTCTTGAAAGTCAAAGTTAAGTCTCTTGATCGCCCAAAAAGCTTTATGTTCCAATTCTACCGGTAAATGACAGCCCTTTCCATACACCATCCTAAAGGGAGTCACTCCTATGGGCGTTTTGTAAGCGGTCCTATAAGCCCATAGCGCGTCATTTAATTTAAATGCCCAATCCTTCCTGGTTGTACTCACTGTCTTCTCTAAGATGGACTTAATCTCTCTATTGGAGACTTCGGCTAACCCATTGGTTTGCGGGTGATATGCTAGGGCCATTTTATGCGTTACACCATATTTTTTAAAAGTAATTTAAATTGTGTATTAGAAAAATGTGAGCCCCCATCACTAATTATCGCCCTAGGCGTGCCAAATCTCGTAAATATATTTGCTTTTATAAACTTGAGTACAACCTTAGCATCGTTTTTTTGTGTGGCGATGGCCTCTACCCATTTTGACACATAGTCTACTGCCAATAATATGTAGAAATTTCCTCCAGAATTCACAAACGGCCCCATAAAATCTATGCCCCAAACATCAAATACCTCTACTTCAAGAATATTGGTCATAGGCATACTTGCCCCCCGATGAATATTGCCCGTCTTCTGGCATCTATCACATGCCTTGACAAACAAGTGAGCATCCTTAAATAGCGTTGGCCAATAAAAAACCAGCCTCTAGTACCTTCATAGCAGTTCGTTCTCCCATAAAGTGCCCTCCGTAAGGAGATGCATGACACTTTTCTAGGACATCACGAACTTCCATCTCAGGTATGCACCTACGAATGGCTTGGTCAGCGCATATCCTAAATACATAAGGGGCATCCCAAAGATAAAACTTGGCCTGATGAAGAAACCTTTTCTTCTGCTGATAATTTAAATCTGATGGCAAAATGTTACTCACAATGAAATTTACGATGTCAGCATACCATGGGGTATTCCCCTCCGATACTGCCAATAGCCTCTCATCAGGAAAATTCTCCATAATCTCAATGTTTACATGCTTCCCATACTCAGACTCCAGACGTGATAGGTGGTCTGCTACAGGATTCTCCGCCCCCTTACGATCCTTAATCTCCAAGTCGAACTCCTGCAAGAGGAGTACCCACCTAATCAATCTAGGTTTAGCATCCTTTTTCTCTATCAAAAATCGTATAGCTGCATGGTCTGTATAAACTATCACCTTAGACAATATTAAATAGGAGCGGAATTTGTCAAAAGCAAAAACAACTGCTAATAGTTCCTTCTCGGTAGTGGTGTAGTTTATTTGTGCGTCGATCAGTGTCTTGCTAGCATAGTAGATTGTATGGAAAACCTTGTCGCGCACTTGTCCTAAAACTGCGCCCACAGCAAAATTGCTTGCGTCACACATAATGGTGAATGGTAGAGACCAATCAGGTGCAATAATAATTGGTGAAGAAACTAGACTTTGCTTTAATGTATGAAAGGCGGCTAAACACTCCTCGTCCAAATTAAAGTGGGAATCTTTCTCTAACAGCTGGCTTAGCGGCTTAGAGATTTTAGAAAAATCTTTAATGAAACGACGGTAAAAGCCTGCATGGCCCAGAAAACTACGCACTCCCTTAACATTAGTTGGTGGGGGTAATTTTTTTATAACCTCAGTCTTCGCTCGGTCTACTTCCAAACCCTTCTTGGACACCTTGTGTCCCAGAACAATCCCTTCTTTGACCATGAAGTGACATTTTTCCCAGTTTAAAATTAAGTTGGCTTGAATGCATTTGTTCAAAACTTTCTTTAGCACTTCTAAACATTCATCAAACGATCTCCCAAACACTGAAAAATCATCCATAAAGATCTCGATCCCCTCATCAATTAGTTCAGTAAAGATGGCGATCATGCAACGCTGAAATGTGGCAGGAGCGTTACATAATCCAAAGGGCATTTTCCTAAATGCAAATGTTCCAAAAGGACAGGTGAAGGTTGTCTTCTCCTGATCCTCGGGAGCTACCATGATTTGATTATACCCCGAGTAACCATCTAGGAAACAGAAATACTCATTTCCTGCTAACCTATCAAGGACCTGATCAAGGAATGGGAGTGGGAAATGATCTTTCCTAGTTGCTTTATTCAACTTTCGGTAATCCATACAAATCCTCCATCCAGTTACCGTTCTAGTGGGAATCAACTCATTGCTCTCATTTCTAACTACCGTAATACCCCCCTTCTTTGGCACACACTGAACAGGACTTACCCACCGACTATCAGAGATAGGATATATAATACCTGCATCCAGCCATTTGATTATCTCCTTCTTGACCACTTCTCTCATGGGTGGGCTAAGTCTTCGTTGGGGTTCTATTGACTCTCTTGACTCTTCCTCTAGAAGGATTTTATGCATGCAAATTGAAGGGCTTATCCCTCTAATGTCTGCAATAGTCCAGCCTAATGCTCTCTTGTTCTCACACAGAACCGCAATCAATTTATCTTCATTCTCCTTAACTAAGGATGCATCAATAATAACCGGTAATGTGTTATCCTCACCGAGAAAAACATACTTTAGGTTTTCGGGTAGCGGTTTCAATTCAAGCAAAGGTGGCTCTACAATAGAAGGCTTCATGATCTCCGACTCGCTTGACCTGCTTATTAACTCAAACATGTTAGCATTTGGTAAATGCTCAAAAGTACATAACGTTTCCTCAGTTTCCTTCGAATCTGGATCCTCTTCTATTTCTTCATTTGTTAAAGCACTAAGAATTTTGTGCTCCAAATTATTTTCATTATGCATCATGCTTATAGGTGCACTCACCTCCTCAATGGAGAGACACTCCTCTTTATCATCCGGAAATCTCATGGCTTTGAGGATGTTGAATGTCACATTCTCATCATTAACTCTCATCGTAAGCTCACCCTTCTGAACATCAATGAGTGTTCTTCCGGTGGCCAAGAATGGTCTACCAAGAATGATGGGGACATCCTTGTCCTCATCCATATCAAGTATTACAAAATCAGCGGGGAAAATGAATTTCTCCACTTTAACCAACACGTCTTCTACAATTCCCTTAGGAAATGCAAGCGACCTATCGGCCAACTGTAGAGTAAGAGATGTAGGTGTAATCTCCCCTAGACCCAACTTCTTATAGATAGATAAGGGCATCAGGTTGATGCTCGCTCCAAGGTCACATAACGCTCTCCCAACAAACTTCACTCCAATAGAACAAGGAATTGTGAAACTGCCGGGATCCTTAAGCTTAGGTGGCAGCTTTTTCTGCAATATAGCACTACACTCCTCAGTCAACGCCACTATCTCTTTATCAACAAACTTTCTCTTCTTTGACAAGATATCCTTCATAAACTTGACATAACTTGGCATTTGCTCAAGTGCTTCAGCAAATGGGATATTTATAGTTAGCTTTTTGAAAATATCCATAAACTTCTGGAATTGCATGTCAAGTTTGGGTTTAGCTAGTCTAGATGGAAATGGGGGTGGTGGGTAGATTACGTCTTTCTTTTGATTTAATTTCTCTTTTTGCTTCTCTCCCGCCTCCTTCTCTAATGTGCTCGACTCGCTCGGCATCTTACTTGCCTCTTCTTCGCTAGCTTTCTCAAGCAACCCCTCCCCACTTGGAATCTCTACACCACTCCGTAAGGCAATAGCTTTGCATTGATTATTATGATTTTCTTTTGTTGGATTTAGTGTGGTATCAGAAGGTAGAGTTCCAATGGGTCTTTGACTTAATGAATTTGCAAGTTGACCCATAGTTGTTTCTAGTGATCTTAATGAAGATTCTATTCCTCCCATTCTTGAGTCATACTTTTGGAACATGCCTAAGATAAACTCGTCTGATATCTTCCTTTGGTTTAATTGTTGGGGTTGAGAGTTGTTATTGATAGGTAGGTGATTTATATTTTGATTAAACCCTTGTGGTTGATTCATCCCTTGATTATTTTTCCAGGAGAAATTCGGATGATTCCGCCACTCGGGGTGATAATGGTTGGCGAATCCCGGTGGAATTTGCCTTTGTGCTCCTCCTACATAATTTGCCTCTTCAGAAATTTGATTTAATTGCTCCACTGTCAATGGAGCACTAGATGAAGGCTGTGATAATGAATCTAATCTCTTATTAATTAGGTTGAATTGTGATGCCAATTGAGCGGCCAAGGATGTGAATTGGTCCACTTGGTGGATACCAACTGGATTGTTGTTCCCTTGACGCTCATAGGCTTGGTAATTATTGGCAGTGAGGTCTTCAAGGATTGCATACGCATCCTCGGGATACTTCTTAAGCAACGATCCTCCTGCAGCCCCGTCTACTAAGATCATGGTTGCAATTTGCAAACCATTATAGAAGGTGGAAACTTGCTGATGTAGGGCTAACCTATGGTGGGGACACTTTCTCAGTAGCTCCTTAAAACGCTCCCAAGCGTCGTACAGTGTCTCTCCGTTACCCTGTGTGAATGTGGTTATATCCCTTATCAGCTTTGCAGTTTTAGATGGAGGAAAATACTTATTCAAGAATTTTTCCACCAACTGCTCCCATGTCGTGATAGAATCGTTAGGCAAAGAGTCTAACCAATCTTTCGCTCTCCCTTCTAAAGAAAAAGGAAACAATCTTAGCATTATTGCATCTTCTGATGCTCCGTTAAACTTAAACATATCGCAAATTGCTAAGAAGGTTCGTAAGTGGGAATTTGCATCTTCATGACCTAGACCCCCAAACTTATTATTTTGTACTTGTTGCATAATTAGTGGGTCCATTTTAAAATTATTAGCAGCAATTGCTGGTCGAGCAATGCTGAAGTGTACACCTCCCCTTAATGGTGTATTATACTCGTGACAAGTCATACGTGGTGCCGCAGGGTGGACATTTTGATCCACCTGACCATCATTATTATTAGCATTATTATTATTATCCATCGCAGGATGAATAATGTTAACGGTTCTAAAGTCTCTCCTGTTTTGTCTACAGGTACGCTCAATTTCAGAATTCAAAGGCAATAATTCTACTTGCCTATACCTGGACATACACTGCACAGAGTTTCAAATAAACTTGATTCAAACAAACAAACAATCAAACAAACAGAAGAAGAAAAAAAAACTTGATCTCTAAGTACTAGGGATTCACTAATATTATGAAAATAAGTAACACTAACTCAGAAGCACCTCCCCGGCAACGGCGCCAAAAACTTGATACGCCCGAAATAGATGTATATAATAACGCAAGTGCACGTGCCGGATCAAGTAATATAAAGTGAGAAGTGATCGTTCCCTCGAGGAGGTGACTGACCTAGTGATCACAATTACTAGCTCTTCCCGTTCTCTAAATTCAAGACAATAATTAAGGTGAATTTCTAGATTTATTTAAATAAGTACTCTTTAGACAAGAACTAAAATGCGCGGACAAGAAAATATTGTTATCCAAGTTTTAGGGAAGCAATCTTGCATGTTGGTTTCTCTTACCTATTGCGATGATTTTTTATAGAAAAAGCTTTCATGAGTTGTTTGACTTCTATCTTGCAGGGATGCAAAAGCGGATCTCTTTATCTCTCGATTTCCGAGATCCGGTCACCCAAATTCCCCCAGTTATCTCTAACTTGGGTGGAAAGAAAGTAACGAAGAGCGCACAAATCCACAATGCTAACTCAAGAGGAAATCTCTTTCTCTCCCGAAGTTATATTAGAATTAGGTTACACTTACACCGCTCCTCTCTCGAATCTCGCAGTGCAGTAAAAAGATGGAATTTTGACTAAAGAAATACGTGACTCCTCTCTCGAATCTCGCCACGTAATATAAAGGATTCAACCCTAGACTAGCATAACTCCTCTCTCGAATCTCGCCATGCTAACTAGAAGATGAATACTTGCTCAAAACATCCACAAATAGAGAACACAATTCCAATAAAGATAGAAAATCAAACAATCATTAAGTCAAAACCTTGAATCAAGTCATCACAACAAGTAAGGTACTCACAACACACAAGATCTAAGAAATTAGTTCATGGCGGAGAGATGAGACCAAATTAGATGGATCTTACTAGACATGCTTCGGAAAATTCAAAAGTTTCAGGAAATAATTCACTTGGAAGTGCAAAATCCGTTGCTCTTGACGATCCGGAGTAGCCTTCTTCTTCCTCTTGCCTAGGGTTTGTCTCCCAAGATGGATCTTCTCCTCCAAAAGTTCCCTCCTTTTTTTTCTTTCTTATTTCGTCCAGCCCTCCTCCTTTATTTCCTTGCTTTTGTCCTTTAAAAACGCCTCTAGATATGCCAAGGGATGCCTCCTTCCAAATTTGAAAAGGTGGCAAAATTCGAATTTCAAAATCTGAAAACCGCCCAGGTGACGTTGCAACCTTCATGTTTTTGGGGTGTTGCAACACCTGCGCTGTGCCTACTTGCATTGTCAACCAGCACGCGAGTTGTTGCAACTATTTATTTTTTCGTGCGTTGCAACCTTTTTCTAGATTTTATATTTTGGCAGATTTCCGTCCATGAGCTTATTCCTCTTGCACCACTAGTAAACATACAATGAAAAGAGACCAAATTAGCCTTGAATTAGATAATCAAATAATTACTTTCATTTCTATAGCTTTATGTGTTAATTCGTGTCGGATATGCCGAGTAATATGTCAGAAAACGTGGCTAGATAACTTCTTTTGGGAAGTTATCAGCAACGCATTAGCCTTATTTATTTCCTTTTCTTGCACTCTATTTTATATTTGGAATATAAAATTATCCTATGTTTATGTGATAATTTTATATTCATTGCATGTGTTGTTATTTTTCATTTTGAACTATTTTTAGTATTGGTGTGCAATTAGCCATTCGGATGGATGAGATTAAATCTCCATCATGAAGGGTTAAGGCTTGTTTGTAACTCCTATATAAGGAGGCTTTGTTATGAGATTATTAGACAAGAAATTAACCCTAAAGCTCTCATTGAGGAATTCGGCCAAGAGGAGGAATCTCCAAGCCGCGGCCCCCCCTTGGTTGTGGTGTGAAACCCCCCCCCCCCCCTCCCCTTGCTCCCTCCATCCGTTCGGTGCTACTCCGGCGCGGCTTCCTTCGGTGCGACTCCTTGGAAGAAGGTTGCAAACCATTCGGTGTGACGCCGGTGGATCCGTAGAGAGAGTGATTCTCCCACAGTTATCTTGTGTGAAACGCTTTCCGGTTGGGTAATCTCTTTCCTATTCCTTGTGTGATTCTTCACCTTTGTTGTGGTGGATTTTCGCAAATCGTTTTCTCCGGATCTTTAAATTAATCGCTGCAAGTTTTCAAACGAAAACGTCGTTGCAAGGTTTTTTATTTCTGGATCGGGTGGATCCTATTTGCCTGAGCGGATCTTGGCCTATAGCCTTGGTCTTGCTCTCAAAAAGGAGTGGCAACCTTTGTGTTTTCTTGTGGAATATTCCGACTCAAATTTTTGATCGTTGTTTTTGAGTCGACCATTCCTCCTTTGTTGTTTTTGCTGCGTTTTGTGATGAGGAAATATTGTGGGCGATAGGTGCTGTGTAGGTGCGGTAGATCTACGACGTGTAGAGCGGAGAAAGAGCGTTAGATCCGTGGAGATCTCCGATCTGACATCCCTACATCAGGTTATGACTTCTCCAAATAGGGGGAGATTGTTGGGTACATTGGAAAATGTGTACCAAATTTGAAGAAGCCTCACCTTACTCAATGATATGCATTAAGGTGTCTTTGATGTTGTTTTGAGTTTATATGTGTAGGTTAAGTAAATGCAGGAATGTAGAAAACTTTCTAAGTCCATGTGTCGACACCAGGAGAAGCTGTGTCGACACTTATGAAGACTTGTGTCGACACTGGAGAAAAGCTGTGTCGACACTTGGAGTTAATTGTGTCGACACTTGGAAAGGCTGTGTCGACTCCAGAAGAAATTATGTCGACATGCAGAGGCAGTGTCGACACACAGTGAAGCATTGTCGACATCAACTGTGTCGATACCAAGAGGCAGTGTCGACACACAGGAATACTTAGTCGACACTAAGATCCAGTGTCGACACACTGAAGACTTTGTCGACATCAACTGTGTCGACACACAGGACTTGTGTCGACACACACAGCAGATATTCAACAAAGTTAAAGATAAGTGTTTGTGTCGACACACAGAATCAGTGTCGACACATTCTACAGAAGGCTGTGTCGAGAAGCATTAACAACAACAAAGGAGATGTGTCGATACCACCAAGGCTTGTGTCGACACTTAGTTCACTTGTGTCGACACTTAGTCTACTTGTGTCGACACATGATGAAGTTCAGTCTCGACATTTTGCTGACAGAGACAAAGTTCAAGAAGTTACTGGATGACTTGACAGCTGTCATTTCTAACCGGTCTACTGCAACTGTCAAAGCTGTCAGAAGTTTGTTAGAAACTGGATCAGCCGGTTACCATGCAGGAAGACTATATAAAGGCTTTCTCCTTCAATAGAAGATGATGAACTAATACAGAAGAGTTGTTGATGAGTGAAGTTATTCTGATATAGAATACAAACAGAAGAAGATTTTCGTCAAGAAGATCAAAGAAGAAGTTGGAGAGAGAGAGCTCCATCTATTGAAGAGCAGTTGTTGAACCAGGCTGCTTAGAAGGATTCAGATTGTGATCTGAATATCAAGAAAGAAGCTGATTGAAGATCAACTTCACAGGAGATTCAACCCTGTTGAGTTCAGATTCAAGAAGCTTTGAAGAATGCTAAGAGTGCTTGTTCTCTGCCATCAGATTCTTCCAAGAACTGATCAAGAAGTCATTCATCCTTTCTCTCTCTACCAGGGTGGTGGTAAAACACTTTGTTAAATCTATTTTTTGTAGGATCTATTCTAGATTTGAGTTGTAAGCCTGTGTTTATAAAGGCTGAGTGTAGGAGAGTATATTCTCTGAGTGGTAGGCCTTGTTGAAGGCTGAGGTAGGGCTGTGAGCCTGAGTTGTAGGAGATTGTGATCTCTGAGTTGTAGTCCTTGTGGAAGGTTGAGGTAGGGCAGATTGCCTGAGTTGTAGGAGTGTGGACTAACTCTGAGTTGTAGGAGCCCTGTTGGGGTTCTGAGCTACTGTAAGATCTGAGGATTTGAGGTGAAGAGAATAAGTTAGGCTGAATCTAGCACACTGCTAGATATGCAAAGGGGGAAAGTGGATGTAGCCAGACCTTGGGGAACCACTATAAAATCTGTGTGCAATCTGTGTTGTTGTGATTCTGTGAATCTGTGCTGTGTTAGCTATAGAATTATCTATTGTTGAGTAATTAACTGTAGAGATTGAAAGTCCACCTAGTGTCAACTATCTTCACCTATGGGGGGGGAATAGGTGACGTGCAGCGTTTTTGCAGAAATTAAGATTGTACCTGCACAATAAAAATAAACAGCACAGCACACAGAATACACAAGCTATTTATAGTGGTTCCCCGATTTGGGTACATCCACTTTTCCCCTTCGACCTATCTCCCAACAAGGGACGACTCGGTCTCTTCACCAACAGGATTGAAATTCAATCCTTGCACTATCGGAAGGAACCCTTCCACACGTAGGAGTCAACACTCCCACAACACGGGTTGCACCCAACCCTTACAACACGGAACAAACGTTCCTTTACAACAAAAGTAAAACTAGAATGTACAAGAGATATAAACTACGTTTGGAGACTAAGGTGTCCCTCTTTGTTGACAACGTGTTCTTGAAGTCCACAAAGAGTCCACAACCCTAGATCTCTCTTGGAGAGGATCTCCCCGGAACCGGCGGCGGCAAGATGGGCGGCGGCAAGGTTCACGGGATCGGCGGCGACGACGATGTGCGGCTGCAGTACTGTGGAGATCCAAACTTCGTAACAAAGCTAGCTAGGTCTACCAACGGTCACACGAGGATCGGTCGTCTCGATCGATTCGGATGGGGAAGTTTTTTTCCCGATCAACAAATCGAGAGACAAGGGATCTCTGGATAGACATGTGAGACTCTAAGCTTGGCTAAGCTTCTGTCGCCGGAAGATCACGAAGAAATCTCGATCAAAGGCGGCGACCAACTAGCTCGAGCGCGACGGCGGCGGCGGAGTGGAGATCGCGATTTTAGGTCAAGGTTTTCGCTCGGCTTCTTTTTGTCTGTCTTCTTACTGTTTAAAAAATACCCGTATATATACTGTAGACACTTTCAATATGACCGTTGTGGGTCCCACAAGTAGAAACCCGAAATCCGGTTCAAAATAGTGCCAGCGGCAGAATCCGGTTCAGGGAGTTCCAGAAAAATGCCCAAGTCAAAATCGGCGAGAATCACCTGTGATTCTCGTCGAATCGTCGAGAATCAAGGGTGATTCTCGACGATTCGGTGAGAATCACAAAGGGATTCTCGACGATTCGTCGAGACTCACAAAGGGATTCTCGTCGAATTTGCCTTGACTGCACGCTGATTTAGCCGGGGAGAATCAGCCAGTGATTCTCGTCGATTCGGCGAGAATCACTAGTGATTCTCGCCGAATCGGCGAGAATCACTTGGTGATTCTCGTCGATTCTTACTTAGATGATTTTTCATCTTTCCATCCAAGAGCTGCTCCTTGACCCATCCTTGCTCCTTGTCTGCTCTTGCCTTAACACAGCCCTGTACTTGAAATTAAGTACACTCCAATAGAGAGAGTACACGTAGGCCAACACACTGATCTGCTCAACGAGGAATTACGTCGTGCAGACCCGTGTATATTGACCTACTGCACCCTGACATTGGTGTGCACTTAGCGTGAAATAACTGCAAGCACAACTTGAAATATTTTGTCAAATACATTGTCTATTTACCTTAGCTTGTCCAGGGGCTTCTTCAAATCAGGTACGTTGTGGATATAATACCCAACAATCTCCCCCTATTTGAAGAAGCCTAAACCCTACAAGCTAAGGTGAATAAAGCGTATGAGAATGAAAATCATAACCTTAAAAAAAGGTGAGTAAAGATATTCATTACCGATACCAATTTCGTGCGGGCAAACTTTGGAGCCACCTTAGCCTTAGCCGAGAGGGTAATCTCCCCCTTTTCGGCTTCTGCAAATCTGGGGTTGTAGCATTTGACCCCTTGCTCCCCCTCAGTTCTTGCATCTGTGCACACACTTGAGTCCCTTGCTCCCCCTCAGTTCTTGCACGAGCTTGGAGCTTCTGTAGTCTTCATTCCTCATAGTTGAGCATTCCCAATTCAGTTTTGAAAAGACTGAACTTGGCTTCGTCTAAGGGCTTTGTGAATATATCTGCAATCTGCTTGTCCGTGGGGACATAACAGAGAGAGATGTCCTTGTTCTCCACGTGCTCCCGAATGAAGTGGTAGCGCACTTCAATATGCTTCGTTCTGCTGTGCGAGACCGGATTGTTGGCAATCGTAATAGCACTGGAGGAGTCGCAGTACATCGGCACTTCCTTGAACTGAAGGTCGTAGTCGGCTAACTGGTTTCTGATCCATAGGAGTTGTGCGCAACAACTGCCAGCCGAGATGTATTCAGACTCTGCTGTGGAGGTAGCTACACAATTCTGCTTCTTGCTGTTCCAAGAGATAAGCCTTCTTCCGAGGAATTGATACGTCCCAGAAGTGCTTTTCCTGTCATCTCTACTCCCTGCAAAATCAGCATCTGAAAATCCTATTAGCTCGACATCATTGTTTCTCGGGTACCACAAGCCAAGATTGGGAGTACCTTTAAGGTATCTTAGAATTCGCTTTGCAGCGACATAGTGAGATTCCTTAGTGTTCACCTGATACCGGGCACAGACACATGTGGAGAACATAATATCCGGTCTACTGGCAGTAAGGTAGAGAAGGGATCCAATGATGCTTCTGTATTTGGTTTCATCGAAAGGTTTACCTTTCTCATCCTTATCCAGAGACATAGTGGATCCCATTGGAGCCCTCATAGAGGTTGCATTCTCCATCCCGAATTTCTTAAGGAGTTCATTTGTGAACTTCGTCTGAGAGATGAAGATTCCATCCTCAGACTGTTTCACTTGAAGTCCCAAGAAATACTTGAGCTCTCCCATACTGCTCATTTCAAACTTTCCTTGCATAAGTTTGGAAAACTTTTTGCAAAGATTGTTGTCCGTTGACCCGAATATTATGTCATCGACATAGATTTGCACCAGCAAAATCTTGCCTTTGACTTCCCTGAGAAACAATGTCTTATCTATTTTACCTCTAGAGAACTTGTTCTCAAGAAGAAAACTAGATAAAGTCTCATACCAAGCTCGTGGAGCTTGTTTTAGCCCATATAAAGTTTTATTAAGAAAATATACATGATTGGGATAAGTAGGATTGACAAAACCTGGGGGTTGAGCGACGTATACTTCCTCTTTCAGGTCTCCGTTTAGGAATGCTGATTTCACATCCATTTGATAGACTGTGAATCCTTTGTGCGAAGCATACGCCAGGAACAGTCTGATTGCCTCAAGCCTTGCCACTGGTGCAAAGGTCTGGTCGAAGTCAATCCCCTCCTCCTGTCTGTAACCTTGAGCCACCAGCCTGGCCTTGTTCTTTATGATGACACCATGTTCATCCAGTTTGTTTCTGAAGATCCACTTGGTGCCAATCACATTCTGCTTGTGTGGTCTGGGAACCAGTGTCCAAACGTTGCATCGTTCGAATTGATGTAGTTCATCTTACATGGCCAAAATCCATGTCGTGTCTTTGTTCGCCTCGTCGAACTTCTTTGGCTCAACTTGTGACAGGAAGCTAAGATGCAAAACTTCGTTAATAGTACCTCTTCGAGTTCTGACACCGACACGAGGATCTCCGATGATCTGATCTCTAGGATGATCCCTCACGTGCCGGAGCTCTAGAAGTCTGGCGTCTGGAGCTTCGACTACTTCTTGGGCTTCTCCTTCTTCTAGGAGATTTGTTCCATTTTGATCTTCAACATTCCCAGATGACGTGGAGGTGGAGACTTTGACGTACTTAGGAGTTTCATCTTTAGCGGTCTCATTGAGATCCAGCTGTTCAAGTCGTGCACCTGCATCTTCAAGAATACCACTGGAAGAATTGTTGTTAAGCAAACTTCCTTCATCAAATACAACATTAATTGATTCTTCTACCACTATGGTTTTCTTATTGAAGACCCTATATGCCCGACTGTGGGAACTATAGCCCATGAATATGCCTTCGAAGCATTTTTCACCAAATTTAGTGCGCGGGTACTTCCCATTATTCAGTACATAGCATCTGCAACCAAAGATCCTCAAGTAGGACATGGTTGGTTTCCTGCCTTTTAGTAGCTCGTAAGGCGTCTTACGATGATGCTTGTTGATCAATGCTCGGTTTTGTACATGACAAGCTGTGTTGACAGCCTCTGCCCAGAAGTATTCTGGGAGAGAAGCGTCTTTCAACATTATCGTGCAGGCTTCAATGAGAGTTCTATTTCTCCTCTCCGCAACTCCATTTTGCTGAGGAGTGCGCGGGGAGGAAAACTCATGACAGATACCTTGTTCTTCACAAAACTCTGTCATAGCACCAGATTCGAATTCTGTTCCGTGGTCACTTCTGATTTTGACCACTAGGCAGTTAAATTCGTTCTGAACCTGCTTGACAAAACTAGTGAAGATGTCAAACGTATCCGACTTTCGTTTTAAGAAGAACACCCATGTAAACCGAGAATGATCATCAACTATCACTAGCGTATAGGACTTGCCTCCCAAGCTATGAACTTGCATTGGACCAAACAAGTCCATATGTAGAAGGTAAAGACATCGGGAAGAGTCTTTGTCTGCAATGCTCTTAAAGGTAGCCCGAGTCTGTTTGCCCATCTGGCATACAGGACAGGGGCTATCTTTGATGCACTTGATAATCGGAGCATCCCTTACTAAGTTTTTAGAAAACTGCATACTAATTCTTTTGAAATTAATATGTGTCAATCTCTTGTGCCATTGTTCACAAAGAGACGCACTGCCTGTTGCCACAAGGCATACGGGGGTAGATGAATCTAAACTGAGAAAATCTAAGCAGAAGATATTTCTGCTCCTAATGCCTGATAATACCGTCTCAGAAGAGATACGTGAAATTATCAGACATTTATCCTTGCAGAACTTAACGTCATAACCTTTGTCACATAACTGACTTACACTGATCAGGTTATGGTTTAACCCTTCAACATAAGCCACGTCGGTGATAGAGATTATACTGTTGGAAATCATACCATAACCTCTGGTGACTCCTCGATCTGACCCTCCAAAGATGACTTTGGGTCCATTCTCGACTGGAGTGTAATCACGCAGCAGGCTTCTTATCTCAGTCATATGCCGGGAGCATCCACTGTCCAAATATCAGATCGGCGTTTTGGTGGCCTTTGGACATTCCTGCAAAACAAAATTAATTTCCCTTAGGAACCCAATCGAACTTGGGTCCTAGATTCCTGGTTAGCATACTCCCCCTCGGTTGGTTAACCCTACGAGTGGTCGGCCTCGCATTGCTAACATAGGGAGTCTCGTGATACCTTGGATTAAACCAACAATCCACGGCAAAGTGACCGACTTTGCCACAGCACCAACAGTCAAATCTGTTGTACCTCTTCCTAGGCTCCTGCCTTACCCTGGGAACGGAGGGTACAGCCGGGGCTTTGGATCTGGAGGTGGGGGCCTCACAGTGATTGCAGTCACAAGACTTCTTCACCTTCTGTATAACAGGCTTGGCTTTTGGTGCCTGCTTTCCATTATGGCCGCTAGAGAATTGACCATAATTTCCCATGTGGATTTCCTCATAAGGTGCCTTGAAGACACTCTCACCGAAGTTCCGAGGAAAGGTCCAACCGTCATATCGGCTCTTTGGCTTTGCAACCGAGGGCCGGAAATGATGGCCAAATGTTGATTCAAAGTCATGTTGGTTGCAAGGAAAGCCAGGCTTTCTGAACGCAACAGGACTAAGCGGAGCCTTTCCCTTTTCATCAGCAGAGGCCTTCTTGGCGGCCTTATTCTTCCTTTGGTTCCTGTTTCTCCTGGATGAGGAACCAGATACCCCTGCATGCCCCAAGCCAGCTCCTTTGGCCTGAGTAGAGAAGGTATCAACTACTGGAAGAACAGTTTTTGGCATAGAGAAGCTCTTGACAATCTTCCTTTTTGCCGCAAGTTGTTCTTCCAACATGTCGACTTCCTCCTGCTTAAGATCAAGGAGCTTAAGAGACTCTGAGTGCTTTGAAGTCAGGTCAAGGTGCTCCTGTCGGAGAGAAATCAAACTGGTGACCTCTTCCCTTAGGGAAACACACTCACCCTTAAGGAATTTTACTTCCTTTTTCTCGGCCTTCAATCTCTTACGGCACTCCTCGAAAGTGTTGAGCAAAAGCTCATACTTCTCGAGGAGCTCAGCTTCACGGGCCGAATGGCTATCCTCAGGTTCATCATCCTGAGACTCAGGATCAGAGTCAGAGTCGGAGAGAGGGGTGTGAGCTTTTACCTTCCCAGTAAATGGGGGACATTCTCCTTCTGAGTCGGAGCGACCCACCAGCCCGAAGTAGGCTTCCTCATCATTACTGGAGTCTGAAGAATCAGACTCACTCAGTGTCTTTGGCCTTTTGGCGATGTAGCTCCGCTCTTTCTTATTATCTCTAGAGGATTTGTGCTCCTCTCCTTTCCCTTTTTCTCTCTTGCCTTGATAGCAGTCAGCCACGACATGTCCTGGCTTATTGCATCCAAAGCAAATAATGTCAGAAGAGCGATGTTTGTTCGGTCTAGAAGCATACCTGTCAGAAGAATAATTTTTCTTCTGATGCTTGGAGGAGGAGCCATCTTTCTTTCTTTGATTCCTCATCTTGAGGAACTTCTTGAACTCTTGGGTGATGAGGGAGAAATCCTCCTCCGATAGCTCTGAGCTGGAGGAGCATGGCTCGGAGTCCTCCTCCTCATCCTTTTTCCTGGCACGGTAGGAAACCGCACCCTTGCCTTTTCTGGAGTAACTGGCTTTTAGAGCCACGGTCTTTTCTTTGGCTGCAGCCTTCTCTGCTTCTTCTTCTGCTTTCCTGGTGTTCAGTTGAAGCTCATAGGACATCAGCTTCCCGAACAGAATTTGCGGGTCTGTTTCAGCTAGTCTGCCAAACTCTCGGATGGCGCAGATCTTTGTGTCCCATTCCTTAGTAAGGGACCTAAGGAATTTATCATTGAGTTCACCATTAGTGAACACTCTTCTGTATCCTTTGAGGGCATTGACAATCTTGAGGAAGTTCTCGTAGGTGACTCCGATCTCTTCCTTAGGCCCTTGTCTGAAGGCCTCATATTTCTGGTTCAGGAGGGATCTCTGATCATCTCTCACTTCATCAGTGCCCTCCATTAGGATGATCAGGCAATGTCAGATCTCCTATGCTGTCCTGCAGTTGCAGAAGTTCTGCATCATTGAGTCATCAACCGCACTGACCAGAATGTTCCGCGCCTTCTTGTCAAGTCCCACGAGCACCATCTCGTCCTTGTCCATTTCAGAAAGTTTCTTCGGCACTTTCTGGGTAGGATCAATGGTGGAGACCTTAGTGGGAACATAAGGTCCCTCCTCCACGATCATGAAGAGTCGGGGATCAACTGCTTCCATGTAGAACCTGATCCTTTCCTTCCAGATAGGAAAGTTGAGCCTGGTGCACACTGGGATCTTGCCTGAAAACTTGAGCCCGTCCATAGTAGATGTTTGCCTTCTTCTTGACACTAGCGACAGGATTCAACTTAAGATGTTAACCTTTTTGATGAGGAACCTGGCTTTGATACCACTTGAAAGTCCACCTAGTGTCAACTATCTTCACCTATGGGGGGGGAATAGGTGACGTGCAGCGTTTTTGCAGAATTTAAGATTGTACCTGCACAATAAAAATAAACAACACAGCACACAGAATACACAAGCTATTTATAGTGGTTCCCCGATTTGGGTACATCCACTTTCCCCCTTTGACATATCTCCCAACAAGGGACGACTCGGTCTCTTCACCAACAGGATTGAAATCCAATCCTTGCAATATCGGAAGGAACCCTTCCACACGTAGGAGTCAACACTCCCACAACACGGGTTGCACCCAACCCTTACAACACGGAACAAACGTTCCTTTACAAAAAAAGTAAAACTAGAATGTACAAGAGATACAAACTACGTTTGGAGACTAAGGTGTCCCTCTTTGTTGACGACGTGTTCTTAAAGTCCACAAAGAGTCCACAACCCTAGATCTATCTTGGAGAGGATCTCCCCGGAACCGGCGGCGGCAAGGTTCACGGGATCGACGGCGACGACGATGTGCGGCTGCAGTATTGTGGAGATCCAAACTTCGTAACGAAGCTAGCTAGGTCTACCAACGGTCACACGAGGATCGGTCGTCTCGATCGATTCGGACGGGGAAGTTTTTTTCCCGATCAACAAATAGAGAGACAAGGGATCTCTGGATAGACACGTGAGACTCTAAGCTTGGCTAAGCTTCTGTCGCCGGAAGATCACGAAGAAATCTCGATCAAAGGCGGCGACCAACTAGCTCGAGCGCGACGGCGGCGGCGGAGTGGAGATCGCGATTTTAGGTCAATGTTTTCGCTCGACTTCTTTTTGTCTGTCTTCTTATTGTTTAAAAAATACCCGTATATATACTGTAGAAACTTTCAATATGACCGTTGTGGGTCCCACAAGTAGAAACCCAAAATCCGGTTCAAAATAGTGCCAGCGGCAGAATCCGGTTCAGGGAGTTCCAGAAAAATGCCCAAGTCAAAATCGGCGAGAATCACCTGTGATTCTCGTCGAATCGTCGAGAATCAAGGGTGATTCTCGACGATTCGTCGAGAATCAAGGGTGATTCTCGACGATTCGGCGAGAATCACAAAGGGATTCTCGACGATTCGTCGAGACTCACAAAGGGATTCTCGTCGAATTTGCCTTGATTGCACGTTGATTTAGCCGGCGAGAATCAGCCAGTGATTCTCATCGATTCGGCAAGAATCACTAGTGATTCTCGTCGATTCTTACTTAGATGATTTTTCATCTTTCCATCCAAGAGCTGCTCCTTGACCCATCCTTGCTTCTTGTCTGCTCTTGCCTTAACACAGCCCTGTACTTGAAATTAAGTACACTCCAATAGAGAGAGTACACGTAGGCCAACACACTGATCTGCTCAACGAGGAATTACGTCGTGCAGACCCGTGTATATTGACCTACTACACCCTGACATTGGTGTGCACTTAGCGTGGAATAACTGCAAGCACAACTTGAAATATTTTGTCAAATACATTGTCTATTTACCTTAGCTTGTCCAGGGGCTTCTTCAAATCAGGTACGTTGTGGATATAATACCCAACATAGATATTCTGCCTTAAAAAGAAAAAAGGAATTACACCTATTCACCCCCCCCCAGGTGGTTAGGCACTAATTCTTTCATGGGCATAACTTCAAGAAGGCACCAAAGCCAAAGCCCATTGTGGAAAGGCCTCCTAAGGAGAAGAAGACATGTGATTGTCATTATCACAAAGCTTATTCCTTCAAGAATGCTGACCCTGCTAGACCAAAACTCTAAAAGGTCAAGCAGGAGATCATGAGGAAAAGGTACAACAGATTTGATTGTTGGTGCTGTGGCAAGGTTGGTCACTTCGCCATTGATTGCTGGTTCAATCCCAGAAACGCTGCAACTCCTCATGTCAGCAATATGAGAAAGACCGCTCATAATGCTAACACTCGTAGGGGGAGTACTCTAACCCGAGACCAAGGACCCAAACGTGTTTGGGTTCCTAAGGCAAATTGATTATGATTGCAGGTATGTCCAAAGGCCAACAAAATGCCAATCTGGTATTTGGACAGCGGATGCTCTCGGCATATGACCGGGACTAGAAGCCTTATTCAGAACTTTACTCCAGTTGTGAACGGACCAAAGGTCATCTTTGGAGGTTCAGACCGTGGAATTACAAGAGGCTATGGTATGATTACTAACGGCAATGTATCCTTCTCGGATGTGGCTTATGTCGAAAGATTGGAACACAATCTCATAAGCATAAGCCAACACTGCGATAAAGGATACATAGTTGAATTCCATGTTGATAAGTGCTTGATAAAATCCGTTGATAATATGGAAACGATTCTATTCGGCACTCGAAGCAGGAATATTTTCTGTTTAAATTTCATTTGCATAGATTCCTCTACAAAAGTGTGCTTTTTAGCAAAAGATCGTGTGTCTCTTGGTGACCAATGGCACAAGATACTAGCACATATTAATTTCAAAACTATTAATAAATTATTTTTAATGAACTTAGTACGTGATGCCCCAAATGTCAAGTGCGTCAAAGATATACCTTGTCATGCGTGCGTAAAAGGCAAGCAAACAAGGGCTACCTTTAAAAGCATTATTGTCAAAGACTCTAATAGATGTCTCCATCTATTGCATATGGACTTGTTTGGTCCACTATAAATTAGAAGTTTGGGAGGTAAGGATTATACGCTAGTAATTGTTGATGACTACTCACGCTTTGCATGGATGTTCTTTCTGAAACACAAGTCAGATACCTTCGATATCGTTACTAATTTTATCAGGCAAATCTAGAATGAACACAACTGCTCCATAGTCAAAATCAGAAGTGACAACGGAACAGAGTTCAAATTTGTGGCCATGACAGAATTCTGCGAAAGCTTAGGTATCTTTCATGAGTTTTTCTCTCCTCGTACTCCACAACAGAACAGAGTGGCTTAGAGAAGGAACAGAACACTCATAGAGGCCTGCAGGACAATGTTGAGTGATGCTTCACTTCCGGAGTACTTCTGGGCTGAAGCCGTCAACACTGCATGGCATGTGCAAAATCGAGCACTCATAAATAAAAACCACGATAAGACACCTTACGAACTTCTAAAGGGCAGGAAGCCAACAATCTCATACTTTAGAATCTTTGGATGTAAATGCTTTGTACTTAACAATGGTAAGTATCATACCCCCAAGTTCAGCGAAAAGAGTTTTGAAGGTATTTTTGTAGGTTATAGTAGTCATAGTAAGGCATATAGAATATTTAATAGAAAAACCCTGGTGGTAGAAGAATCGATACATGTTGTATTTGATGAGACGAGCTTGCTGCAAAGCAATCCGTCTAGTGTGCTCATTGACGATGCAAGTGCAAAGCTAGATGAAATCAACCTGAAAGAGCCCAATGAGGAAAAAGACGAAAAATTCTTCAAGATCACCACTCCAACCCCTATTAGGGAGGTAGATGATCAAAATGAAGAGATCGTCTAAGTTGAAGAAGTCACTCCGGTGATTGAAGATAATCCAGATACAAGAACTTTAGAGCTCAGACATCTGAAGGATCACCTCATGGACCAGATCATAGGAGATCCCCCGGACGGTGTCAGAACTCGAAGAGGTACAACTAATGAGAATTTATATTTGAGTTTTCTCTCACAGGTTGAACCGAAGAAGTTTGAGGAAGCAAGCTCGGACGCATCGTGGATACTGGATATGGAAGAAGAACTAAATCAGTTCAAGGCTGCAATGTATGGAAACTTGTTCCAAGACCCAAAGGAAAGAACGTCATTGGAACAAAATGGGTATACAGGAACAAGATGGACGAAGACGGAACGATCATAAAGAACAAGGCCATACTTGTCGCTAAAGGCTATCGTCAAGAAGAAGGAATTGACTTCGACCAGACATATGTTTCAGTGGCAAGGCTGGAGGCTATAAGGTTGTTCCTAGCATATGCTGCATTCAAAGGCTTCACTGTCTATCAGATGGACATGAAGTCTGCCTTCCTAAATGGTAACATAAAGGAGGAAGTGTATGTGGAACAACCATCATGTTTCGTTGATCCTAACTTTTCTAGTTATGTCTATTTCCTGCACAAGGCCCTATATGGTCTGAAACAAGCTCCTAGAGCTTGGTATGAGATGCTGTCTAGCTTTCTACTTGAGAACAAGTTCACAAGGGGAAAGATAGACAAGACATTATTTCTTAGGGAAATAAAAGGCAAGATTTTGTTAGTGCAAATCTATGTCGACGACGTTATTTTTGGCTCTACAGACGACAACCTCTGCAAAAAGTTCTCAAAACTTATGCAAGGGAAGTTTGAAATGAGCAGTATGGACGAGCTGAAGTATTTCTTAGGGCTTTAGGTGAAACAATCTGAAGATGGAATTTTCATCTCGCAGACCAAGTTCACCAAAGAGCTGATTAAGAAATTCGGAATGGAGAACGCAACCTCTATGAGGACTCCAATGGGCTCAACTACGTATCTGGACAAGGATGAAAAATGGAAACCTTTTGATGAAACCAAGTACAGAAGCATAATTGGATCCTTGCTCTACCTTACTGCCAGTAGACCCAACATAATGTTTTCAATATGTGTCTGTGCTAGATTTCAGGTGAAGTCTAAGGAATCTCACTACGCTGCTGCAAAGCGGATTTTGAGATACCTTAAAGGTACACCAAATCTTGGCTTATGGTACCCAAGAAGTAATGACAGCGAACTAATTGGTTTTTCAGATGCAGATTTTGCAGGAAGCAAAGATGACAGGAAAAGCACCTCCGGGACTTGCCAATTCTTTGGAAGAGGGCTAATCTCCTGGAGTAGTAAGAAGCAGAACTGTGTCGCAATTCTCAACGGCCGAGTCAGAGTACATCTCTGCAGGCAGTTGTTGTGCACAGTTACTCTGGATAAAGAATCAATTTGAGGATTACAACATGAAGTTCAAGAATGTCCCATTATTTTGCGACTCTTCCAGCGCAATTGCAATAGCCAAAAATCCAATCTCGCATAGCCGGACAAAGAATATCGAGCTAAGGTATCATTTCATCCGGGAGCATGTAGAGCATGGGGACATAGATCTCCAATATGTCTCCACAGACAGGCAAGTTGTAGATATTTTCACGAAGTCGATGGATGAGACCAAGTTCTCATTCTTCAAAACGGAACTTGTGATGCTCAACAAAGAAGATTAGAGAAGTTTGGATTTCAAGAAAGCAAAGAAAATTAAAGGGTTAGTCAAAATTTGGCATTTCAAAAAAAAATTCTCTTTCTGACTCGAGATAAACTTGACCTACTCGAGTAATCAAACGACCTACTCGAGTACATCTTCTATCTCTCGTGTATGTGCATTTGGTTTTCAAATTTTCTTATGCCGCCTTTTCAATGGTTTAAGTTATTTCCTTCTAGATTAACTAGACTTAAACCTAGGGTTTATAAATACGAATTTCCGAAAATCTCTCTACACGAAATCATTTCACTCTCTCGTGTACCCGACTACCGTTTCGTTTCCCTTCAAGAAGTTGCAGAGCCGCATCATCTTCCTCTCTTCCCGTCAAGCAAGAATGATTGTCGTCTCCTCCAAGATCGGCGTGGGATCGGAACTAGTTGTCGTAGGGATTGCAGAACTTTCAGATGATTTCCACAATTTGTTGATTCTACTAGACACCGCGGGGCTATCTTTCATCCTGCAAGAACCGTGCTGAATCCTTTTCCCTGAAGTAGCAGAATTCTTCAAGAACCTCAAGATTACCGATAGTGGACGAAGAAGACGACCTAAATGCAGACGATTCTGACAGAACATGCTTATTCTGTGGTATTCCGGCTGAAACTTAGTACATCAAACATTCAGACATGAATGCAAAGGGAAAATTTCTTGTTGATGTCATCGGGAAAATCTTGCTCTGCAAGACTAATTCTATCCGAGATATTCCTTTGTACTTCTTTGATATTATGCAGGCAAAAGTCTGCCGCAAACAGTTCTAATTTGGGATGCTGATTCTTGACAAAATCAAGGACAGTATCAAGGCTCCCAATTTTTCCAGGATCATCTCTCTCCTCCTCCATGAGTTAAATCCTCAGTTGTTCAACTTCTCCACAGGGACCCCTCTTCACCACATGAAGACCGTCTCAATTCAGTCCATTCAAAGATGGGAGTTAAAACTGAAGAATGCTGCCCAAGCCGCTAAGGTTCCAGAAGTTCCAGCATTAGAGGACAGGACTCCTTCTCCCTCTCCTCATTTTGTGGCCAGCTCCTCTGGTGCACCAAGTGAGGGGGATCCTGCTCCTTCTCCCAGATTACCTTCATCTCAACAAGAATTCACCTCTTCTCCTGCTCCAACTACCTCTCACCTACCTAAAACTCCACCGACCCCACCATCAGATCAGCAACCTCAAGAAGATATGCTCTCCTCTGAAGCTGCAATTAATGACATGATAGCTGAGCTGACCTCAGAAGCACTTCCCTTTCAACCATCAGCACAATATCCAGTACCATCTCCTCTACAATCTCCTGTTGCTCCTCAAGAACAGGTAGAAACAATTCTCCTCTCTACTGAACACTCTCCAGAACCTGCTGAGGCTCCTCTCAGGAATCTGAATTTCTCCATCCCCACTGTACTTGATGAAGGGGCTGGTCTGATTCCTACCTCCAGAGCCCAAAGCTCAGTCCTCATTACAGAGATACCCCTCTGGATTGCTCCTCCTCTTCCAACCCCATCTGCTACTCCTTCAACTACTGCTACTGCTATTGCCTCACCAGATTTGTTGTCTCAGATATCCATCCTGCTGCAAGACCAAAAGAATTACTTTAACACTTCTCTAGCTGTTGTCACTGCCAAAATCACTGCTCTGGAAGCTAAAATGAGCAGTGGATTTGTAGAGATCCAACATAATATAGATCAGTTGCGAAGCCTCTTTCAGATTGGTGGTAAAGCATTAAATCACACTATCACAAGTATTGGTCAGGTGATGGACCAGAGTGTGACTCTTGCCAACAATCAAATAGAACTGGAAAAAAGGGTTGAGGCAACTAAGATGAAGATATGTGAGGAAGTTGGTTTATTCAAAGAAACTGTCATAGAGAAATTATCTATTGAAATCAGAAAGGGGGAGGAATTAGTCAAAGAACATCTAGAAAAATCTGTTGCTTTGAAGAAAGATATTTTGGAAGCTCATATGCAAAAGATTCATGCTGATGTGCTAGCTCAGATCCAGAGTCTCAAGTTCCATACTTATGACATTGCTGTCTGGATGCATAATCAAATCCTACTTGAATTTGCTGCAGATCCAAATATCATTCCCCGTCACTTAAATCCTCTAGCTGCTGCAGCCTCTGCTCAAACTGCACCTTCACCAACCTTCTCTCCCAGGCCTAGAGATAACGTGGCTCCTCCAGAATCCTATACTCAAGGCTGGGAAGAAGATCCTGCTGATATTTTCTTTCATGCTCCTCTAGAGATCCAAACCTCCAAAAAGAAGAGAAAATATGGTGAAGGTCCTTCTGCTAGTAGATCAATTCCTGTTCCTACTGCTGAAAAACGATATGCTACTGTTTATGCTGAAGTCTGGTCTCCCACTTCCAAATCCTTGATTCTGGATACTCTAAAACTGGTAATGGACTTTGATGAGAACTGGAACCTACACTATAGCTCCCAGGAATGAGAATTATATGAGAAATCCATGACCAAGAGAAGAATTTATGACAGAGAGTATGGAAGGAATAATCCTGCTGCTGCTCCTAGGCCTCCCAGATATTATCCTAAGCCATTCAGCTACCAAAGGAGACAACAAGAAAAGTTGGACAAGAAACAGAACCTAGGCTGAATTTCAAGGACTTTTGAGAGTGTGAAATGAATGACTGTAGAATTGATAATTTTGGATATTCTTATTCATATAATTCTAAGTTTTTGCTCTTATTATCTTTTTCATAGGTTCTTGCTTACTTGCACACATTTTTCTACTTAGCACTTTTTATGTCTATAATTCACCTTAGTGTAAAGAGTTCTGACTTCGACCAATAGGGGGAGATTGTTGGGAACTATGTCCACATTAACCCAGATTTGATGAAGTCATCCTGGAACTAAGATGAATTAGGTTGTATTTGATGCTTTGTTTGAGTTATGTGGTTGCAGGATTCCAATGGGAAGTGTAGACCAATGTCAGTCTACAATGGGTCACTAAACACAGGACCATGCAATGTAATCCCTCATTGTATGACCCAAGGTGTTGACTCATGTGTAGCCTCTCTATTGGGATACACTTCATATTCAAGCACTTGGACTATGTGAATAGAGTTGGATGCTGATTTCACCAAAGAAGAAAGAATTTCCACCTTGAAAATTTTTCTAAGTATTCTACTCGTGTAGGTCATTAACTACTCGAGTAGATTACTTGCTTTTTACTCGAGTCAGAATTCCTATACTCGAGTAGATCATTCTTCTTACTCGAGTAATACATATTTCACTCTCCAAGTTTTTATAAGTAAACCACTCGAGTAAGTATATATATATATACTCGAGTAGTTATAGTTTTTGACTCGTGTAACCGTTTTCTTCACAAGAGTAAATTTTTTATATACTCGGGTAGTATAAGTTATATACTCGAGTAGTTCACTTACTACTCGAGTAGTTCAATCCTCATACTCGAGTAAACTAAATTTCTCTTCTCCTAAATATATTCTAAGTCATTTACTCGAGTAAGTCTTTTCCATATACTCGAGTAGATTTTATCCTCTCGAGTTGTTCAGTCTGACTACTCGAGTAGCTCATCTTCCAGTGTTCAGAAATTTTTCCAAGTCTTTTCACTCGAGTAGTTCGCCAAACCACTCGAGTAGTTTTTCTCCCCTACTCGAGTAGTATAACATGTACTCGAGTAGTTCAACTCCACTTCCCATGAAACTTTTTGTATACTCGAGTAGATCTTTTAAGTACTCGAGTAGTTAATTATCTGTGCTCGAGTAAGTCCTTCTACCTACTCGAGTAGTTCTAATTACATACTCGAGTAGTTGTCATCAACCTACTCGAGTAGTCATGAATTATATACCCGAGTAACATTCCTTTACTTACTCGAGTAGTCTTTTACCTACTCGAGTAGTTATTTACCTACTCGTGTTTATCACCTCTTTTTCTCTGAAATTTCTCTAAGCCCATAATTGACAGATTTTCAAATCCCGTGACATGATTGGTCCACGTGTATATCATTAAGAATGATTATGACCGTTATTCAAAATCTTATATAAGGTCATGTCTAATCGATAAACCCTAACAACAACAAAAAGCTTTCAAGATAAAAAAATTGTTAAGAAATTTCTGCAGCCGTTTCTCTCTCTCTCCAAGTCGCTATTTCCTCTTTCTCTCTTCACGGAACGAAAGCTGCCGCCGCCACTGTTCTTCTCCGGCAAGGGTTTCGATTTTCAGAGGAATCAGACTGAAGAAGTTTTACAGATCGAGATCGTTTCTCAAATGCTCATCCTCTTTTCGATCGTGTAAGACAAAGAAGAATCCAGATCTGTTGCCGCGATTTTCTTCATCTTTCTGAAAGTGCCTCAAAGCTTACAAGAAGAAGATCCTGGTTGCTTACCTGCAGATCTGACAGAGAAATCATTGTTTGTACTTTCTAAAACAATTTTCATTCTTGTAGGAGAAGTTTTCTCCGAGTGTAGGAGTTTTCAACTCCGAGTTTGTAGGAAGTTTTGGCTTCCGAGTTGTAGATCCAGTTGGTTGGATTGAGATTGTAGGAACTTTGTTCCGAGGGTAAGATTGATTTTCAATCCGAGATAGTGGAGTAGCCGAGCCTAGTATATTGCTAGATCGGTGAGAGAAAGTGGATGTACCCAAGATCGGGGAACCACTATAAATCTTGTCTCGTTTGTGATTATTTGGTAGATTGATCTGTGCTTTGTTCCGAGTTTTTTTATCCCACAATAGACACACAACTCACCTATTCACCCCCTGTAGGTTATTTAGGTAGGCAAATATTATCTTTCACAACTAAAATATTTTCAGTGAGGTTATTAGTCTCTCTAATTAACTCATACATGGATTATTAAATATTTACAAAAACTATAGAAAATTTTTTCTAAAAATTCCCATTTCTGTATATGTCAGAGGTATAGGTAAGTATGACCCTCAGTCCAAATCTCAAGTCATTTGGATAGATTTATTGATGGGGGCACTCAATTTAATCTCTGGCTAACACTGTGTATAGATTGCACAATTTTGAGTCCTGTGGACAGACCACTAACCCAAATGGGTTGAAACAAATTTTAAAATAAAGTAAACCTCAAGGGCTACAACTTTTATGTTTTCCACTTTTATAGTAGAGGGATGTAAGTATTTTTAATAATTAAAACTATCCACTACATAAAATGTGACAGAAATCTAATTAATATAAATTAATGAATTAAATCACACACGAATCTTAAAAGCACAAAATCGATGGCATCCCTTCATCTTCTCCATCGCGCCAATGGCCCATATGGCCTCGTCCTGGGCCGACTTTGCCCGTGATTTCCCGGCCACCCGGCCACCTCCCTGGTCGGCCACCGCCACCACCACCTCCATTGAGGTCGTTTCTATCGTTGGGCGGCGACACGGACGCCGGAGAGGCCGTTTTCGGCGAACGCTCAATCTCAATTTTTATGGAAAATTATTCAAATCTCCTCACTGGATCAGGATCAACTGAGTCTGATATCTCTCCTAGTCGATCTAAGATGCTAGCACTGAGGGAGAGGGGGAGAAGTCGACCTTCTAGGGTGGTTGAAGCCTTGCTGATCGTCGTGTCTCCATTAACGATGGTGGAGGTGCTCGGTGCTCTGCAACTACAGTGACAGAGGGCTTGAAATATTCAAGAGAAGTGTGGAAATGATTGCTCTTGGTCTGGGAGAGCTTTTAAAAGGATCAAATGGGGGAGGGGAGGGGTCAAAGCTTCAATGGCCATTAATGGTCCTGGTGGAGGGGAATCGGCCTCCTGAAATTCCCCTCACCCAGCCACTGTTATGGTCGGGAAAGACCCCTGGACTTCTCGTAACTGACGAGAGGAGGTGAATCCAGCCACTAGGATTGAATGGAGAGGCCTTTGGCCTCCCTTGGCCATGAATGTCCTCTCTTCCTCTATTCTCTCTCCTCCATTAAAGGAAAACTTTGTTTCTCTCTCCTAGTCACCCCCTCCAAAATTTGAGGGGCATTTTGGGTAAATATCAGCCTCCTAAAGCTAGTGGGCCACTCCAATTAGGCTTAGCCCAAGTAGATTGGGCTATGTTAGGTAAACTTGAGTTAATTTGACCCATTTCAGGGTTGAGTTAACTTTGATCAATTTTACTTTTGGGGTTGACCCCAATTGGTCCCTAATGATTTATTGCCCTCTCCTAAGGTCTAAGGAGACTTAGGTAGGGTTGGTTTGGCACCTTGGTGGTCACTTGACCCTTATTAGGGTACTTTGACCATTTTAGGGTTTAGGTTGACTTTGATCAACTTGACCTCTTTGGTTGACCTCAATGGGTCCTTGGTAACCCAATGAACCCCCTTAGAGCTAGGGAGGTTTAGGTGGGGTCAAATTGGCTAAGGGAAGGTCAATTGACCTTATGTGAGCTAATTTGACCTAATTAGGGTTAGGGTTGACTTTGATCAACTTGACAACTTAGGTTTCTTTATGACCCAATGGACCTCCCAAAGGATTAGGAATGATATGGTGGGTTATGGAGTCCAGTTAAAGCCATAAAGTCAAACCCTAGGATTAGTATTTGAATTGTGTTGTTTGCGGACAAAGGTGATTTTTACCTTTATGCCATAGTTCACTTGGTCTTCTCGAGCTTCCTAGGGTTTTGTCATGACCTAGTCATGACAAAACCACTATTGGGGGTCTAATTGTTTGAGGGATGTTATACATGGTCAAATATGAATTTTTCGACTGTGCGAGGATTTTTCCCCCGGTCGCAATTTTTTCGTCTGAACGCTGTTTTTCATCTAGGCGAGATTTTTTCGCCCAAACATGATATTTCGCACCGGGCGTAAATTTGTTTTGCCTCAGACGTGAATTTTTTTGCCCGGTTACGATTTTTTACCCTGATACGATTTTTCATCCGGTCGTTAGATATTTCGACTCGTAAGTGATTTTTTCGACTGCATGCAATTTTTCGCTTGAATTTGATTTTTTTCAGCTTGCACGTGATTTTTTTTGCTTGGATGCGATTTTTTGTCTGATCTCGATTTTTTGGCACGACTGTGAATTATCGCTCGGGCATGATTTTTTTTGGCCCGGACACGACTACTTTGGCCAAGTCTCGATTTTTTTGGAAGTACAATTTTTTTTCATTTGTGCTTCATTTTTTTCGTCCCAAATGTGTTTTTTTGCCCAGATGTGGTTTTTTGACTTAGCCGTGTTATTTTTTCCTGGGAGCATGATTTTCGGCCTAGTGGTGCGATATTCGTCGAACGCACTTTTTTCACTTGAGAACGCGTTTTTCGGCCCAGACACAAATTTTGGCCTGAACACGCTTCTTTTGCCAGATCACACAGTATTTGCGCTGGTGCACGTTTTTTGGCCCGGGAGTTTGTTTTCCGGCCTATGTGACTTTTTTGCATGGCCAGAAAATTGCTTCGACCAAAAAAAAATGTGTCCAAGTCAAAAAAAACGTATCTGGTCGAAAAAATTGTTTCCGAACGAAAAAAAATCGTATTCGGGAGAAAAAATCTCATCCGAGCCAAAAAAATCATGTTCGGTCTGAAAAAATCGCATCCAAACGAAAAAATCGCGCCCGAACGAACAAATCATGTCCAGACAAAAAAATAACGTTAAGGCCAAAAAATAACGTTCAGGCAAAAAAAATCAGAGTGTGACAAAAAATTGCAATTTGATATTTAAGATTAACGTAATTATTTTGTACAATTGATAAAACAGCATTGATTAAAATTTTTGCTGTAAAATCAATTTTATATTCTTAAATAAATTATGCTATCACTAAGTACAAATAATCGACTGTTTTATGAGATTCTTTCTTATCCGCACTGCATAATATTATATTAGCACTCAATTTTAGGTTTTTTCTCTTCAATAATGCTAATCGCACTAAAAGCGCCTCCCTCCTCATGTAGCATTATTGAGGAGAAAAAGTCCGAGCTTTTTACCAATCGGGCTCGGCCCGGACCAGTTTTGAATCGGGCCGGGCTTGGGCTCCCTCTCAAAGGAGGAGCCTGGTTAGGCCCTTTAGGCCAGGAGTGGCCGGGCCCGGGTCGGCTTGAATATAAAAGGCGTAGGCGGGATTCAAATCCCGTCTATGATTGAAATCCCGGGATTTTTAATCCCGTCTGGTGGAATTTCTGCTTAGCCCGGTGCCGAGCACAGGCTAGCCCGGGGCTCGGGCTTTGCCCGGCCCAGGCAACCGACAAAAATGAGGGCCCGGTAAGAACCCCAAGCCCGGTATTGGCCCGGGCCGGGCTTTTCCCCGGCCAGGCCTTGCCGGACTTTTACCGGGCCGGATTCGGGCGGGCTTTCCGGGCTCGGGCTATTTTCCCACGACTACTATGGTCCGTGTATCTGCGGCCTCTGCACCGCGGCCAAACGAAATTGCGCGGGCAACAGAATCACCGCGGGGAAGCCCTCGCCCGTCACTTGATATTTTTTAGAGATTTCGACTTCCGCGATTTGCATCTACTATGCGTCAGCTGCTGCGCCACCACAGACTACAGATGGAGAATGAAGGAGGCGACCACATCCAGGGGCGGATCCAGGAATTGTAACAAGGGGAGGCTGAGACATTACAGTAGATGAAAAAAATTATAAAGAAGTAAATGTAATACAATTTTAAATTCAAATGCTAAAGACTTTTTTAATTCTTAATCAAACATTTAAAAAACAATACTAATAAACAAAAGGAGACATAAATAATTGAAATATCAAGTTATTTCAATTGTGCACGACGATTTTTCATTTCATCTATGATCAAATTTTTATCGAACTTCTCTGTTATTTCTCACTCAATATATAAAGTCATGCAATTTGCTAGGAATTCATCTTTCATCTTGTTGCGAAATCTTGCTTTAACAATCTTCATAGCTGAAAATGAACGTTCTGTAGTTGTTGTTGAGACCGGAAGAGTCAAAATGAGTCGAATCATTCTGTCAATAAGATAATAGGCCTTTGATTTTCCCGTTTCCACCAGTTATTCACAAAGTTCAGAAATTGTAGACAAATTCTTTAAATCCTTATGAGAAGGGACATAAAGCTCATAATATTGCAACTGAGTATTCAGCACATAAAGCTCATGTTCATTGAAATCTAGATGGTAGAAATTCTTTGCAAGAGAGTATATATCGTCAATATTGAAAGATTTTGTATCCATCTCTTGGATGTAAAGCCATGTTGAGACGAAGTAGTTTCATAGAATTTTTACTGAATCTAGAGTTCAGCTCATGCAACCCACAATATATTGTTGCATTGAAAATATCCACCCGAAAATGATGTTCAACTGTAATGATATCACATGAACTTCAAAAGCGACGATCACTGTATTTAGCAGTCATGTTAGGAAATTCAACCTCATTTTTCTCACAGAATATCTTCACTGTTTGTAAAAATGTTTCCGAACCAAATGACCGTAGTTTTTGAATGAGAGCTTTCGTTGTTGAAACTAAATTTATAGCATTTAATATATCTTGAGATTGATTTTGCAGTGCTTTGCATAGAATGTCACTGATTTCCAAAATTTCATTCATCAAATACAAGACGAATACAAATTCAAAAACACCCATCTTTTTAAAAGTTGTTTCAGCATTTCCTCGTTGTGTAGATGTCCCGCCATTTTCACTAATATCAAGTAACACAGTGCAAGTGGCAGTATATATATTAATAACACTATAAATAGAGTTTAGATGAGACGACCATCTAGTGTCTCCATGTCGTTGCAATGAACAAATTTGATTTGCTCCTGTGTCAGTCTCAATTTCCCAAAGAGTGATCATGTGATCAAAATATTCTTTTTGCACAGCTCGTAATTGATCATTGCGTTTGGAAAAAGCACTAACAATGTTAACAATATATATCAGTTCATTGAAAAAATTATGCACGGCTTTCACTTCCCTTGACGTTGCAACAAAAACTAGCTGAAACTTATGCGTAAAACAATGAACATAATAAGCATGTGAACATTCATTAAGAAACAAAGCTTTTAAACCTTTCCATTCGCCACGCATGTTACTTGCGCCATCATATCCTTGACCCCTCATATCTTGAATACTCAAATTATGATTAGATAGAACTGTAGAAATTTCTTTTTTAAGAGTTAGTGCACTTTTATCTTGAACATGAAGAAGATCTAAGAACCTTGTTGAAAATTCAACAAACCCGCAGACGCCTCCTCGGATACCCTGTTGAAACTCAACAAACCGGAGGAGGACACGTCCACTTATAATGTTGAACGTTTTCCCGGATCTTGGAGATAGCAGGGGTTATCTCAACAAAGCAGTAACAACCAACAACACATGCAACACAAGTGTCTTTATTGCTCAAGAGCAAAATTCTTTACAAGGCGAGACATACATGGAGAGACATGGTTCACCAACAACCAAAACAGGAGAGCAGAGATAGATACAAAGACAAGAAACAAAACAAGCCACGTGGACTCAATCAACAAGTCGCCGGTCTACTGCTGTGGAGTCCGCTCAGTCCGCTAGGTCTCCAGACCGCAACCCAAGCCGCGCGGACTACCCCTTATTCCAATGCTTAGCTCTTCACCGTTGATCTGCAGGCCTCCTGACCGCGAGGTCGCCTAGCCGCCAGACCGCACACGCCGCGCCACTGAATGGAACAGTTCGCCTGAAGCAGGCGACTTCCTGAACTCCAAACCAAGTTGCCAAAGAGAAGACAGCCTAGTCGCTATCCGCGACCTGCTGTTTACCGCCTGTTGCTTAACCGCAGAGTCTTCACTATCCCTGACCGCAATCAGATCCAAGTCCTGGCTTTCCAGCGCTATTCGCACAACCTTCACAGCACAACCCAGTTAACTCTCAAACCGCGCGGACACCAAGGTCCAGTTCGCAGCAACTTACGCGAGCTCAACAACTGTTCACTTACTTCGGTTCCGGTCTATCACTTCTGATGTGACATGGGTATTATTTATAGGAACGATGATGAGTGTGGTCACCGCCTTAGCCGATAGGAACACCGCCATATCCAGTAGTAAGAACAAGTGTGTCTGCTAGCCCACGGACACACACTCCAGTTCGCCGCTCCTGTGCAAATAGCCAGTCTGCCCCAGCTTCTCCAAGGCCGGACTCCAATCTCCAGACTGCCTTGTCGCCGAAAGCCAAGCCAGGACCACCACAGCCGGACTCTGCAACAGATATGTCCACCAATGCGCGGACACAGCACCAGCCCGCATAACCCGAGCTCGCAGCCTCGCCATCAAGGCATCTGCCGGACTCAGCGGACACCCGGCTTCCGTCCGCACATCCCGAGTCCATTACCTCAAATATCCAAGGCATCGCCGGACTCAGCAAACACGCCGATCCAGTCTGCTTAACAGCAGACTCCAGTCCGCATATAGCGCAGACTTCTCTAGTCCACTTCCCAGCTGACTGCCTCAGTCCGCATCCCTGAGTTCATAGCCTCATCACCAGGCTAAACTGAACTCAGCGGACTCTATCTCCAGTCCGCACGCTCTTGCACACGTAATTCTCCAGTCCGCATCTCCCCAAGCTAGCAATCAAGGCAACAACACTTCTACTGAGCTTGGCGGACTGAGAGAACAGCCCGCACTCTACTGTGCGATCTCCACGGACTGAGCCAACCAGGACTTGGTTCAGAACCCACCAATTCCAGTCCACTGGCCGCAAGGGCCAGTCCGCACTTACTGGCGGACACTGGATCTAGCCCGCCATACCGGGCGACCTCCAGCTTCTGTCCGCACTGACCGGCGGTCTCCACGGCTTCCCGCTGCACCAGAGCAAGACCAAGGCAACTGCCAAACCGGTCTGCCGGGCTCCAGTTCTTCAGTCTGCTTCATGCCGGGCTCCGCGGATAGTGTTACTATCCGCCCGGTTACTTCCTGGGATCCCACCTGCTGAGCACAAGCCAGACTGGATAACCGCCGCTACTGTCCGCATAGTCCGCGCGAACAGATCGCTCAGGCCGCTACAGAATAAACTGTCTGCAACATCCCTGCCGACTTAGCAGTCTGCCAACCCTGTCCGCATAGTCCGCGCGGATAGGTCCAAGTGCCCCATTCACCCACTTTCACTTCACAAATTTTAACACTCCCCCTTGAAGTGAGAAGTGGTGAATAACTCCAGCAGCTCCCGTAACCTTGCACCTGGTCCCTCCGATAGCATCTACGAAGAGATGTCCAAGACATAGTCCTTGCCCCGTATATCATGGACCATAAGGGAACCCTCCAGCATCTCCCAAAAGGAGTCATGCTTCCCTCTACCTTCTTCAGCTTCAACCTCCACTCATGCATCACAGGAGTATCACCAACTACCTTGGTCACAAAAGCCCAAGCCTCGTTATCTCTGAGAGAAGTCACCTCTTCAGCCTTGGTGTCAACCACCTCCTTGATTCTAGTGGGGTCATCACAGCTGGAAGAACCTTGCTCGACCTGAGGGCTAGCAAAAAAATATGGGACCAAGTCCGCTGTGTTCCCTTCGCTATATCGAGTTGGGGCTTACTGATCCTCTTCAATCTCCGAAGAACCTGATCATGGCTAACCACCTCCGCTGCTTTTGAACCAGCTCTGTTCCCGGGAAAATCTGGAACAATGCTCCCATTGCTCCCTGAACAAGACGCCTCCTTACTGGAACCTGAAGCACCTGGAGCAACGCTCCCCCTGCTACCTGAACCAGAAGTCTCCGCCCTCGAACAAGAACTGCCTGGAACATCGCTCCCCCTGCTTCCTGAACTAGAAGTATCCGCCTTTGAGCCAGAAGTACCTGGAGCATCGCTCCCCCTACTTCCTGACTCTGACGTCTTTGCCCCGGAGCTCCTGGTGACTCAGGTAGCTCCACTTCCTTAGCAGCAACCTCCTTCAGCGCACTATCTGACTTGCTCATCTCTATCTCTACATGAGAGCTACACCAATACAACGTCAACTCATCGAAGATAATGTCTCTCGACACTATGAGTTTCTTCGTCGCAGGATCCATACACCTCCATCTTCTCCTCTACTCATCATACCCAATAAAGACTAGCTTTGTCTTGAGAGCACCTGGAGAGTGTATGTAGTATGTAGATCCAAACACCCGAAGGTGCTTCACGCTGGGCTTCACTCCGAACATCAGCTCATAAGGAGTCTTCACTATGATCGGACTAAGAGGCATCCGGTTGATGACATGAGCAGCACAGGCCATCCCTTCCGCCCAAAGAGCCTTCGGAACGCCTTTACTCTGAAGCCAACAATTGCAGGTCTCAGTTAACCAACGGATCATCCGAGCTGCAACACTACCTTGTTGTGAAGTATGTCCACAAGAAAGCTCCTTCTGGATCTCTTGCTTCCTGCAAAAGTTTAAAAACTCGGCTGAGCCAAACTCACCACCGATGCTTGTCCTCAACACCTTGATTCTCAGGCCAAGCTGGCCTTCCACAAGCTTCTTGAACTCCACAAACAAGCGCATCATGTTGGACTTCTTCTTCATGAAGTATACCCAAGTATACCTTGAATAGTCATCAACCAAAATCAGCATGAACCTGCTGCCTCCAAGACTGGCTGTGACGGTCGATCCCACCAGAGCACAATGGACAACTGCCAATGGTGCTTTATATTTGGATTATGTTTTATCAACCATGAAGCGATAAGCTCCACTTTCCGGACATCCCACACACCCCCGACCATCGTCATAGGATGACAACCTAGGCAGCCCTCTTACGAGTCTTCTTCTTGTCATTGCTTTCAGCTTGTCCATCCTTACATGCCCCAGTCTTTCATGCCAGATAGCTGAACTATCACTGGCCTTCATCCGATCAGCTCCAGAACTAGTTGATGTCCCAACTACGTTCTTCTCCTTACCTCCAACATGAGCTACGTTCGCCGAGAGTAAGGTAACCTTGCACTCCTTCCTGAGATGACCTTGCTGCGTGCATTTATAGCACCTTGGTCCTTCCTTCCTCTTCCTATCACACCTAGGAGAAACACTCATTTCTTCCTGATATGAAGTAGAGGGATCATCTTCTGCAGCAACGTTCACCTCCTTCCTGAACAACCCATCAAGGGAATTCCAGACCTCTGCAGCTGACCGACTTCCACTAATGTGGTCCAAGAGCTCCGATGAGATCACCTGCTTAAGAATAGACTCCGCTTTTGCATTTGTCTCCTTCCAAGCTCTCATCACTTCAGCATTGCCAGCAGTAGCCTCTTGTCTTCCTGCTCCGCATACAACCTCCCAAAGGTCCTCGCCAAGAAGAAATCTCTTCATACAGGACTTCCACCTTTCAAAGTTCATCTCTGTAAGAAGATCAATTCCAAGACAACTTGCATCCTCCACTGCCATGGTTCTACCACTGGTCTCCTCTACACAAGAGCAACTACTTCCATTGATCATTGCTTGACCACTCCAACCTCGCTTTGATACCATGTTGAAAATTCAACAAACCCGCAGACGCCTCCTCGGATACCCTGTTGAAACTCAACAAACCGGAGGACACGTCCACTTATAATGTTGAACGTTTTCCCGGATCTTGGAGATAGCAGGGGTTATCTCAACAAAGCAGTAACAACCAGCAACACATGCAGCACAAGCGTCTTTATTGATCAAGAGCAAACTTATTTACAAGGCGAGACATACATGGCGAGACATGGTTCACCAACAACCAAAACAGGAGAGCAGAGACAGAAACAAAGACAAGAAACAAAACAAGCCGCGCGGACTCAATCAACAAGCCGCCGGTCTACTACTGTGGAGTCCGTTCAGTCCGCCAGGTCGCCAGACTACCCCTTATTCCAATGCTTAGCTCTTCACTGTCGATCTGCAGGCCGCCTGACTGCGAGGTCGCTTAGCCGTCAGACCGCACACGCTATGCCACCGAATGGAACAGTTCACCTGAAGCAGGCAACTTCCTGAACTCCGAACCAAGTTTCCAAAGAGAAGACTGCCTAGTCGCTATCCGCGACCTGCTGTTTACCGCCTGTTGCTTAACCGCAGAGTCTGCACTGTCCATGATAGCAATCAGAGCCAAGTCCTGGCTTTCCAGCACTATCCGCACAACCTGCACAGCACAACCCAGTCAACTCTCAAACCGCGCGGATACCAAGGTCCAGTCCGCAGCAACTTACGCGAGCACAACAACTATTCACTTACTTCGTTTTCGGTCTATCACTTCTGATGTGACATTGTCCTATTTATAGGCACGATGATGAGTGTGGTCACTGCCCTAGCCGATAGGAACACTGCCACATCCAGCAGCAAGAACAAGTGTGTCCGCCAGCCCATGGACACACACTCCAGTTCGCCACTCCTGTGCAGATAGCCAGTCCGCCCCAGCTTCTCCAAGGCCGGACTCCAATCTCCAGTCCGCCTTGTCGTCGAAAGCCAAGACAGGACCACCACAGCCGAACTCTACAACAGCTATGTCCGCCAATGCGCGGACACAGCACCAGCCCGCATAACCCAAGCCCACAGCCTCGCCATCAAGGCATCTGCCGGACTCAGCGGACACCCGGCTTCCGTCCGCACATCCCAAGTCCATTACCTCAAATCTCCAAGGCACCGCCGGACTCAGCGGACACGCTGATCTAGTCTGCTTAATATCAGACTCCAATCTGCATATAGCGCAGACTTCTCCAGTCCGCTTCCCTGCTGACTGCCTCAGTCTGCATCCCTGAGTTCATAGCCTCATCACAAGGCTAAACCGAACTCAGCAGACTCTAGCTCCAGTCTGCACGCTCTTGCACACGCAATTCTCCAGTCCGTATCTCCCCAAGCTAGCAATCAAGGCAACAACACTTCTACTGAGCTTGGCGGACTGAGAGAACAGCCCGCACTCCACTACGCGATCTCCCCGGACTGAGCCAACCTGGACTTGGTTCAGAACCCACCAAGTCCAGTCCACTGGCCGCAAGGGCCAGTCCGCACTTACTGGCGAACACTGGATCTAGCCCGCCATACCGGGCGAGCTCCAGCTTCTGTCCGCATTGACCGGCGGTCTCCGCGACTTCCCGCTGCACCAGAGAAAGACCAAGGCAACTTCCAAACCGGTCTGCCGGGCTCCAGTTCTTCAGTCCGCTTTAAGCCGGACTCCGCGGATCGTGTTACTATCCTCCTGGTTACTTCCTGGGATCCCACCTGCTGAGCACAAGTCGGACTGGCTAACCGCCGCTACTGTCCGTGTAGTCCGCGCGAACAGATCTCCCAGGCCACTACAGAACAAACCGTCTGCAACATCCCTGCCGACATAGCAGTCCGCCAACCTTGTCCGCATAGTCCGCGCGGATAGGTCTAAGTGCTCTATTCACCCACTTTCACTTCACAAATTTCAACAAACCTTTCTTGCACAAAGCCACAAACATCCACAAATCGAATCACAATAGCCATTTGTTCTCTTTTTGACTCGTCTCTAGCTCCATCAATGATAATGCAATACTTAGAATCACCAATTTCTTTACGAATTGTATGTTGCACCATTCTTGACATAATTGATAAAAGATCCTTCTGAATATTGGGTGAGATGTACATACATTTCCTGGGGCGTTTTCTAAAACAACTTCATCAACTTCTTTGTTATAATTTCTAAGCAATTTAATCACTTCAACGAAATTGCTCTGATTAATAGAATTTGTGTTTTCATCATGGCCCCGAAATGCGATTCCTTGAAATGCACAATAGCGCAAGGCGTCAATTGAAGTTCCAATCCACAACTGATTCATTGTGATTTGTTGAGATGTTTGTCTTTCCATTACTTTATCAATATGTTGAGATTGAACCATTAAATCTGCACATCTTTTTACAGCAATACTGTGTGGAGAGGAATGATCCTTACCTACGTGAGTCAAGAAGGCACAATTTTTTCCATTTACTTTCTTCCAGTTTTGAAACCCTTCAATAGTGAACGTGCTTGATCCAAAACGACCGCTAGGTTGTTTATTGAAAACATAACACGGTAAACAATATGCAGCATCTTTCGTTGGAGAATACTCTAACCATGAGAACCTCTCAAACCAAGAATGTTGAAATCTTCTATTATGTTCACCTAATGATGAGGATGGATACTCTTGACGTTTGTGTTGATAAGCTCGGCGAATTTCATCTTGTTGATCTATGATATATTCCCAAATTTGAGGTTGTAATCCAGGATCACGCTCGAACACGAGTGGAAGCTTCTCAACCAAAGAAGAATCAACATTTGCTAAAGGAGACTCAATAATTACAGGTGAAGAATAGTTATCAGTTTCATTTGACGACTTTTTATTGAAAACGAGTTAATTGTTTCCAGCTTCTTCAAATTAACCTAGAATGAAACATCAATAAACTGTAAATTAAAAGAGAATCCAACCTATTTGTAAAATGTACCGAAAATCAATAAAATGTAAATTAAAAGATAATGCAATAAAGCAGAAACTAATTGAAAGTAACGCAGAAATAAAGCTTATTATGAAATAAACTAATTGAAAGTGAAGCAGAAATAAAACAAGGAATGCTCGCTAGTCTGTTTATTCATTTCTCAGATCTTTGGTGATTCTCTTATCATATTCGGGTTTGGTTTGATCTGGTCAGGTTCTGTGGATGAAATTACCATCATCCTAGTTGGGTAAGGCAGGAAAAATCGAATTCATGAAGCGCATTTTCATTTTCTTGTGATTTCTATCATGTTTTCAATTGGTTTTTTTTAATTAATTTTTGAGGTTTTTTAAGAAGACTCAATTCAACACAGCATCAGGTTTTTCCTTTGGGTTTTTTGGGGAATCGAAGGAGATTTCTTGGGGTTCTAATGGTATATTTTCTTATCCTCTTCTTCACTTTTGATTTCTTTTTCTCGCTACAGCTGCTTGTTATGAGTTGAACATTCCTACGCCAATTACAGAGAACATAATGAAGAGTTACAAAATGTAGGCTCTATGCTTGGAGGCATTTTATTTGATGATTTGAAGAACAAATTACATTTAAAATGAGTGTATATCCCATTTTAAAAGTGAGCAAATTTAGGAATGTTTATGAGAGGGCAAATAGAAAGAAAAAGGACTTATACATGGGTTGTGGTGTCACAACCCGCATTTCCTCAACGAGTACATCGTATCAGAGTAAGAGGAACTACGTGTTATGATGCCACGTCATGCAGAGGATAACTGCACACGCTCAGGCAAAACCTTGACGCTTACTTGATTAGTCGAAGTCCATCAGTTAAATGCAAGAAAACCGTTTAGTTTGATGGCCGTATCCCTCGGCCTTATGGATCAAAACGTGTGTTTGTACGCGGCGGAAAATACGTTAGTTTACTTATGACGATTTCCTATATGCAATCTAGATTTACCATAATATAAGAAATCCTCTTTTTTACGTTGTTTGGAAAATATTTGATTAGTTGACCAAAACATGTTATGAATGATTTACAATAGTAGCGTTTTTAGCTTAAAAATACCTAATGCAACCTAACATAAAACAGTCCCAAGAGAAAGTAGATATCATCCCAATGATTCCTAATAGCAATATTTCATTCATATGTAGCCACTAAATAAAACCACCAATGGGCGTCAACAAGCTGACACGAACTCACTGGGGCGTCTGTATGTCTGTACAACAAAGTAAAGAACAACCTCGCTAAGCAAGCTTGGCTAGCTCCAAGTAAACTCCACCAAATGCCTAGCCGCTCAACCGACTACAACCTGCACCTGAGGCATTCAAGAAAGAACACCTCAGCAATCATCAAATCTACAAAATAGAGCATTAAGTTCATAAAATATGACGAAGGGGGCTTACCGACCCCGTAGCAATTTTTCATATAAAACGAGTGCAAGAACAGGGTGGAAAACAAGTGTCAAACACTGCCAACCCAAAGTGTAAAACGCACCAAGTGCGTGAAATTCTCATCAAGTGCTGCTCAACCCACAGGAGCAAAAAGGCAACATATATGCCCATTCCATCATTTTTATAACAAGAAACAACTATACTAGTGAAACATAAGCAGTGGTTAAGTTCGATTCTGCAAGGGTCTTTTGGTGGCGGCCCTAAAGTGGAACGCACCAATAAAAACCAGCTCAAATTGGGGCCAAAACGGTACTCTACACCACAAAAAAACACTCGGTGGCCAACAAGGCTGAAACCACACCACCCCTTACAGAATCCTCACACAAACGCTGCTGCCATGGTTCACAATTTGCCTCGCAAAACTCATCATAACCCATGCTAAACACGTTTCATTTCATCGTCCTCACTCATGACCACAAATTGCCCAAGTTCTGTCAAACTTGATAGAGTTTGGGTCTCTACTTCACCATAAGCGAACCCCACAAGTAACAACGCTGACTAAACACAACAAGATCTCTAATCGTATGAACAAGAAAGGTAAATAATAGATAAATACAAGGTAAAACATGGCAAAATTAGATGAACAATAGGTAAGCATATAGATTGGGAAATTCTTGAAAGACAAAATTATTCATGGATGCATAATAGACAAAAGGTGAGATTCAAGACAAGATGAACAAAGCTAGCATAGGAGACAAAGGTGCAATAGAAACAAGAAGAGTAAAGCTAACAAACTTAAAAGGGGAAACTAGCTACACTTGCAAAAATCAACGAACAAAGACAAGATTGGCAAACGTCGCAAAAATCATCTAACAAAAGATAAGATTAGCAAGGGCGAAGAACACCGCTTGCCTGAACCGAGACGATACTACGACGGCTGCTCCTCTTTTTCCTTTTTCTTCCCTTGCCTTAGCTTTTCTCCCTTGCTTTCTCTTTGAAATGGGGAAGAAGATGAAGAAGGGAATAAGTGAGGAGGAAAACTCTTGTCTCGGCCTTATGTCCTCCAGGACAGAGCTGGACCGTTTGATCCAGAATCAGAGAAACGGACGGCACAAAAAACTAAAAAAGTTGATTTTCGGCCCTGTCACGCCCTGTGTCACGCCCGTGTCACGGGGCGTGTACCTTAAGCAGCGCAGAATCGACAAATTCAAGTTTATCCACAAGGTACACGGCCGGGTACACGCCCGTGACGGGTCAGTCATGCCCGTGACCTAGGGCATGTAGCCCGTGTCTTGACATTTCGTCGACCGAAAGTGTCGACACTTCGACATAGCGGGACACGCCCTGTGACACGCCCGTGTCACAGGCCGTGTACCCCCCTCTCTCGACACTCGACACTCGACAATCGTCGAGCGAAATTCGTCGACCCAGCGGGACACGGCTCGTGACACGCACGTGTCACGGGGCGTGTACCCCATTCGTCGAGCTCAACTCGACGCAAGATAATTCGTCGAGTCAAGGAGGTCACGGCCCAGGTCACACCCTAGGTCACGCCCTGACACGCCCGTTTCGGGGAGGGGGGGGCGTGTTCCTCCCGTAACTTCGTCGAACAAAGTTCAAAAACCACAAAGCCAAAACGCATCCCGAGCTGGACACGCCCTGGGACACGCCCGTGTCCCAGGCCGTGTCACTAAAAAAATGACTATGGAGTTCTTTCAACACTCATCACCTTGCTCGAACAATGGTCAAAACCAACGTAACGCCCATGAAGCGTATGCAATCATTCAATGAAAAATCCACGGCGTTACAGTCACTCCCCCTAACAAAAAGTTTCGCCTCGAAACTTTTTACATACCAATTCACATACTAATTCACATACCAATTCACATATAAATCAAAGGAGTAATCAAACAAAAACACCAATTCACATACCAACTTATTTACGGGAACAAATGAGGGTGAGCCACCTTCATCGTTGACTCGAGCTCCCACGTCGCGCTTTACACATTCTGATCTTTCCATAGAACCTTGACCATAGGAATCTTCTTTTTCCACAACACGCGATCTTGGGAGTCCAAAATACGGATGGACATCTCCACATAAGAAAGGTTCGACACTAACTGCGGCACAATATCCAAAACTTGTTTATCATTCCGCACACACTTTCGAAGTTGGCTGACATGAAACACTTTATGAATACCAGGAAAGTTCACGGGTAATTCTACTTTGTAAGCGGATGCACCAACCCGCGCAAGAATCTTGAAAGGACCCACAAATCTTGGGTCTAATTTACGCTCTTTTCCAAACTTCTTGATTCCAACCATTGGGGAGACTTTCAGGAAGACGAAATCCCCCATAGCAAACTCTAACTCCGACCTTCGCCGGTTGGCGTACTTTTCATATCGCTCTTGGGCGATCCAAAGCTTCTCCCGAATAAGCCGTACGACAACTTCCATGTCCTCGAGCGCCTCTGGGCCCAACAAAGGTCGCTCGCCAATCTCAGCCCAAAATAAGGGAGTCCGACAACGTCGCCCATATAAAACTTCGAACGGAACCATTTTCAAGCTTTCTTGATAGCTGTTATTATATGCAAATTCCATAAGCTGCAAACGCTCATCCCATGCTCCGCCATACTCAAGAATGTAGCATCGAATCATATCTTCCACGATTTGGTTTACCCGTTCCGTTTGGCCATTCGTCTGAGGGTGGTAAGCAGTGGAATACCTCAAATCCGTTCCCAAACCCTCTTGTAGACTCTTCCAGAAACGAGAAGTAAATCGGGAATCCCGGTCCGAAATGATATTAACTGGCACACCATGCAGTCGGATGATCTCGTTCAAATATAGCTCCGCTATTGTCTTCATCGGGTAGTTGATCTTAAATGGTATAAAATGAGCACACTTGGTCAACCTATCCACGATCACCCATACGGAGTCATGTCCTCGTGGAGATCTTGGTAAGCCTGTAATAAAATCCATTGAAATGCTTTCCCACTTCCATGTTGGAATCTCCAAGGGCGTCAACTTGCCACTAGGCCTCCCATGATCATCTTTCACCCGCTTGCAGGCATGACATTTGTTGGGTACATTGGTTAAATATACCTGATTTGAAGAAGCCTCACCCAACTCAATGATATACATCAAAATGTATTTGATGTGTTTTTGAGTTACTTGTGCAGGTTAAGTATTTGCAGGACTGAAGCTAAAAAGTTTCTAAGTACATGTGTCGACACCCAGAGGGAAAGTGTCGACACTTAAGAAGACTTGTGTCGACACCCAGACAAGCAGTGTCGACACTTGGAGTCATTGTGTCGACACCTGGGATGCAGAGTCGACACCAGACACAAAGTGTCGACACAAGGAGCTGTGTCGACACTTTCACTTAGTCTCTGCTGACTTTTGCTGAGTGTCGACACAGCTCCAAGTGTCGACACTTTTTGGTGTAGACACAGTTCTTCTAGGTGTCGACACAGCTCCTTGTGTCGACACTGCTCCTCTGCACTTTTCTTCATTGAGTGTCGACACAGCTCCTTGTGTCGACACTTTGTGTCTGGTGTTGACTCTGCATCCCAGGTGTCGACACAATGACTCCAAGTGTCGACACTGCTTGTCTGGGTGTCGACACAAGTCTTCTTAAGTATCGACACTTTGCCTCTGGTGTCGACACATGTACTTAGAAACTTTTTAGCTTCAGTCTTGCAAATACTTAACCTGCACAAGTAACTCAAAAACACATCAAATACATTTTGATGTATATCATTGAGTTGGATGAGGATTCTTCAAATCAGGTACATTTAACCAATGTACCCAACAATCTCCCCCTATTTGGAGAAGCCATAACCCTTAGTCAATGATATACACCATTCATAATAAAAGTACAAAATGATGTAAAGCAGGATTATATACAGCAGGGTAAACATAAACATGTATCAATTACACATGTATACAAATACATCATCACAGAACAAATATGAAATAGACATAGACATTATCACAGAACAAACATGATATAGATTAATCATATAACATATTGTTCTAATATCTGTCTTATATATTTTCAGAAGTTCACAAAATGTTCTTCATCAAAAAGATTACAAAATAAACTTCAAGAAAATTCTTAATCTATTTCTATTCTGGCTCCTTAATCACTATGCTTTTGCCAGCTTGAACTTTAGCTTGGACAGGAGCATCAACAACTTCAGCATCAACAGACTTCTTGCCTTTCAGATCTTTCTTCTTAAGCTCTTCTGCTTTAATTTTCTGCCTTTCAAAATAATGGTATGGCTTTGGAAAGTACTTGCTAGGCTCCTGAGCAGTAGGAGGTAGCTTTCCCATCTTGGCCTTCCTTCTGTATTGGACAATTGCCTCCTGTCTAGATTCATGTTTTCTCCATTCTGCTTCAGAGAACCACTTATTCCTGTCATGAATGTTGTCTTTGGCAGCTTTCCAGGCAGTCAATATAATGTTTATAGAGGTAGGGCTCCACTGCTCAAAGTCTGGTCTTTGCTCAGCTTGTACCCTAAACCTCTTCTTTGACAATCTTGTCTCTTCTTCTTTCTACAATGCCTCTTGCATGGCTTCAGATATAGGTTGAACAACCTTTTCAATAATCACATTGTCCTTGCCCCCAGGTGGGCTATACATAGTCTGTACATCTGCTTGAATCATGTCAATATCTGGAGGAGGGTATATGACTTGAGCCACTTCAGGTTGCTCTCCTCCTAGATATGCAGGTTGAATGCCAGATTCTGCCACATTGTCATCATCACAAAGAGGAGGATATCCCAGTGTAGCTCTGATAGAATTTGATATCCATTTGGCATGATCAGAGCTTGCCTTGACTAACACTCTCTCCCCCTTTATGACTTCTCGTTCAATATGATCTCTTACATCATCCTTTTGAAATCTCACTTGATTATCCAAGTAATTCACTCCATCTTTGAAGAAAGGTTTTAACCTTTGGAGTTTGTCAGTTATCAGCTTCTGAGATTCTTGAATGACAGTCTTAATATTAGAGAGTTCTTCTTGGAATACTTTATCAAATTCAGTTTTAATAGTAGCAGTAGAGGTAGAAGGTCCAGCAGCCTGGTTCTTTAATTCTGTGACAATAGCATTATGGGAAGCAGTAAGATTGTCATTCATCCTTATCTGATTTTCAAGTACATACCCTTGCTTCAATGCTATGTTATCTACTTGTGCTTTGATCTTTTCCTGGTGTGTTGCCAAGTACACCACTGCATTTCCACCCTTGTAGAAACATTCTGTCATCTCCTTCTTGTTAAGATTCATCTCAAATCTGATATATTTGATGTCCTGAGCTAGATCAAATTGGAGAGACTTCTGCCCTTCATCCACATATTTCTCTATAGCCTTCCTTTGCTCATCAAGTTTAATTTGCATGGCAACCATTAAAGCACTATAATCAACTGATGGTGTTTGCTGAACTATAGGCTGTGGTGCAATAGATTGTAGAGCTTTCTTATAACTTTGACTCCTTCTTTTGAATACATAAAGTTTCTGCTTCTTAGCCCTGGCAATCTCCTCATCTTTAGAGGCAGATGTGCTGGCTATATCCACCCTCTCCTTAGGGCTTGGAGGCTTTTCAGCTTGCACATTTGGTGCCTTCTCAGTTTCTTGCCTCACAGGCTCTTCATGAACTTGCACTTGCTCCCCCTCAAGTGGAGCATTCTCCTTCTCAGCAGCATCAGTTTCCTTGTCAAAATCTGCTTGATCCAGATTTAGGAATAAATCTTCCATGGTGTATTCTTGTGGAGACTGAGCAGGAGAGATTCTAGGTTCTTCAACCACTGAATCAGGAACAACTTCTAGTACAACAGATGTGTCTTCTATAACAGCATCTGGGACTTGGTTATACAGCTGGATTTGCTGATGAACATCAAACAAATCAGTATCTTCCATAGGAAATTCTAAAGTTTTTAGTTCAGTGATTACCTCTAGTATAATGGTGGTTGCTTGTTCACTTTCCAGTGTAGTGGGTTCATCTACAACTGGAAGCTCCCCCTGGCTTTGATCCTTGTGGATAGGGCTTGCTTGAGGTAGCTCCCCCTAGATCTCAGCATCATCTTGAGGAGCAGGAGATTGTACAGCAGGCTCTTCCTGATTCTCATCTGGAGTGAAGACAACCTGTTCTTCACTATCAGAACTGATAGTGGACACTTGAGCCACTAGAGCAGTCTTTCTTTTCTTCTTTGGAGGAATTTCTTTCTCAGTAACTGTCTTTTCAGGGGTTGGCAGCTCTTTAGTCAACACCCTGTCCCATCTAGAGAACAACCTCATGTCCATTTTTCTCATATGATTTATTTTGCTTCCAGCAGATTGTTGCATTACCTCAGGTATGGTTCCAGCAAGGTAAAGACTTATGATTCTGCCCAGATTGGGCTTCTTCAAGCTTTCCTTAATCTTCTCAAAGACTACCATAGACCAGTCAGTGTTTAGAGAGAAAATTATTCTTGTCATAATATTGAACATAGAGGCAGACACTCTGTCATGCCCTCCTGGCTTGCTGAGGATGACCTTTCCAATAATTTCAGAAAGAAACTTTCCTTGATTGTTCATTCCCTTCCTGTTAAACACAGATCCTATCTTCATTGTAGAATCTAGTCCACACCAGGTTAGAGCTTCCCTGGTCTTTGTAACAGTAACCTCATCTTCCTCCTTAGTTCTTGGCAATTGAAGCACCTTCCTCAAGCTCTTTGGCGAAATCTTAACCTTTGTTCCATGAACTCTGGATTTGATCTTGTATCCAGATTCATCCACTTTGGCTCCATTGAGGAATTCAAGTACCTCTTTCTTCCATATCTTAGTAGGTTCTGAAACTAAATATTCTAACCCTAAATCGGCAACTAGGGTTACGACAGCCTGGATTTCTTGATCTGCATCATCAAAAGCGCCGCGCACCAGCTCGTATCCTTCGTTGATGTTCTCCTCTAGCTTAGGCGCCATTAGGGTTTGTAGAATTTGTCTTGAGAGAAGAGAGGTGTCGACACTGAAGTTTGGTCTCAAAACTTTGAAAGCGTGTCGACAAACTAAGACAAAACCCTATTTATACCTTTCTGATTTTGAAGATGAACAGGCGGGACAGCTAACTGAAAATGTGTCGACACTGGCAATAAGTGTCGACACTGACTTATAATGTCTCGACACCTATATGTCGACACAAGTTTAGTCAACAGATTTTATGTGTCGACACTTGTTTATGTGTCGACACCACATAACTCGACACATAGTCGAGACAAAACTCTGAGTAAAACTTAAGTGTCGACACCACATTGGATGTGTCGACACCTACTTGACATGTGTCGACACTAATATTTTGAAGTGTCGACACCAACTTCCTAGATGTGTCGACACCTATTTCCTGAAGTGTCGACACCATTATTCTGTGTCGACATAGACTTGTCTATGTGTCGACACCTTTTTACTTAGCCTTTTTTTTTAATTCTATAAACTTACTCTAAGTTTATCATTCCTAGTTCAATTTTAAATCTATTGAACTTAGCTTCTTCTAGGGGCTTAGTGTACATATCAGCTACTTGATTATCAGTTTTAACATATTCTAATAAAATATCTTCTCTTTCTACATGCTCCCTAAGAAAATGATATTTAATTTCAATATGTTTTGTTCTACTATGGGATACAGGACTATTAGCCATTGAAATAGCACTAGTAGAATCACAGAAGAGTGGAGTTCTACTTACTTGAAATCCATAGTCCTCTAGCTGATGTTGTATCCACAGAAGTTGAGCACAGCAACTTCCTGCAGCCACATACTCTGACTCTGCAGTGGAGATAGCCACACTTGTCTGCTTTTTGCTACTCCATGAAATTAGTCTCCCACCTAGGAATTGACAGGTTACAGTAGTGCTTTTTCTATCTTCTTTGCATCCTGCAAAGTCTGCATCTGAATAATCTGTTAGTTCAAAATCCTCATTCCTAGGGTACCAGAGGCCTAGATAGGGAGTGCCCTTTAGATATCTCAATATTCTTTTGACTGCTGTCAAATGAGACTCTTTAGGGCAGGCTTGATACCTTGCACAGACACATGTAGCATACATGATATCTGGTCTACTTGCAGTTAAGTATAATAGGGAGCCAACTATCCCTCTATACAAGGTTTCATCTACAGGTTTCCCTGCATCATCCTTGCTAAGAGACATACTTGACCCCACATGAGTCTTCATGGTACTGGATGAATCCATACCATACTTTCTTATGAGTTCTAGGGTGAACTTGGACTGACATATGGATAAACCACTCTCTGTCTGTTTAACTTGGAGACCCAAGAAAAACTTCAGCTCTCCCATACTACTCATCTCAAATTGACCTTGCATAAGTTTTGCAAACTTTTTGCAAAGACTGCTTTCAGTAGACTCAAATATAATGTCATCTACATATATTTGGACAAGTATAACTTTGCCCCTAGATTCCCTAAGGAATAGAGTCTTATCTATTTTCCCCCTTGAGAACTTGTTCTCAATGAGGAAACTAGATAGGGTTTCATACCAAGCCCTAGGGGCTTGCTTTAACCCATATAAAGCTTTCCTAAGTCTATAGACATGATGAGGTAAAGTTGAGTCAACAAAACCTGAAGGCTGTTCCACATATACTTCCTCTTTAAGATTATCATTCAGAAATGCTGACTTGACATCCATTTGGTAAACTTTGAATCCTTGATAGGTTGCATATGCCAAGAACATCCTTATGGCTTCCAGTCTGGCTACTGGAGCAAAGGTTTGATCAAAGTCAATACCTTCTTCTTGTCTATATCCTTTAGCAACCAGTCTTGTTTTATTCTTAATGATGACCCCTTGTTCATCCAACTTATTCCTATAGATCCACTTGGTTCCTATTATATTGTGGTCTTTAGGTTTAGGAACAAGTTCCTAGACCTTGCACCTCTTGAACTGATTAAGCTCTTCTTGCATTGCTTCAGTCCATTGTGGATCTAGTATTGCTTCTTCAAACCTCTTTGGTTCAACTTGAGATAGAAAACTGGAATAGATTGCTGCATTCTGATTTCTGCTCCTGGTTTGTACCCCTTATCTTGGATCTCCAATAATCTGCTCTACTGGATGATCTCTAAGATGCCTATTGGCTGGAGGCATCATAACTTCTGGTTGAACCACTTCAGCATCTCCATCATGTTGTACTCCTTGAACTTCATCAATAATTGGTACATGTAGTTCTCCCCCTGGACAACAGCCACTGACTTTTACTTGCTGTCTTGCAGTAGGTACTTCTTCTATTGTAAGCTTGTCCATCTTCTTTGTTAAACCTGTGGGGCTGCATACACTACTAGACAAATCATTATTAATAAGTTTAGTCTCATTAAAAACTACATGCACAGATTCATCTACAACTTGTGTAGACAAGTTATAGACTCTATAAGCCTTACTGTTATTGCTGTACCCAACAAAAATTCCCTCTTGGGACTTGGCAGCAAACTTTATCAAGTAAGACTTTCCATTATTAAGTATGAAGCATTTGCAACTAAAGATCCTGAAGTAGGATAGGTTTGGTTTCCTGCCTTTCACAACTTCATAGGGGGTCTTGTTGAGGCCTTTAGTGATGGTAGCCCTATTTATAACATGGCATGCAGTGTTAACTGCTTTAGCCTAGAAATATTCTGGTAGTGATGTATCACTTAATAGGGTCCTACCAGCCTCTATCAAGGTCCTATTCTTCCTCTCAGCAATGCCATTTTGCTGAGGTGTTCTAGGTGAAGAGAATTCTTGAAATATCCCAAATTCTTCACATAGTTTTGTCATGCTTTCAGACTGAAATTCAGTACCATGGTCACTTCTAATCTTGACCACTGTACTGTCTAGTTCATTCTGAATTTGCTTGATAAAGCTATGGAAGACACTAGGTGTTTCAAATTTCTGTCTTAAGAAGAACACCTAGGAAAACTTTGAGTAGTCATCTACAACTACAAGGGTATAGACCTTCCTACCTAAGCTGTGAGCTGGCATTGGACCAAAGAGATCCATATGCAAGAGATATAAACACCTCACAGCATCTTTGTTTTCTATGCTTCTAAAGGTGGATTTAGTCTGCTTGCCCTTTTGACAAGCTGAGCAAATGCCATCTTTAACACACTTAACTTGAGGACCATTCCTCACTAACTCTTTGCTAAAGAGTTTGCCAATAGTCTTGTAATTAAGATGGGCTAGCCTCTTGTGCCATTTGACACAATGAGAGACTGTCTCATCAGCTACAAGACACACTAGAGAACCATTGTTCTCAACCATAATGTCTAAGCAATAGACATTTCTTTTCCTATAACCAGTCAAAATGATCTCTTGATCAGTTGACCTCTTGATATGACAACCATTTTTAACAAATGAGATGTCATATCCTACATCACTTAATTGACTTATACTTATTAGGTTGTGTTTCAACCCTTTAACATAAGCCACTTGAGTAATGGTAACCAAGTTGCTAGAAATGTTACCAAATCCTTTGATGATTCCTTTTTCAGAACCACCAAAGGTGACTTTTGGACCATCTTTTATTGGAATGTAGTCCCTTAGTAATCTTCTAGTTCCAGTCATATGTCTGGAACATCCACTGTCCAAGTACCATGTTGGGGTATGGCCACTTGGACTCACCTGCAAAATAGATTAATGAACCTTAGAACCCAAAGAATTCTTGGGTCCTTGGTACTTGTTAGTTTGCAATCTGACAAAGCTACCTACTAGCTTTCCAACAGGTAGTTTGGTACTCACTTTGGCACTAGCATTGTGTCAACAGTCCACTGCAAAGTGGACAACCTTGCCACAGCACCAACATTCAAACTTATTGTACCTTTGCTTAGGTACTGTCATTGATGTCTTATCTACAGCAGACTTGTTGAATGTTGGGGCTTTGCCCTTGGACTTGGACTGCTCAGTCCTTGCAGGTTTAATAAAACCCAGTCCAGCTTTACCCTTGTGATGAATAAATTCATCAATTATGGGTAACACTGACTTAGGTTTAGAAAACCTAGCAACAAGCTCTCTCTCCTTCTGAAGATTAATCTCCAGACTCTTGATTTGATCATTCTTAAAGGTGATAGTCCCCATCTGAATCACTGTAATGTGCTTCAGTATGGCTATCTCATTAAGCTTTTGATCAAATAAGTTCTCAAATTTTGTTGCAGTAACTTTGAGATCAGCAATTTCCTTTGCCCGACTTTTGGCAAGGGACTTGCTCTTCTTATAAGCTTGCAACAGCACTTTATATTCATCTATAAGCTGATGAATATCTTCCTCAGACTCAGATACACTCTCATCACTAGATGATGATGAATCTGATTCTGTACTAGAACAAGAAACTGAACTTAAAGTTGAACTTTGTACCTTATTGGGTCCTGGCTGCTCCAGGATTTTGTCATGCTCTGTCAAAGCCATTAGCCCTTGGCATTGACTGTCTTCTTGTTCATATATAGACTCCATTATCTGCATGAATTCTTCTTCTTCTTCTTCAGCAAACAGCCCTATGTATGCCTCAGCATCAGACTCAGTTTCTGAAGAAGAGATATCTGACAGAGTCTTCTCCTTCTTGGAAACAAAAGACTTCTCTTTCTTGCCTTTGAAATGAGTCTTCTTCCTGTCACTAGACTCCTTTCTCATTTTAGGACAACCTGCAACAACATGGTCTTGTCTATTGCAGCAATAACACACTATTTTTGAAACAGTTGCCTTGCTAGATTTTGTCCTCTTCATGTCTTTCTTTGATGCCTTTTTATTCTGATATAGGTCTTCTTTTCCCTGTGAAGTAGAAGGCCTTGACCTCCACTATTTCTTCTTCAAGAATTTCTGAAAATGTCTAGTGAAGGCAGCAAAGTCTTCATCACTTTCACTGCTTTCAGACTTTGTGCTGACTGACTCATCTGACTCTGATTCAGCAACCTTTGGAGGTGGAGTAGGTGACTTACCTCTGTACTTTCTGGGGACTTCTATCTTGAAAGCTACAGTTCTTTCCTTATGTTCATTTCTTGTTGATTTCTCCTCCTCTTTCCTCACTGTCAACTGCATTTCATATGACAATAATTTGCCAAACAGTGTAGGAGGAGGAATTTCCCCCAACTTAGCCATTTCTCTAATGGCACAAATCTTTGTGTCCCAATCTTTAGTTAGGGACCTTAGGAACTTGTCATTTAGTTCATAATTACTGAACTCTCTTCCATAAGACATGAGTTCATTCACTATTTTGTAGAACTTCTTATAGCACTCAGTTATGCTATCACCCTTTCCTTGTCTAAAACTTTCATACTCTTGATTTAGCAAGGATTTTCTATCTTGCCTAACTTCTTCAGAACCCTCCATATGCATAATAAGAGTGTCCCACATCTCTTTGGCTGTCTTACAGTGTATTAGATTCTGAAAAGTTGCATCATCTATGGCACTCACTATAATGTTTTGTGCTCTTTTGTCCATGGTGGCTAGGACAATCTCATCCTTAGTCATTTCAGAGAAATCCTTTGGTGTTCTCTGATTTGCATCTAGAACTGATATCTTCATGGGCACATATGACCCCTCCTTGACTGTGATGTAAATCCTAGGGTCTGAGGCCTCCATAAACAGCCTTACCCTTTCCTTCCAAATCCCAAAGATCTCTTTCCTGCATATGGGCAATTTCATGGATCCCAATTCCTTGTGATTCTCAGAGGAACCCATGGTTCTTAATTTTCTTGAATCTGTAATTTACTTACACTGAATCTGCCAATCAGGATCTCCTCAGACTGTTAGTCCTTTTTGAGGAACCTCGCTTTGATACCACTTCAAAGATATAGTACCTAAACACCTAGAGGGGGGGTGAATAGGTGACCAAATTCTTTTAAAACTTTAATGGCAGCAATCATTTATAACACATAATCTACTCTACTTTTGCACAGCAATCACACAGCAAAGCACAGCACAGCAGACACAGAGTTTTATAGTGTTTCCCCAAGCTTTGGGTACATCCACTTTCCCCCTTCGCCTATCTAGCAGTGTACTAGATTTGGCCAAACTTCTCCACTGTCGACACAAAGAACAATGTGTTGACACTCAACAGAAGAGTCAGCACTTGAAATAAGTGTCGACACCAAGAACAATGTGTCGACACTCAACAGAAGACTCAACACTTGAAGAAAGTGTCGACACATAGAGCTGTGTCGACACTTAGCAAAGAACAGCAAGATCAACAAAATATTCTAAGTACAAGTGTCAACACTAAGGGAATGTGTCGATACTCAGCTGAAGTCTCAACAAAAAGAAGAATGTGTCGACACAAGGAGCTGTGTCGACACTCATCAAGTATCAACACTGAAGACTATGTGTCGACACCAAGAAGCAGTGTCGACACTTAACAGATTCAACACATAAAGATGTGTCGACACAAAGGAGATGTGTCGACACTTAGAAGAATTCAGCAAAATACAGAAGATCAAGTACTTGTGTCGACACTCAAGTTCAGTGTCGACACATAAAGAAGAAACTGTGTCGAGACATAGAATCTACAACACAAGGAGTTGTGTCGACACCTTGTAGACTTGTGTCGACACTTACACAACTTGTGTCGACACTTGGTATATAAGTGTCGACACTTAAAGACAGAAAGTCTCGACACTTTTAGACAGTTAGAGAACTTTCAAGAACTGACTGGATGACTTGACAGCTGCCGTTCCAGCCGGTCTACAGCACCTGTCAGAGATGTCAGAATTCAGTTATGGACCGGACCAGCCGGTTACCATGAAGAAGGCATATAAATAGGCTCATATAGTCTACAGAAAAAGTTGACAATAGTTGTTCAAAAAGTGATTCACAGAGTTGTTCAATTTATTGATCAAGTATCAAAACAAGAAGATCTAGCTGTCCAAGTGCAGATCTAAGAAGTTGGAGAGAGAGGGCTCCATCCAAGAAATCAGCTGTTGGAACTAGGCTGAGAAGAAGGGTTCAGATTTATTCTGGATCTTAAGAAGCAGAGGTCAAGGATCAACTGCAGAAGGAGTCAATCTTATTGAGTTCTACTTTCAAGAAGTTTTGAAGAAAGCTAAGTCATATTGAATCCAGCTGAGTTCTTCCAAGAACTCATCAAGAAACTCACAACTCCCCTCTCTTGTTTCTGAGTTGCTGAGTTATCATTTGTAAATTCATTTTTATCTTGTAGGATCCTTTGGATCTGAGTGATTGTAAGCCTGTAATTATAAAGGCTGAGTGTAGGGCTTGAGAGCCTGAGTGTAGGAGATTGGAATCTCTGAGTGTAGGCCTTTTGTGGCTGAGTGTAGGCCTGGGTGGCTGAGTGTAGGCCTTTGTGGCTGAGTGTAGGCTTTGTGGAAAAGCTGAGTTGTAGGGCCTTGGTCATGAGGTGTAGGAACCAGTTTGGGTTCTGAGACAGTGGAGAAGTTTGGCCAAATCTAGTACACTGCTAGATAGGCGAAGGGGGAAAGTGGATGTACCCAAAGCTTGGGGAACCACTATAAAACTCTGTGTCTGCTGTGCTGTGCTTTGCTGTGTATGTTGTGTGATTGCTGTGCAAAAGTAGACTAGATTCTGTGTTATAACTGATTGCTGCTATTAAAGTTTAAAAAGAATTTGGTCACCTATTCACCCCCCCCCCTCTAGGTGTTTAGGTACTATATCTTTCAACATTCATATACAAATTGCGTTATATCTCTTTTCATTCCATACCACCAGACAATTTGCTTCAAATCACGGTACATTTTTGTTGATCCTGGATGGTAGGCCATACTTGAGCCATGTGCTTCCCTGCACACCATATCTCGGATGTCGCTAATGGTGGGGATACAAAATCGACCGCGGTACTTTAACGTGCCCTCATCATCAATAGCAAAATCCAGTAATTCACCCTTTTCAGTCCGAAGAAATAAATGTAAAAGATCAGGATCATCCTTTTGATGTTGTCTTGCAAGCACCATCCATGAAGGTTCTTCTACCGCCAAATGACTTTGCGGTTCATATCTTCCCACGGCAATATCCATCAATAGAAATTCCTCCACTAGACGGTCGGCCGAAAGATTGAATAATGTACCTATCTTCCGACTCAAAGCATCGGCCACAACATTTGCTTTCCCGGGATGATAATGGATTTCCACATCATAATCAGCTACATATTCAAGCCATCGCGGTTGGCGCAAATTGAGTTCCTTTTGCGTGAAGACGTACTTCAAACTTTTATGATCCGTAAAGATTTTACACTGCGCGCCGTAAAGTAAGTGTCTCCACAACTTCAATGCAAATATCACCGCTACGAACTCCAAATCATGCGTCGGGTAGTTCTTTTCGTGACTTTGCAACTGCCGAGACCCATACACAATCACCTTTTTGTCTTGCATTAAAACACATCCAAGTCCAACGTGCGATGCATCCACAAAAATATCATAATCTATCCCTTCTGTCAGCAAGATTAACACAGGAGCGGTACATAACCTGTTCTTGAGTTCAAGGAATGATGCTTCACACTTATCATTCCAATCAAACGCCACATTTATCTGGGTTAAGCTGCAGCCACATTTATCTTGGTTGCTTAGCTTGGCGAACAACTTTTGGTCTCGTAAAGTGGTCAACACCAATCGTAGATGCTGTTCATGCTCCTCAGCACTGCGGGAGTAGACGAGAACGTTGTCAATAAAAACCACCACAAACCTATCCAAGAAATCCTTGAACACCCGGTTCATCATATCCATGAAGGATGATGGTGCGTTGGTCAAACCAAACGACATCACAAGAAATTCAAAATGGCCATGTCTCGATCGAAACGCAGTCCGCGGAATATCAGACTCCCGGGCCTTTAGCTGATGATAGCCAGAACGAAGATCAATCTTCAAAAATACTGAACTGCCACGTAGTTGATCAAACAAATCGTCAATCCTTGGCAGTGGGTACTTGTTCTTAATCGTCATCTTGTTTAATTCTCGGTAATCGATGCAAAGCCGCATCGACCCATCTTTCTTCTTCACAAACAACACAGGTGCACCCCAAGGTTATGAACTTGGCCTGATAAACCCCTTTGCCAATAAGTCATCCATCTGAGTACACAACTCTGCCAGCTCACGCGGGGCCATTTTATACGGCGCTTTCGCAATAGGCCGCGTACCCGGCTCCAAATCAATGACAAACTCGACATCACGATCAGGTGGAAGACTAGGAAGATCAGCAAGAAAAACATCTGGAAATTCACACATAACAGGGATCTCCTCCAAACGCGGCAAAACAGCACTAATCCCTACAACTGAGACTAGACAAGCAAAGCAGTCGGAAACAAACAACGTCCGAACACATACCGCTGAAATCCCTGGAGAGTCCAGACATGAATCACCATAAACACTTCCCGGCTGACCATTGTCCTTGATAAAGTCCAAGCGCTTGTCTTTGCACTGGATAACAATGTCGTAGCGGGATAACCAATCTATGACCAAGATAACGTCAAAATCTTCCAAATCGATCACCTTCAAATCAGCCTTCGCTAAGACATCCCCCAACAAAATGGTACAATCAGGAAGACCCCAATCTGCAACCATAGAAGCACCGGAAGGAAACTTCACCAAAAAGGCATTCCCCACTCGATCTGGTGTCAAATGATACCGATCCACAAAGGTTCGAGCCACAAATGAATGGGTCGCCCCGGAATCGAAGAGAACACGCGTCCAACGGTTCCTTACCTTAAATTTTCCTATAAGGGTACATATGTATCTAAGAACTACGCTTAAGTGTCATAAACAAAACGTGGACCAGAGGAAGGAATCGAACCTGAGATAACCTCAGGTGACGTCTGAGCTTCCTCTGAAGAGATCACATTCAACTTCCCCTTGCCTTTGTCCAAACGCGGAGGCGGAGGCAAAGCCTGGAGTGGCATTGGATGCAGCTCGGGCTGGTTTTGTGGGCTCCTGGCCTTGAGATGTCCCTGTTTGCCACACTGAAAGCACACCTTGTCTTTGACCCAGTAGCGGCCCACATCATGACCTCTTCCCCCACAACTTGTACACTCCAAGTCTCTGGTCGGCGCACCCTGAATTGCGTGCACCTGCTCCTTCTTCTGCATTCCCAACCGCTTGAAACATTTCTCAACCGGGTGGCCTGACCGGCCACAGAAGCTACACGTCTCCTTATTCTTCTTCCTTACGTCTGATTCTTGGGAGCTTTTCCCTCCCACCTGCTTTCTACTGTCCTTCCTCATCAGCTGCCCTCTTTGTTTTGCATTTTCTATAGCTTCAATCTTCAAAGCAGACTCAACCACACTGGTGTAACTCGTCGCTCCATAAGCGCTTGTGAACTGCTGAACATCGCTCCGGATTCCACCAAGAAATCTCTTCACTCAGTCAGCTTCCGTAGTCACCAAGCCTGGATCGAACCGACTTAGCTTGCTAAACTCAATTTCATACTCACTAACTGTGAGTTTCCTCCGCTTCAGGTACAAGAAGTCATTCATCAGGCGATCCCTTTCGACCGACGGCAGAAATTTGCATTGTAGCATTTCTTTGAAGACTTCTCATGAACATCCCGCCACTAAGCTTTCCTTTTCTCACAACCACCAACTTTTTTCCAGTCCTTTTAGTTGGTAGGTGGCAAGCATCACCTTCTGGTCCTCGGTAACGGCAGAATAGACAAACATCTCTTCCAACGTGATCACCCAATCATCCAAGATCACAAAGTCCGATTTTCCATTATAGGTAGGTGGTCCAAGTCGCTGAAACTGCGAGATAAAAGTCATCGCAGGAGGAACCACAACTGGGGGTATCAACGCCACAGAAGGAGTAAAACAGCTGGACCCACGACAAGCTCCTACACTCTAGATGCCAGCCCAGACATCACTGATGACATAGCTTGGAGCTGGGACTGCACATCCTGCACCTGCCTAGTCAAAACCTCATTACTTTGTCGTAGGCTATCCATCAGGGCATTGTTTTGTGCGCTCGTAGACTCGCCCTCTGATTGGGGAGTCTGCCTTGTCACTGGACGCTTCGACATCCTATAAACACGTTCACCCTCATCAAGCTCAAACCCAACAAAAACACACAACTACTATGTACAAACAATACATATATAAATATGAACATCAACTGCTAACTTGCTCTGATGACTCGCCGTCATCCCACTAACTTGTGCCTAAACCATAAATGCATGAATTTATTTGACCCAAAACCATGAGTGTACAGGTGTCATCATGTAAATCTTTAGCTTGGCACGTTGTGCTCATACAATGTTATGTTATGCGTGTTGTGCTATACATTCTATAAAAAAGGCCTTAATGCATGTCATGAGCGGTCGTACGCATCACAATGTTATGCATCCCATACTACATAACATTGCATACAACGAATAAAAGAAAACGTGCTAGTCGCATCCATGTGGTGAGGTTATGCATCCCATACTACATAACCCTCACATGTTGCCCCTATGGTGGATCCATATACAACCACATATTATGCATCTCATACTACATAATATGCCCCCATATACTTCTATTCATGCCATGAGTGTAGTGTTCGTGCTTCGGCCAAGAAGTACTGATGGTACCTCGGTGTGTGTCTAATATGATGATGATTAATAATTTTTACTAAAAGGAAAGTTGGCCCGACCAATTGTCAAGCAAACCTGCCTCTGATACCAACTGTCACAACCCGCATTTCCTCAACGAGTACATCGTATCAGAGTAAGAGGAACTACGTGTTATGATGCCACGTCGTGCAGGAGATAATTGCACACGCTCAGGCAAAACCTTGACGCTTACTTGATTAGTCGAAATTCATCAGTTAAATGCAAGAAAATTGTTTAGTTTGATGGTCGTATCCCTCGGCCTTATGGATCAAAACGCGTGTTTGTACGCGGCGAAAAATACGTTAGTTTACTTATGACGATTTCCTATATGCAATCTAGATTTACCATAATATAAGAAATCCTCTTTTTTACGTTGTTTGGAAAATACTTGATTAGTTGACCAAAACATGTTATGAATGATTTACAATAGTAGGGTTTTTAGCTTAAAAATACCTAATGCAACCTAGCATAAAACAGTCCCAAGAGCAAGTAGATATCATCCCAATGATTCATAATAACAGTATTTCATTCATATGTAGCCACTAAAGAAAACCACCAATGAGCGTCAACAAGCTGACACGAACCCACTGGGGCGTCTGTATGTCTGTACAACAAAGTAAAGAACTACCTCGCTAAACAAGCTTGTCTAGCTCCAAGTAAACTCCACCAAATGCCTAGCCGCTCAACCGGCTACAACCTGCACCTGAGACATTCAAAAAAGAACACCTCAGCAATCATCAAAGCTACAACATAGAGCATTAAGTTCATAAAATATGACGAAGGGGGCTTACCGACCCCGTAGCAATTTTTCATATAAAACGAGTGTAAGAACAGGGTGGAAAACAAGTGTCAAACACTGTCAACCCAAAGTATAAAACGCACCAAGTGCGTGAAATTCTCATCAAGTCCTGGTCAACCCGCAGTAGCAAAAAGGCAACATATATGCCCATTCCATCATTTTTATAACAAGAAACAACTATACTAGTGAAACATAAGCAGCAGTTAAGTTTGATTCCGCAAGGGTCTTTTGGTGGCGGCCCTAAAGTGGAACGCACCAATAAAAGTCAACACAAATCGGGGCCAAAACGGTACTCTACACCACAAAACAACACCTAGTGGCCACCAAGGCTGAAACCACGCCACCCCTTACAGAATCCTCACACAAACGCTCCTGCCATGGTTCACAATTTGTCTCGCAAAACTCATCATAACCCAAGCTAAACACGTTTCATTTCATCATCCTCACTCATGACCACAAATTGCCCAAGTTATGTCAAACTTGATAGAGTTTGGGTCTCTACTTCACCATAAGCGAACCCCACAAGTAACAACACCGACTAAACACAACAAGATCTCTAATCGTATGAAAAGAAATGTAAATAATATAGAAATACAAGGTAAAACATGGCAAAATTAGATGAACAATAGGTAAGCATATAGATTGGGAAATTCTTGAAAGACAAGATTATTCATGGGTACATAATAGACAAAAGGTGAGATTCAAGACAAGATGAACAAAACTAGCATATGATACAAAGGTGCAATAGAAACAAGAAGAGTAAAACTAACAAACTTAAAAGGGGAAACTAGCTACACTTGCAAGAATCAACGAACAAAGACAAGATTGGCAAACATCGCAAAAATCATCTAACAAAAGATAAGATTAGCAAGGGCGAAGAACACCGCTTGCCTGAACCGAGACGACACTGCGATGGATGCTCCTCTTTTTCCTTTTTCTTCCCTTGCCTTAGCTTTTCTCCCTTGCTTTCTCTTTGAAATGGGGAAGAAGATGAAGAAGGGAATAAGTGAGGAGGAAAGCTCTTGTCCTGGCCTTATGTCCTCCAGGACAGAGCTGGACCGTTTGATCCAGAATCAGAGAAACGGACGGCACAAAAAACTGAAAAAGTCGATTTTCGGCCCTGTCACGCCCTGTGTCACGCCCGTGTCACAGGACGTGTACCTTAAGCGGCGCAAAATCGACAAATTCAAGTTTATCCACAAGGTACACGGCCGGGTACACGCCCGTGATGGGTCGGTCACGCCCGTGACCTAGGGCGTTTAACCCGTGTCTCGGCATTTCGTCGACCGAAAGTGTCGACACTTCGACATAGCGGGACACGCCCGTGTCACAGGCCGTGTACCCCTCTCTCGACACTCGACACCATACACTCGACACTCGACAGTCGTCGAGCGAAATTCGTCGACCCAACGGGACACGGCACGTGACACGCCCGTGTCACGGTGCATGTACCCCATTCGTCGAGCTCAACTCGATGCAAGAAAATTCGTCGAGTCAAGGAGGTCACGACCCAGGTCACGCCCTGGGTCACGCCCCGACACGCCCGTGTCGGGGGGGGTGTGTTCCTCCCGTAACTTCGTCGAACAAAGTTCGACGACCACAAAGCCAAAACGCATCACGAGCTGGACACGCCCTGGGACACACCCGTGTCCCAGGCCGTGTCACTAAAAAAAATGACTATGAAGTTCTATCAACTCTCATCACCAGGCTCGAACAACGGTCAAAGTCAACGTAACGCTCATCAAGCGTATGCAATCATTCAACGAAAAATCCGGGGCGTTACATGTGGCCTGTGAGATCAATAGGAAGTGGGCGTGACCGCGTGAGATCGCTGGGAAAACTGGAGTCTGGAGCCTGAAGGGATATCAACATCAAGTATTCAAGTGAATACCTCAACATGCACCAAAATAAGTCTTAATATATCACGAAGAACGTCTAAAAAAACCCTAACCTCAAGCCAATCGCCCGTCGGTCGTGACTCGTGAGCCGTTGCTCGGTCGCTGCCTCGCTGATTCGCTGGAGCAGCCGAGCAGCGGAAGCGTGTTGACTGCTTGAGCCTTGAATGAGGCCTCCGGCGGCCGGCCGATGCCTGCACGTTCTGCGTGGCTATGGGGGAGCGCCCGGGATTTGGGGATGCGAATCTGCGGGTGCCGGTTGTGCAAAAAGAAAGAGTGGCGGGATAGGGGGAGTTAGGGCAGCAGACAAAATCACACATCCCCCCCCCCCCCCCCCCCACACACACACACACGCATCCGCCCCTGATCACAACGACATTGCCAAGCTGTCTCTTTCACAGTCTGAAAGCTGCTTCAGCACCATCGCCAGTTGAGAGCTAAAATCCTGATGCATATAATTTTGATTTATTCTTTTAGGGATGAAGAACTTCAAATTTTTTCCTACTTTAATAACTCATTTGACTATAATTCGGATTAATGGCTCCGCCTCAGTTAACTGTTTTATTTCCAGTGCCTACTGCCTAGTTGGTTTCCCAGCCTCCCCCCTTGCATCCGTGATGTCATACACTTTTTAAATATTAGAAAACAAGATTGATTGTGTTAGAATTTAAAAATTTTTAATTTGGAAATATCAAATATTTTCCGGTTTTAATTTATCAAAAATTACTGTGAATATAAAAAAAAATTGTTACTGTGACATCAAGAAATCTGATGACAATTATACGATTCTGAATTAACTGACGAAGTGGGCATGTGCCACCCTATTCCTCCATCGGTATCCATTGCTCTCTCTCTCTCCCAACTTTCCCCTTCTTCCGCCGTAGCCTTCGCTAATTTATCAAATTTCCCACACACCCCTTTTCTCTCTCTCTCTCTCTCTCTCTCTCTCTCTCTCTCTCTCATCACATTCCCCACCCTCTCTCCCCGCTTGCCCCACTCCACCAACCCTTGCGCCCAAAGTATCCACTCATCTAGATTGGCTTCTCTTTCAACGGCTATAATCTGTGCGCCCACTACTACTCTTCCACATTCACCACGACTTCGACTTCTTTTCTTCTAATGTGCGTGTAGTCACTGTACTTTACAATGCCGCCGGAAAAGAGCAGCCGGCGACGGTTTCAACGTTACTGCATTACCCTGCTGGAGCTCTTCCTGACGATCTTAACTTGGTCCGACGGCACGGCGACACTGAAGTTCGACTTGGCGTCACTGAAGCAGGGAGGCCTCAAACTCCTCGGTGACGCCCATCTCAAGAACGGCAGCATCCGCCTCTCGCAAGACCTTCCCGTCCCCAATTCCAGCTCCGGGCGGGCGCTTTTTTCCGAGCCCGTTCGCCTCCGCAACTCGGGTACCGGCGCCGTCCTCCCCTTCTCCACCTTCTTCTCCTTCCACGTCATCAACCTCAACCCCTCCTCAATCGGCGGCGGCCTCACCTTCCTCCTCACTTCCGATGACCATGCCCTCGGCGACCCCGGCGGATTCCTCGGCCTCATCAGCTCCTCCGCCGTTAACCCTCCGGTTATAGCCGTCGAGTTCGACACACTCATGGATGTGGAGTTTGAGGACATCAACGGTAACCACATCGGGGTGGATCTCGACACCATGGTCTCTGCTCAAATTGCTGATCTGGATTCCGCCGGCATTGATCTGAAGAGCGGCAATCTTATAAACGCGTGGATTGAGTACGATCGTCGAGGTGTTCTCCAAGTATTCGTCTCCTACTCCACAGTTCGACCGGAGAGTCCGGTTCTGGATTTTCTTTTAGACCTCACACAGCTTGTTGAGGAGTTTATGTTCGTCGGTTTCTCTGGCTCCACTCAGGGGAGCACAGAAATCCACAGCATTGAATCATGGAGCTTCTCCTCCACCGCTTTATCTTCCCCCGCCTCCTCTGCTTTGACGCCCCTGTTTCCTCCCCCGCCCTCACCTGCAGCTTTTCGGACAAACTCAAGTCTGCCGCCGCCTGCCATTTTGGCACCTTCCATCTCCATTTCTGTAGCGAAGGGCCCAAGCAACAAGCATCCATCATCTTCTTCTTGCCATAGCAATAGCCTATGCCGCCAGGGACCCGCTGCCGTAGTTGGCGTAGCTGGCGCCGGGGCTTGCTTCATTGCCGCCTGCGCCGCACTGGGCATCTGGGCCTTCACCCGAAGAACCAGATCGGTCAAGAAATGGGACTCCTTAGCAGCGGCGACGGACATAGTAAAGAGCCCACGGGAATTCACCTACCGCGAGCTAGTGACGGCGACCCACGGCTTCAACTCCAGCCGAATCATCGGGCACGGAGCGTTCGGGACAGTTTACAAGGGCATCATTCCGGAAACCGGAGCAATGGTCGCTGTCAAGCGATGCATTAACGCCCGCGGAGACAATGCAGCGGCTCAGGGAAGGGCGGAATTCTTATCAGAGCTGTTGATAATCGCGAGTCTTCGGCACCGGAATCTGGTTCGTCTTCAGGGCTGGTGCCAGGAGAAAGGGGAGATTTTGTTGGTATACGACTACATGCGTCATGGCAGTCTGGACAAAGCCCTGTTCGACCACTCATCAACGACTCTGCCGCTTCAATGGAGGCATCGCCGGAAGATCCTCGCCGGCGTGGCTTCAGCGGTGGCATACCTCCACCACGAATGTGAGCGGCTTGTGATCCACCGGGATGTGAAGTCGAGTAACGTAATGCTGGACGAGAACTTCCACCCGAGGCTCGGGGATTTCGGCCTCGCCCGCCAGGTGGACCACGATCGTTCTCCCGACGCTACTGCCGCCGCCGGCACCATGGGTTACCTAGCCCCGGAATACCTCCTCACTGGACGTGCGTCCGACAAGACGGACGTCTTCAGCTTCGGCGCCCTTGTACTGGAGGTCGTGTCTGGCCGCCGGCCGATCGATGAAAAGCGGAAAGTCAGCCTGGTCGAATGGGTATGGGGGCTTCACCGGGAGGGGAGATTGCTGGAAGCGGTAGACTCGCGATTAGATGGGGAGGTCGATGATCGGGAGATGAGGACGGTCTTGCTGGTTGGATTGGGGTGTTCTAGCCCGGATCCGGCGGTGCGACCGGGGATGCGCACGGTGGTGCAGATGCTCTGCGGCGAAGCGGAACCACCGAACGTGCCGGCGGCGAATCCGCATTTGAGTTTGAGCTCCAATCACCAGCTACTAATCAATCTTCAAGATAGCGTCTCCGATTACAACGCCATTGGGCTCAACCTTGACTCTTCATCCTCATCTTCGTCATCTCGTACAAGTATTCTTAGAGATGGAAGCGGCGGTGGGACCACCGGCGCCTCCGCTGCCGGAGGATGATTTATGGCTTCCACTTACCGGGGTGGTGATTCCTTTCACTCAACTCTTGCGGCATCCGTTGTATGAGTAAATTAACAATATATTTTCATTATAAAAATACAAATATCGCGGCGTGATTAGCATTTTTCCCGCCAGCTCACCTTATTATAACACGTGATATGAGCATCCAATTTTAATTTATTTTTATTTATAGATTTTAAGATTTACATAAATTGGTGTGTATTCTTATTATCCGGATAAGTGGGGTACCATACGAGTTGTTTTATTTTAATCCGACATGAGCTAGCCTGTTCACAGCTGCCGTGCTGTAATAATAATGAATTGGGCAAAATGTAACAGGTTCATATATTTTACTAGGACATTGTTACATGTACGTCACTTTTGAGTAGGTGTATATCATTGATATGAACATACCATAAATTTTATTTGCAGGCCAAAATGTCAAGTAAACAATGTAAATTTCATTTGCTTGTCAAATTGTTAACTAAACACTAAAATAAAGTTTGAGTTTTTTTGTTACTTCAAATACAAAAGATTCCCTTCTTTTTACATTTCAAACCAGCAAAAACAAACAAATAAAAAACAAAAATTTCAAATCATTTTCACCGATATAACTAAAAATTTGCACGGTCTATTTTTAAGTTCATGTAGACATTCACGGACATAAAAATATGAATATTAGTTGGCTTAGATAAATAAAATATTTGCAAGTCACTTAAAAATGAATATTAATACATGCACGGTCTTTTTGTTTGTTCAAGTTTCCTTTTGGTCGCTCCTTTAAGCGACCCGGAACCAATGGTTGTACAGTTTGACTTGTTGTAGGATCCAATAGCTCTCGTAGTTTTCTTTTCAATTTATTTTTTTGAATAGCCGATGATGTATTGTATTTTTGGAGTATTTCATCCAACTCTACTTGTATGTCATGTGAAGTGAGACGGAAGCTGGGGCGAGGGTAGAGTTTCGGATTTTGGCTTTCCGGAGAAAATAGGAGCGGGGTGTGCGCTTAGGTTTAATATGAGTGAGATTGGAAAAAAGTAGTGGTATTGTTTATTTTAAAAATTTGGTGTGCGCATAGCCAAAAGTGATGTGCACATAACATCGCTCTTTATTTTAAAACTTTGGTGTGCACATAGCCAAAAGTGATGTGCACGTAACAGTGCCCTTTTACTAATTTTAAAAATCAGTCCCTATGATTTATTTTGGATAAAATCAATCCACCAAATAGGGCTGTTCAAAAAAATAGGCAAAGTCGGGCCTGGCCTGTCGGGCCCAAGTTTTCCCAGCCAGGCTCGGGCACGGGCCTGTTTTTCGTAAGGCACAAGCCGGCATTTGGCCCTATCAAAATTTAGTTATATAATTTTTATTTTATGAAATAAATTTAATTAAAAAAAACAAAAATCTCTCCCATGGAAAGAATTTACAAAAATCCGGTCCCTTACAAATAAATGCCCCCTAATCCAGGATTTAAATTCCGCCCAGCGGCTCGATTTAAATCCCGTCGGCTGGTGTAACATTCCAATTCCCAATGGTAAGGTATCAATAACCAAAACAGGCAACAGAACATTAACGCCGCAAGGTCGGGGTTACCGATGTTGCCAAGAAGAGATATCATGTTGCTGAGGAGAGATAACATGTGAACGAGAAGAGTTAACGATGCGCATGTCGATGAGAAGAGACAACACAACGTGGAAAGGACTACCGCCGGCGGTAGCTCTCTTGCCGTGTCGACATGAAGAGTCAAAGCTGCTCATGTTGACATTGGAACAGGTGACTGCAACGCTAAAGAAATACCGTGGCGCGGTAAATACAACTGTCACGTGGTAGCTGACGGAAACAAATTCGTTAATACGATTTTGTGTCCGTTAAATCCACTTCGACTTTGGATCTAATGGCTAGGACTTGCTCCAAATCCTACTCGATCTGGTGAGAATAGATGTTGGTACCTGAATGGGCACAAACTCTCCGTGTACTACCATGAGAAGAGTCAGATGGCAGAGGAAAAGAGCTTCGGAACTTAATGACTTGCGAATAACGAAGGAACAAGAAAGCCGACAAGCGACAACTTTAAACTTTGCCGCCATGACGAATGATTCTCTTACAACGGGCTTTCTATTGAATGAAGCGATTACGAAGTTTGAAAAGTAGAAGCCGCACGAGCAGGAGAGCTCAAAGCCTTAGAATCGAGACCACGACTCTTAACAAGAGAGCTACTGGATTCGAGGCACCATTCCTTGAGAGTATTAGTCCCCCTATTTATAGGCTAGGGGGCCTGCCCAAGCAGGTAAGGCTAAAATAACCGCTTGCCCAGGGGTACATGAGTATCAGGTAGAGGTGACGAGATAAAAAAATGACTACATCCAGACCAAGCGACTAGGCGACCAACTCCTTACGGTCTAAATGGCCTTGAGCTTGGTGGCTACTGTATCTGCGAATTGAAGCTTGATGCGGTCAGGTGAATCCTAACCACATGACTTGAGTGTTGGCTTGAAATTGTTCGCGGACTCTTGGGCAAACATGATCCTCACATATTTCTAAATTTCTTGAAAATTCGGAAATGTTGGCTTTAACCGCGTGGCCTCGACTTTCATTATTGTTGAAATGGCTATAAATACAGTCGAAGACTCTGCTGACTTCAAAAGAATATTTATGCCATAAGTCATTTCTCTCCTCTTGCGGTTAAGGTTTTCCAGACTACAATGTCTTGTTTAGGTAAAATGATGTCAGCAATTTCATCGCGCAAGGATGCGGTCAAGTCACACATGAAGAAGAAGACTACGACGAAGAACCCTGAAACTCCTGCCCTCCATGTTGGGCAATCCTCTGAGAGATTAAAGCTATAACTATGGCTGAACCTCAGCCTGATAAGGTCGCATCCCTTCCTGTAGACATGGTAGATCCTTCCAGTGCGTTGTTCGTTGTTGATACTACTGTGTTTACCGCTATTTCTCTAGTGGAATCTAACAGTGTTATAACCTACTCACCCTCAGGGACAGTAATGTTGAGGGTTTCAGTGCTGGAGGAAGTCAGCCATGACTCTGGGAAGCCAAAGGTTGCAGAGGGAGAGAAATGGGTCAGCAAGCTGACCGCAACTTCCACTGTCCCAATTGATGTGGATGCCAGACCCATTCGCGAGGGGTTGCTCTAGTCCGAGCAGATCGCCGCAAAGAAACTGCGGTAAAAAGATCTGCATCAAAGTCCAGTGGTATGAAAAGAGATAGAAAGGTTAAAATGATGTTTGTTAACGAGCGAGTTAAGAATAAACTCAAGGGGATGAAGGAGACGAATGTCTCGGTCAAGGTCGGTGCGGTTAGCCTCCAACACAGGCCGCACGACATGGAGGTTCATGAAGCGGACTTGGAGACTCTTGCTATTACTCCAGGTAATAAGACCATGCTCTCTTTGGCCAGCCTTTCTACTGAAAAAAGTATAACAAATTATGTCAAGTTCGAAGAGACTACTGAATTCTTGAAGGAGGCTATTCATCCTATGCCGGGCGATCTGGCGGCTGAGGACACCGATCTTCAGGTGTTGGGATTAAAAATGGTGAGAAGTAGACTTCAGAGGTCCCTTCTGAAGGGGATGAGAAGAAGAGGCTCGGGGAGCAAATCGCACAGACAGTCGGCGGTGTTACATGTTAATATCAAAAGACTAAATGAATCCTAACTCAGAGCATTATAGCGTAAGCTTCAAGAGTTAACTTTTTGAACTCAAGTATCTCAACAATATCCACTATATAAACACTGTAATGTTCTTATAAAAATACACAAAAGTTATTATCGGCAACGATAGTCATTGTCGCCCGGAGACAATCAATAGTAGCTAAACTGTTACAGACTTAAGGCCTTATAATTATTCTTAAGAAGTGTGTTTTACATACATCGGTGCGCAGGACAGCCACACATGAAAGTCATAAAACTTCACTTGGACTTTGAGGGCCGACATAACTTCAGGGATGCAACCCGCTATTTTCCACTCGGCTCACCAGCATCTGCATAGGGACATTCCACCAGATGATGACAAACAAGGCAATGGTCAGCTTTCACCTGACCAATTTATAGCGACCATACCCCATTCCTGGGGCAGCGATATTCCTTCCATGTAGGTATAACAATTAACACATTTTTAGTAATCACCTTAAGTTGCTTAAGATGTACTAGAGGTCTAGATTTGAGTATTTGCTATTGGTACTTAGGCACCGTAATGGTTGGTGGGGAACCGGCCTATACGTTATTCGATACCGGTGCATCACATTCGTTTGTGTCGGCGGATTTTGTTAAAGACCTAGAATGAGTGCAATATTTCACTGGTATTGCTCGGAGAGTATTCATCCCAGATGGCTCTGAGATGACCGCAACCGCCAAGTGCGAATTGGAGATACTCCTTGGGGGAAAGATCTTCGATACCCTTGCAACAGTTTTGAGGATGCCATAATTCGATCTCATTCTGGGCATGTCATGGTTGGATTAGCATTACACAAGGATTGATTGCGCGGAGAAGCAGATTTACTTGAGACATGGAGACACTGAGGTCATTTTCCAAGGTATAAATTTCGCTCCACGCTTGTTACTATCTTCAATTCAGGTCTTGAAAGCCCACATGAGAGGGGATGAAGTTTACATGATATGTTTCAAATTGAAAGAGAAGACAATAGATATGAAGGACGTGCGAGTGGTGCGTGATTTTCCTGAGGTATTTCCTGAGAAATTGTCAGGATTACCCCGCATAGAGAGGTGGATTTTCAAATTAAGCTAGTACCAGGTGCCAAACCTGTGTCTAGGACCTTATCGTATGGACCCGAAGGAACTCGTAGAGTTTAGAGTTCAGTTGCAAGAACTGGTGGAATCAGGATTTGTTCGCCCCAGCTCATCACCTTGGGGAGCCCCTGTTCTGTTCGTTAAGAAGATGGATGGGACCTTACGATTATGTATAGATAATCGAGAGCTCAATCGACTGACGGTGCGGAACACTTATCCGCTACCCCGGATCGACGAATTGTTCGACCAATTTGTAGGAGTGCATTGGTTTTCCAAGTTGGATTTGCGCTCAGGGTATTATCAGTTGAGGATACAAGAGGAGGACATTCAGAAAACTGCTTTTAGCTCATGGTACGACTTGTACGAGTTTACCGTGATGATGTTTGGGCTCACAAATGCCCCTTCAGCCTTCATGAGCCTGATGAACAAGGTGTTTGAGCCTTATCTAGATATCTTCATCATTGTCTTCATCGATGACATTTTGGTCTACTCAAAGACAGAGGAAGAGCATGTCGAACATCTGAGCTTGGTACTGAAAAAGCTAAAAGACCACGACTTGTTTGCCAAGTTCAGCAAGTGCGAATTCTGGCTCCAAGAAGTTGCCTTCTTGGGCCACGTGATCAGCGGGGCTGGACTAGCGGTGGATCCGGCCAAAGTGCATGCCGTGAAGGAATGGTCACCTTTAGGTTAGCGGCCGATGTACAGAGTTTCCTTGGACTTGCCGGGTATTATCGCAAGTTTGTTAAAGGATTCTCAAAGATTGCCCTTCCTCTTACTACTCTGACAAACAAAGGGTGGCATACAAGTGGACACCCGAGTGTGAAGCAGCGTTCCAAGAACTGAAGTACAGACTTACTACTGCACCCATCCTAGCCCTTCCATCTGGAATGAAAGGACTTCAAGTCTACACTGATGCGTCGTATCAAGGGATGAGAGTGGTATTAATGCAGCACATTCATGTGATTGCGTATGCTTCAAGACAGCTGAAGAAGCATGAAGTCAACAATCCTGTACATGATTTAGAATTGGGATCAGTGGTATTCTCCTTGAAGGTTTGGAGACAATATCTATATGGCGTCCACTGTGAAATCTTTTCGGACCACAAGAATCTAAAGTACGTTCATACTTAGAAGAAATTGAATTTGAGACAGCGACGATGGTTAGAATTTTTATGTGATTATGAATTTACTTTGAACTACCACCCCGGAAAAGCAAATTCGGTAGCTGATGCTTTGAGCAGAAAGGTACCGGGATCGAGCCCTGAGTCCCAATTGATGAGTATGAAATTAGCTCGGATGCTCGAAGAAATGGAGATTACCCTGGTATATAACAACCATTCAGAAGGGTATATGGAGTACTTGACCGTGATGAACATAATCTGTGATATCCGAGACCGAATCCGGGCAGTGCAAGAAAAGGATGCTGCTCTGGCCCCGGTGCTTAAGTCAATTGAAGATGAGACTACTGACGAGTATTCCCTAGAAGACGGCCTCATTCATTTTCGTGGACGGCTTTACATTCCAAAAGGCGGCAAAATTCGGGAAGATATCTTGAGAGACACATTGCTCTCAATATTCAGTGCATCATGGGATTGCCAAGATGTACGCCGACTTGTGGAAGACCATGTGTTGGCCGTGAATGAAGAGGGACGTCAGATATTTTGTTTTGCACTGCGAGGCCTGTCAAAGGGTGAAGGCGGAATGCAAGAACCCCAGTAGATTATTACAGTCATTGCCCATCCCCGAGTGGAAGTTCGAGGAAGTCTCCATGGAATTTGTCCATAGATTTCCTCGCTCACGCTTAGGGAATGATTCGGTTTGGGTAATCGTTGACCACCTGACGAAGGTAGCCAAGTTTATTCCTATGAAGAAAGAAGCCCATGTGGACATCTTGGTACGCCTCTTTGTGGAGCAATTTGTACGGTAGCATGGCGTGCCAAAGACAATTATTTCTAACCGGGATGCTCATTTTACCTCTAAAGAATGGAAGGTCGTACAGGCATATTTGGGTTCACACCTTACCTTCAGCATAACCTTTCATCCTCAGACGGACGAGCATTCTGAGATGACCACCAAAACTTTGGAAGATCTATTGAGGTTGTTTGTGCTAGATAGAGGAGAGCCGTGGGAAAGGCTCTTACCCCTGGTAGAATTATCATACAACAACAGTCACCAGGCCAGTATCGGGATGGCACTCCATGAAGCACTTTACGGAAGGAGTAGAACCCCCTTGTCTTGGGTGCAAGATGAAGACCCGAAGGTTTTAGGAATTGAGTACGTCGATGATACTGATGTAATTGTTAGATTAATATGGGACCACATGCTTGAGGCTCAAAGTCGGCAGGCTAAATATTATAATACAAAACACCAGATGGTGGAATTTCAAGTGGGTGACAAAGTGTTCCTAAAGATCCGGCCGATGCGTGGAGTGTCACGGGTACGTGGTGTGAAGAAGCTCAGCCCAAGGTACGTTGGGCCTTATACTATATTAGAAAGGATTGGCCCTTTGGCCTATCAGTTGGAGTTACCGTCGGAGCTAGAGAATCTTCATGACGTATTCCATGTGTCATCACTCCGGAAGGCACTGTTGCGTCCCGATCAACATATCCCCTCCACTGATGGAGCAGTAGCAACCGATAAAACTGTGTGACTAGAGCAGGTGCAGAGAGTGGACACCAAGACAAGGAGTTTGTGTCGCAAGAGTGTTCCTTTGGTAATGGTGCTACGGTACAATCATGGGAAAGAGGAGTTTACTTGGGAGTCGGTGGACTTGATCCGGAAGCACTACCCAGAGTTGTTTCCTCAAGGTAAATTTTAAAAGTGATGCTTAAGATCACGACAGTGAACCGGTCGCACAAGTAATATAAAATGAGGGTTTCCCAAGTATCGATCTCACAAGAAACACAGTAAGGTGGAGTTAGTTTCAAGGAGGACTTGAGATTGAAGTCCTCAGGGTCGGCGGTAACGATGGGGGCTTTGATATTGCAGATAAAGAAAATAAAACACTATCAACTACTCCTATGCAACGCCACTATGCGATGCTTTGACAAGCGGGATGGAAGACTAGTCGGGCCGCTATGCACCAAATCACTAGGCAGATGGACGAGTAGGCTTGCGGATGAGGTGGTGAGAATGGCGGAATGAGGGTCGTGAGCACCTCTTCGCAACGCACGTCACTAGCAATTGCTAGTGCGGCAAGGGTGGATGGTGGTGGATGGAATATGGCGCAACTCAAGTAAATAACGAAAACATACAATCACATAGACATAATTGTATAAAAACGTTTTACAAACTAAGCATACTTCATCAATATAAATAAAGTAAAACACCAATATTCAACAATAAAGCAAGAACAAGTCAAGAGATCGACCGAATCCGAAGTCTTGCTGAGGATTCACGGTTAGAATCGTCGGGTTGTCATTCCGCGTCCAAGCTCGGTCCTCAACTGCGTCCGGGGTAGAGAAGGGCTGTCACCACCTTCCAATGGCCCGTCTTCTTCATCTCACGATAGCGGACGAAGTTTGCTAGCTTTCCTTTGCTTGATGGCTTTGGTGTCAAACCCTACTTGAAGCTCACAGATGAAGGAGAAGGCCGAGAGGAAGCTCCGGCTCGGATTTGGCGGTGAAAGCTTGCCCGGAGCACCTCCCTAGGGTGGAAGATGAAGGGGAACGGCGGAGAAGGCGGAAAACGACAGAAAAATGTCGAGCTCCGGATCCTCCCTCCTAATTAGGGCGAGACCTGCACTATTTATACAAAGCAGAAATGAACAATGCGCACGATCACAGGCGCACGAACTGTGGTCGTGCGCACTATGTCTGGTGATCGTGCGTACTGGCGTGGAAGATCAGGAAGAAGAACTGGGATAACGCGCACGAGCAGTGGCGCACGACCAGTGGTCATGCCCACTAAGTCCAATGGTCGTGCGATTACCCCAGACAGGACTCCAAAAAAGAGGAATCAATACACACGATCAGTGGCGCACGACCGGTGGTCGTGCGCATTATGTCCAGTGGTCGTGCACTTACCCCAGGCTGATTCTGGAAAACGAAGAGTAGTGCGCATGATCCGGGGCGCACGACCAATGGTCGTGCGCATTAGATCCCATGATTGTGCGCAGTATTCCTGTTTCACAACCATCCCAGAACACGCACACGACCCCTGTACCGAAAGGAAAAATCAATCACTGATATGTGCAGACATTCCAGGCAATCACAAAAAGGAGTACAAACAATAAAAGTAACAAAATACACAACCATGGGCATAAATGTGCACTTCCTATGGAAATAATGATTAGATGAAATAAGAACAATAAAGAACTAAAAGTGAAGTGCAAACACGTGAAAACTAGCCCAGATGAGTCCGAAAATAGGTATATAAAGTGGACTCATCACACCCCCAGACTTAATTGTTTGCGCGTCCCGAGCAAATAAAATCTAAGCAGATAGGGAAAAATACTAGTTAACAAAGTAATTGCGATACGGAGTACCATGCGAAGTCGCATGCTCGCACGCGTAAAAATATAATAGAAGAAATTTTTAAGTATGCAGAATAGTTTATATTTTTCACAATGCGTATCAAAATTTTATTATTACTCAAAAATGGAATCACGATGAATCATTTGGTCACGCGTAGGGAGAAAGTAGACTAATCGCTAGGCGAGTATTGCCAAAGATCGGGGCTTCGGATAACCTCCAAAGGAATCCACCAATGTCGGTGACCATATGCTTGCCCTTTCGCATTCTCTCCATAGCACTTGTTTGGTTCACACACGAATCAGTAGGACTTTAGCTGAAGAGACAGGGCTTGGGTTTCGGTGAGGTAAACAATGATAAATAAGATTGGCTATGCACCAAACCCAAATGAGCTAGTATAAAATGAATCCATCAGCTAACCAAAATACATGCGGGTACACCACACCCCAAACTTAACTTTTAACATATGAGTGTGTGCACCGCCTACTCCAAATATAATCACATTTCCAAAAAGATTTTCAATTTAAACGTTTTCTTTTCACTTTTTTTTGTTTTCTTTACGAATGTTTTTCTTCCTTTTTTCATTTTATTTTCACAATTCAGCAGATATAAACTTGGGAGCACTTCCACATTTTCACAAATAATAACACCACATTACATCCCAACATGAAAATATAAAACACTAAACTCGACTTGGGTGTGCGACTAGGATTGGCTATGAGGCTTTTGTGAAATCATGGTGGAGCTGAATCAAAAGGAGGGGTAGGCACACGGGGCTAGCGAGGATAAGACGTCAGGAACGGTACAAAGCTCAACCGGGCCAAAATGATGGCCTACATCACGCTCATGCATGACTAACCTATACCCATGCTTCAAGAATAGCTTGGGGCAAGTTCTTAGCCAACGAGAAAGACTATCCCTCCTCCCGACTCGAGCAATACGAACCTAACGGCCGTCTACACACATCCCTAAGCTACCGTCAGATTCACACCGGATTCACCAATTTTTGAGTAGAATAAAAAGTATTTACGCAATTAGAAAAATATAAAACTAAAAGCATACAGAAAAATTAAATCTACTCCAATTTCTACATGATGTGTAAAAATCGTCTCACGAACTACAATCCGAATAAGCAACTATCCTATCATTTTATGGTATAGTGATAAAAATATATCAAGGTCGTATAAAAACTCGGGGAAGGCAAGTACTATTACTCACAACAATTCTATTATCCTACCGAATGATTGATGGGTTTGAAAATTAAAATGAACTAAGCTTAATTAAAAGAGAAATAAAATATCGCGAAAGAGTGCTCGATCGACGATTCACTTTGAAATAAAATAATGAAATAAATTAGTTTAGCATTTGCAATACTATTAAGACCGTGATGGATCCGATATTAGGAAGTAATCTCGCTAGAGCATTAAATCCCCTAACTTATAGACGTTTTGACCGAAATCTCTTTACAAGTCAAAAAGGCCTAAAGTCGCATTACCGAAGTGACCCGCACTATTGGATTTGACTCTAATCCGGAGGATTTACGTCATCCTATCTCTAGGGTTGCGTTCAACTCCTTCCTTCTTTGAGTGATCTTTCAAATCAATGAGTCTCTCGATTTCTATGAAATGAGATCAATTGCCTACTACCGTATACCGGAATACGGAGTCGACACGATAAAAATCAAAGAAGGATCAAAATAGGAAAAATACAAATGCAAACATAAAATTAAAGATGCGTTATTTTGTCGCAAAGCTCATCGCGATCGATCACAAAATATAATTAGCTAAGCATAATAGAGGAAGAAAACAAAATAGAAGAAAGAGAAGTCATTTGCATTGCTTAAGAAAAGGAAATACACAAAAATTAAAATAGGACAATGCTATTCTACTACAAAAAAGAAATTACAATAAAAACTACAACAAGGAAAAAAACTCTCATGAACTAGCTATCTCACTTGCTCTCTAAAATCCTCCTCTCAAAAGCATGAGACATTGGTTCCTTTTATAGGAGAGGAGGAAGATTCTAGAAAGTGGTGGAAATGAAATGGGAGAAGAATGTGGCCGGCCATGCATGTATGAGGAGGTGCATGAATGTCATTAATGAGGGAGAGAGGGAAGAGGCTACATGCATGCATTTTCATTTAGGAAAATAAAAAGAACAAAATAAATAAAAGAGGGGGGATGGATGGGTTTAAATGAGAATGAGAGAAAGGGAAAGAGGGGTGAATGAGAAATAAATAAGAGAGAAGGAGTGAGTGGGGAGATGCATGAGGAATAAAGAGAAGAGAAAATAATAAAGGGGAGAGAGAGGGGAGAGGCTACATGCATGAATGAGGAGAGAAGGAGCTGTCCATGCATGGTGGGCTTCATTATGTGGGCTGAAATATTATTTGTGGGCTGCATCATAGGCTCGGGTAGCACCAAATGGAAGGGCTCGGGTTGTCTTGCATGGTGGGCTGCACTTGGACCGCAACAAAGGCCTTGAACCTACAAATAAAACAAAACAAATAAACAAAATGTTAGATATATTTTATAACATAACATAACATATGTTTTATAAAATAATAAAAAACTAACCATAATAATATAATAATAGTTATATTTCATAATAAAACACAACTAGACATAGAACATAAAATTAAACATAAAAAAACATAAAACACATAATTAAACTAGGAATTAATATATTATAAAAAAGACATTAAGACATGAAATAAAAACATAACAAACATAAAATATAAATAAACTTAGCCATTTTGCATACTAAACTACCCCCAAAAATGATGACTAAAAGTAGTCATCAAATACCCCCATGCTTGGGCTTTTGCTATTCCAAAACAAAAGTATGAGAAATATTTATAAGACATTTATAAAGTTTTCAATTAAACTAAAAATTTATTTACACCAAAGTCAAGTCAAAAATAAAATTTAGGGATTTACGAATTAAGTCCTAAATTATGGAATTAAAGTGAAAAGAGAGAAATATTTAGCCAAAAATTCTCTAATAAATTAACTAGCACTCAAAATTGAGTAAATTGCAAACAAGGTTTGATTAAAATTATAAAAACCATAACTTAAAAGAAACTTAAGGAAGAATGCAACCTACTACTTATGCTCTCCTAATATTTTAATTTAAAATCTAAGACAATAATATTGGCTAAGGGGTTTGGGGAGGAAAATCAACATGAAGAGGTCTTTGATTGGAGGTGATCATCATTATTTTTTTCACACCCCACCAATTTTTTTTTTAAAATATATATGTAATACCAGAAAATGATAGACTAACATCCTATCACTTCCCACGACATATATGAACTTTTAAATATATATGTAATACTAGAAAATTATAGACTAACATCCTATCACTTCCCACGACATATATGAACTTTTAATTCCTCTCTTCATCTGGGTTGCATATGTTTACCAGAGAATAAGGAACTAACATCTCCTTATTCCCATGACATATGATCTAACAATAAAAAGAAAAAAGAAGGAGTTAAACAAAATTTTAGAAAATAAACAAAAATACTAGAGAGCAACTACTAGTAGATTGAGATTTCCTAAGAATCTAAAAGCATGAGGTAATAATAATTGGAATCCAAAATTGTTAAGCAAAATTACTACAAAATTGAAACTATTTAAAATAAAAGAGAAAAAGTGCTAAATAAATTACTCTAAGAAAATTAAAACCATAAGATAATTCTCAAAACGAAATCACTAAATATTAGATTTAACTAAATATGATGAAACAAAAGATTAGCAAATCAAAAATAGTAAAAATGCTTATAAACAAACTCAAACAAAATTTCTGAAAACAACAAAAAGACTAAGGGAGAGGTTTATTATATTTTTTGGATTTTGATTTTTTGATTTTTGTGGGTTTTTTTCTAGTTTTTTTTATTTTTGATAACAAACATTTTTTTGAAAAATATAAAAAGAAAAGATATTTTTTTAAAAGGAGAAATTAAAAAGAAAAGAAAAGGAAAAAGAGCGAAGCCCTCCCCCATGCTTGGATTTTGCATTGTCCTCAATGAAAAACAAAAAAAAGGAAGAAGAAGAGGGGGGGGGGGCAATAAAGTAAAGACTTAAAAAGAAAACGACTTCCCCTGATTCGTAAGGCCGAATGCTGATTTCGTTCCCCCATGCTTAAGCTGGACACCGGCTCAGGCCTAAGGAAGAGAAAAAAATGATGGAGCCAAACGAACCGCCGAAGGTCTTATTCCTGCAAAACATAATAAGCAAACAAAAAAATGAATAACAAAAAGTGATAAGCAAGGGGTGCCTCCCAAGAGCGCTCTTTGTTTAACGTCGTCTGAGCTCGACGTTATTGGTTAGCTAAATGGAAAATAAAAACTAAAGTGAAGATGTAACTCCCTATGTATGTGCTTAGGAGAGTACATCAAAAAAGAGAAAAATTGAAGAATCGAACCGACATGGGGTGGAATCTTCAATGGAATGACGCCCGAAAATGAACGGACGGAGTTATAGAAGAACTCTGCCGTATGAAAAATGGGAAAGAAGGGGTCGTCAAAAGAAGAAGAAGAAATAGAAAGAGGAATAAAAGAAGTAGAAAAAGAAATTTCATCAACGGAAATTTCACAAGGAGAAGGAGAGACTTGTGAAATTTCGGGAGAAGAAGGGGTAGAGAGGACTAAAGAAGAATTATCTAGAATAAAAGAAGAAGAAGAAAAAGACTCGCTAAAACTAGAAAAAGTTGGAACAGTTAAAGTTTGAAGCGAAACGGAATCACACACGTCTTCAGAAAAAGAAAGAGAATGATGAAACGTCTTGTCATCCTCAAAAGGTAAGAAGCATGCCGAAGTATCCATAGGGGCGTCATCCAAAGGAGGAAGGAAATAATCCGGAATATCCGAATAATTATCCCCCTCGAGAGGAAAAAGACAAGCCGGGATATCCGATGACTCATTACACGATGAAATTGGAGGAGACGGAGAAGAAGACGAAGAAAATGAAGCGGCCTCACGAGAAAAATAATCGAGAATGGTCTTCAAATGCGAATTGATATTATCAAGAGAAGTTTGCAATTCAAAATACGCGTTATCGATTGAAGTAAAATTTAGATGCACGGCGCTTTGCGGGGCAAAATCATAAGAAAAATAAGACGGGTTCCTCATCTCCCAAGTAGGATAAAAATTGGAGTAAGAGTCAAATTGGTCACTTTGACCTGCTCCAGAAAAATTGAAATCAAAAGAGGGAGGGGTTCCCGAAAGACATTCAGAATAAAAGTGGTTGGGCGACCCGCAAAAATTACAAAACGCGCCAAAATAAGACGATTCCATAAAAAAACTGTTACCAAAAAGAAAAAGAAAACTTAAAATTTTTTTTTGATATTTTTTTTTGTTAAAAAAAATGTTTTTGTTTTTAAAATTTTAGTAGAAGTAATAAACTCGATGTTTTCGTAATATTGCCAAAGTAGTCCCCGACAACGGCGCCAAAAACTTGATGTGTAAAAATCGTCTCACGAACTACAATCCGAATAAGCAAGTGTACCTATCATTTTATAGTATAGTGATAAAAATATATCAAGGTCATATAAAAACTCGGGGAAGGCATGTACTATTACTCACAACAATTCTATTATCCTACCGATTGATTGATGGGTTTGAAAATTAAAATGAACTAAGATTAATTAAAAGAGAAATAAAATATCGCGAAAGAGTGCTCGATCGACGATTCACTTTGAAATAAAATAATGAAATAAATTAGTTTAGCATTTGCAATACTATTAAGACCGTGACGGATCCGATATTAGGAAGTAATCTTGCTAGAGCATTAAATCCCCTAACTTATAGATGTTTTGACCGAAATCTCTTTACAAGTCAAAAAGTCCTAAAGTCGCATTACCGAAGTGACCCGCACTATTGGATTTGACTCCAATCCGGAGGATTTACGTCATCCTATCTCTAGGGTTGCGTTCAACTCCTTCCTTCTTTGAGTGATCTTTCAAATCAATGAGTCTCTCGACTTCTATGAAATGAGATCAATTGCCTACTACCGTATACCGAAATACGGAGTCGACACGATAAAAATCAAAGAAGGATCAAAATAGGAAAAATACAAATGCAAACATAAAATTAAAGATGCGTTATTTTGTCGCAAAGCTCATCGCGATCGAGCGCAAAATATAATTAGCTAAGCATAATAGAGGAAGAAAACAAAATAGAAGAAAGAGAAGTCATTTGCATTGCTTAAGAAAAGGAAATACACAAAAATTAAAATAGGACAATGCTATTCTACTACAAAAAGGAAATTAAAATAAAAACTACAACAAGGAAAAAAAAACTCTCATGAACTAGCTATCTCACTTGCTCTCTAAAATCCTCCTCTCAAAAGCATGAGACATTGGTTCCTTTTATAGGAGAGGAGGAAGATTCTAGAAAGTGGTGGAAATGAAATGGGAGAAGGATGTGGCCGGCCATGCATGTATGAGGAGGTGCATGAATGTCATTAATGGGGGAGAGAGGGAAGAGGCTACATGCATGCATTTTCATTTAGGAAAATAAAAAGAACAAAATAAATAAAAGAGGGGGGATGGATGGGTTTAAATGAGAATGAGAGAAAGGGAAAGAGGGGTGAATGAGAAATAAATAAGAGAGAAGGAGTGAGTGGGGAGATGCATGAGGAATAAAGAGAAGAGAAAATAATAAAGGGGAGAGAGAGGGGAGAGGCTACATGCATGAATGGGGAGAGAAGGAGCTGTCCATGCATGTTGGGCTTCATTATGTGGGCTGAAATATTATTTGTGGGCTGAAATATTATTTGTCGGCTGCATCATAGGCTCGGGTAGCACCAAATGGAAGGGCTCGGGTTGTCTTGCATGGTGGGCTGCACTTGGACCGCAACAAAGGCCTTGAACATACAAATAAAACAAAACAAATAAACAAAATGTTAGATATATTTTATAACATAACATAACATATGTTTTATAACATAATAAAAAACTAACTATAATAATATAATAATAGTTATATTTCATAACAAAACACAACTAGACATAGAACATAAAATTAAACATAAAAAAACATAAAACACATAATTAAACTAGGAATTAATATATTATAAAAAAGACATTAAGACATGAAATAAAAACATAACAAACATAAAATATAAATAAACTTAGGCATTTTGCATACTAAACTACCCCCAAAAATGATGACTAAAAGTAGTCATCACTACACGAGACGAGAGCAGTTGACTAGGAGCACAACAAGGTCAACATTTTACTCCGTCTCACAATCCTATGTCAGCACCATAATTTTTCCAAATCTAACGAAGAAAGAGTTTAACTCGCAGCACGCAAAAGGCTAAGCACACGCTCATGTGGGTGCAGTGGTGTGTGATGCAATGAACTAAGCAAAATAAAACAATAAAGGCTTCTAGTATGTACAAGAAATGTGTGCATGCAATAGGTAACAAATCTCTCCCCCAGACTTAAACTAAACTACACATCATATGATAGAGAAATTAAAATCATAAAGAGCTAAGGGAAGAGGTTACCCAATGCTCAGCCAGTGAGCATACCAGAAGACCCGTGTAATCCTGAAACAGGTCCGCCATACGAAGAATCACAACCCCGCAAATACAATTTGCTATGAATACCTGCAAGGATGAGCTCCGCAAAAACAAAAGAAAAATATACAAAAAGAAATGCTAAAACTAAAATAGACATGAAAAATAAAATGCAGAAAATGAAAGATAAGTACTGGGGTTATTGTCATCCCAACACGACTTATTAAATTCTAAACAGTTCTAGCTTATAGGCCTATAAAATAAAAAGTGCACAGGTAACTGACCTAATATCCGTTGCGGTAACGGGTACCGATACAGTGATAAAACAGTTACCCCTCTGCCTAAATAATCATACCTACTCCTCGCAGGCAGAGGAAATAGGAAGTAGGATGAGGAGGAGGCCTGGTCCTCACTCATCTCACCACAAAACAAATCCTTGCCTAGCAAGGTTTCGTCCACCACAAGTTCGATAGGGGCGAAGGTGACGGCAGGGGCTTCCACTGTGAAGGAGGTAGGAATCTCCTCACACAAGAGGATGCACTCGTCGACAGCCTGAGCGCAAGGTTCAACGTCAACCCAACTTACCTGTGGAGATTCAACCTGCACAGGCTCAGATAAAGAAGAGGGATCAAGAAATAAAGGAGAAGAAGAAGTAAAATAATCAGAAATAGGGGGAGTGGTCCCGGTCTCACTCTCAGCAGGATCCAAGCATAGATCACTGTCGGTGTCACATGAGTCATACCGAGGGGAATCCGAGAACTCAAGGTCCGCGGTGGTAAGAGGAACAACCTCATTCAATAAGGAGGTGCAAACCTCCGCATCGGAAAGAGGGTATTCCTCATCCCACCGGGGTGCGTAAAAGTATTCCGAAGATCCACCTTCTCCGTCGGAGATAGAGGAATCATCATCCCACTTTGGCGCAACCTCGGGCACCGAATCATCAACAAGTACGACATCATCAGCCGACTCACACAAAAATGGAGTAGCACAATCCGACAAAAATTGCGGAGGGGCAAGGCTGCTCTCAAAATCAAGCACTGAATGAGCAGGCCCCATCGCAAAATCATTCGCTGATGTCACCCCGTCGACGACCGGAACAATCTCATCGTCCCATACAGGAGCGTCCATGAGTTCCTGCTCCTCTTTTTGTTGGCTAACAACAGTGTGATCATCATCACTCAAGGAAAGCTCGTAAAAAGGGACCGAGGGACCCATGAAAGAGCTGTATGCGGCCAGAGATTCTTCAGTAATCTCAACGGGTAAAGAATGAGCAAGGTGTGTTATATCAGTGTATGGGCCAGACAACACCCTGGTAGGCCTGTCCACAACAGTCTTCCGTGAACGGGAGGTTTTTGTGCACACGCCCTCAGAGGGAGAAGGCTTGCACAAACGAGGGCAATCCTTCAACATGTGGCCCACACGTTGACATAACAAACACCGAATGCAATGTTAGACATTCATAACAGCAATGATATTGATGGATCAGCGCAAAGTGTCAAGGATACGACACTCAACATCAGGATCCATCGCGAACAAAAATAATTGCTGAAAAAGTGCTACACAGCTAAAATGAAAATAACACGGATCTGCTATCTAAATCAAAAATCAGAAAAGGGCAAAAAAATAAGAAAAATAAAAATTCTAATAACTAAAGTAAATAAAAAAATGATATACACAAATGGAAAAGGGCTTCAATCTATTATCTCCCTCTCCACAAACTCACACGACTGTGTTCCCCGGCAACAGCGCCAAAAACTTGATGCTTAAGATCACGACAGTGAACCGGTCGCACAAGTAATATAAAGTGGGCGAGTTTTCCCAAGTATCGATCTCTCAAGGAACACAGTAAGGTGGAGTTAATTTCGAGGAGGACCTGAGATTGAAGTCCTTAGGTCGGATATAACTAAGGGGGGTTTTGATATATGCGGAAACAGAAAATAAAAGGCTATCAACTACTCCTATGCAACGCCGCTATGCGATGTTTCGCCAGGTGGGATGGAAGACTAGTCGGGCCGCTATGAACCGAATCACTAGGCGGATGGGCGAGTAGGCTTGCGGATGAGGTGGTGAGAATGGCGGAATGAGGGTCGTGAGCACCTCTTCGCAACGCACGCCACTAGCAATTGCTAGTGCGGCTAGGGTGGATGGTGTTGGATGGAATATGGCGCAACTCAAGTAAATAACGAAAACATACAATCACATAGACATAATTGTATAAAAATGTTTTACAAACTAAGCATACTTCATCAATATAAATAACGTTAAACACCAATATTCAACAATAAAGCAAGAACAAGTCAAGAGATCGACCGAATCCGAAGTCTTGCTAAGGATTCACGGTTGGAATCGTCGGGTTGTCATTCCGCATCCAAGCTCGATCCTCAACTGCGTCCGGGGTAGAGAAGGGTTGTCACCACCTTCCAATGGCCCGTCTTTTTCATCTCACGATAGTGGATGAAGTTTGCTAGATTTCCTTTGCTTGATGGCTATGATGTCAAACCCTACTTGAAGCTCACGGATGAAGGAGAAGGCCGAGAGGAAGCTCCGGCTCGGATTTGGCGGTGAAAGCTTGCCCGGAGCACCTCCCTAGGGTGGAAGATGAAGGGGAACGGAGGAGAAGGCGGAAAACGGCGGAGAAATGTCGAGCTCCGGATCCTCTTTCGAATTAGGGCGAGTCCTGCACTATTTATACAAAGCAGAAATGAACAATGCGCATGATCACAGGCGCACGACCAATGGTCGTGCGCATTATGTCCGGTGCTCGTGCACACTGGCATGGAAGATCAGGAAGAAGAACTGGGATAATGCTCACGAGTAGTGGCGCACGACCAGTGGTCGTGCGCACTAAGTTCAATGGTCATGCGATTACCCCAGACAGGACTCCAGAAAAGAGGAATCAATGCACACGATCAATGGCGCACGACCGGTGGTCGTGCACATTATGTCCAGTGGTCGTGTGCTTACCCTAGGCTGATTCTGGAAAATGTAGAGTAGTGCGCACGATCAGGGGCGCACGACCAGTGGTCGTGCGCATTAGATCCCATGATCGTGCGCAGTATTCCTGTTTCACAACCATCCCGGAACACGCACACGACCCCTGTACCGAAAGAAAAAAAACCAATCACTGATATGTGCAGACATTCCAGGCAATAATAAAAAGGAGAATAGACTATAAAAATAACAAAATACATAACCACGGGCATAAATGTGCACTTCTTATGGAAATATAGGCAAGATGAAATAGGAACGATAAAGAACTTAAAGTGAAGTGCAAACGCTTGAAAACTAGCCCAGATGAGTCCAAAAAACCATATATAAATCGGACTCATCAAAAAGCATATTTTATTTCACGTCATGCTTTTCTCTCCCCACAACCTTAGCCTGATTTCGGGGACGAAATCTTTTATTTTGTTTATAGGATTTGTAATGTCCCATTTCGTGCCAGACCCCTCACACGTGTTCTGAGTCAAGAAGATTGACTCAGGTTCGGGGACGTCGAGTGCGTTGAGTGGACTCAACGTAGTCGACGCCATCTAACTTAGAAAGTTTCTGGTGGGCTAAGGCATTGAGAGCGTTGAGTGTACTCAATGCTCTCGACGCCAATTATCTTAGAGAAATTTCGGCGGGATAGGCGTCGAGAGCGTTGAGTGGACTCAATGCACTCGACATCATTTGACTTTGGTATCCTGGAGGGTTAGGCATCGAGAGTGTTGAGTGGACTCAACGCACTCGACACTATATAACTTAGTTTATGTTTTGGCAGTTAAGGCGTTGAGAGCGTTGAGTGGAGTCAACGCTCTCGATGCCATATAACTTAGCTTCTAGTGGTTAAGGCGTTGAGAGTGTTGAGTGGACTAAACGCTCTCGACGCCATATAAATTAGTTCATTCTGGCCAGGTTGAGGCGTTGAGAGTGTTGAGTCCACGCTCTTGACGCCATATAACTTGGAGTTCATTCTGGACGGGCTGAGGCGTTGAGAGCGTTAAGTGGACTCAACTCTCTCGACGCCATATGACTTAGAATGTTTCCGGCCATAGCCAAGGTAATTTCGTCTAACCCAGAGAAGGACACGGGTAGTGACACGGGCGTGTCCCTACCCATGTGGTACTCTTGTAATTTTTGCGCCCTAGTTATGATTTTTCCAGATAAGGACACGGGTAGTGACACGAGCATGTCGCTACCCATGTATGCCCAATCCAAGACTACCCATGACATGGGTAGTGACCAGAGCTCGACGAAACGTCGAGCAGAGCTCGATGAAAGTCGAGCAGAATTCGTCGAATGCCGTAGTTCTGCCTTGGCAAACTTTTGGCCCTGTTTTCCCGGATTTTTTGGGAATTGCGCCAAATCGAATTAAATGGGCCGCTTCTTTTCAAAATGACACATTTAAAGCAATGTTTGGCGGTCCATTGTCAGGCCGACACGTGGAGAGGCCGTTACCCTAATTTCTCACTATAAAAATAGGAGAAAACCCTAGCCTTCTTTCTTTTTATCTCATCTGCCAAGCTGTCACTGAAATAAACCGTCAGAGAGGAAGAGATTGTTGGAGCTGATCTTCTTTTCCATGAAGAAAGAACACCAACCAAGGAGAAGAAGATGACGCCAAGAAGGGTGACAAGATCCATGGCTGGAAATGGTGGAAATGCCGGAAATGAGGTGAGCTTCCTACCCTCTCCCTTGGTGCTCGATCTCTAGTTATTCTTAGGAGAGATATCGACTCAAAAGTGTCTTGATTTGTGAGAAGAAGGTTTCTAGGAAGAGGCCATGCTAGGACTTGTGTCCTAGGAATTAGAGTCTTCAACCTCTCCTCACTTCAAATGAAGTTTGTGGACTGGTTTCGTAAAGAGAAGTGGCCATATGAGGGTGAATAAGGGAGGAGAAACTCTGGATGTTATTTGGAAAGTTTGGTTGGAGGAAGATTTCCAGCCAGTGGTTACATGTCTTCACCGGATTCCTATAGTCTCGGGAATCCCCAATCGAATTTGTTGTACAGTAATTATTCCTGCATATATAATTCTCATGTTTGTTTTGTATCGGCTTTGAGTTTGGTAGAAAGATTGTAGTACAATAACGTTAATGTTTTGTTGAATTTAACCTATAAGTAATTGAGATAAAATATATTAATGACATTTGTTGGATAGACCCCTAATGAAAAAATGGTGTAGTAAAGGGTACTTGATCAAGACGATTTGGTGGAGGTTAGTGAACAAATGGATTGACGTGTTGTGATGGTAGGAATGATTTAAATATGTGAATCGATATGGATGTACTTGGTAATGGTAACACATTGAATAATGATGAAGTTGACTTAAAGTTTGTTGTACATTCTATTAATTATGATAACCAAATGGTTGGTAAATATGTGCGGAGTACCATTATGTTGATGGTTAACCCTTGGTGTCTTGGATGCACAAAAATGTGGAAGGGTTGAAAGTGCATGAGTGTTGCCACATTGGAATTATGTAATGGTAAGAGACTCAGTGTGGAGCTCTTGCGTGCTGTTGAGAACGAAATGTGAATAATGAAAAGGGGGCTCAATGTGGAGCCCCGTTTGTGAAATGATGTGGTGTGAGTTGGCACGTGGTGACATAATCCTGGGTTAAGGATAGTGTGGCAGGTCTATGGGCTCGCCAGTCATCACGTCAACGGGAGTTAACAGATAGACTTTGGTCGGTTGGGCTTGGTCCTCGATGTTCATTCCCGAGGCTCCTTTCGTGCTAAGTGGATGGTTGGGCTTGGTCCTCGTGCTTTTTCCGAGGCTCCTTCTGGGTCACAACATAGGCCAGTTCATGGCTTGGTTCTCGGTGCACATGTTGGAGTTACCATTGTGATCTGGAAGTGATCAAGCATGTAATCTCACTGCCAACGCGATATGAGCCTGCAGGGTCGCACATAAGAGATGTGGAGAAGTTGGATGACTGACTGTGTTGGTAAAGGTTACCAATCACCGACCTGAATAGGGTTATGGGCAAAGTGTTGCCTTATAGGATCATCGGGTTGGGCAAATGTTGCCTTGAAGGGCTGGTTGGGATTGTCGTCCGACGGTCGATGACATTAGTCGAGAATCGTCTTCTGATTCCCGCCGATTGGCGAGAATCGTCTCTCTGATTCTCGCCGATCGACGAGAATCGTCGAGAATCAATTGTTGATTCTCGACGATCGACTACTTCGATAATTATCGTCGACCGCGGCTCGACGATCGTCGAGTATCGTTGTGTATCGTCGATCGGCGAGAATCATCGAGTATTGTACACTGATTCTCGCCGATCCTGTATGATACTCGTCGACTGATTCTCGCCGAACCTGCTCAGTGATTCTCGCCGATTGTTGCCGATTCTCACCGATTGATACTCGCCGATTCTGAACCCTATTTTCGGGTGGTCTGCGGATAGCGATTTTCCTGGGTTTATTTATACCTTGGTATAAATAGGACTCTTTGGGTTTATCGGAAAAAAAGGGGTTTTGGGCTCGCGATTTTCTCCTGTAGCAGATCGAAACCCGACGGAAGCCGTTCCGCCTTTCGCTCCCCCGATCCCGATCCCCGCCGCCGACGGAAGAGTTCCGCCGCCGTCGTGTTTGCTCCGTCGACCGCCTCTTCTCCAGCGACTGTCGCTGGTGCTGCTATTCCTGGCGCGGACCTAGCAGTCCGTGGAATAGCCGAGGTGCGGTCTTCTCCTTCCCGATCTTCCGTGCGACGGAAAGCTTGGCGTTCTCCCGCTCGTGTGGACTTCTGCTGAAACGTGGACACTATTCCACGTAGAACTCGCCACTAGCAAGCAGATAAAGTTTGGAGCATCTCTGTTGAGTTGTGACTCAACGCCACCGAGGTAATTTTTGCCTAGTTTTTACTAACTTCTTAATTCAATGTTCATGGCCCGATCCACATCTCTTTGGGTTTTTCTTGATGTTTATTTTTCCGCTGCGTGCACAAGCGTTGTGCCATCCTCATAGAGAAACCCAACAGTGGTATCAAAGCGAGGTTTCGGCCATGACTGTTGTTTTGGAAGTTGTGTTATTCCAGTGCGTGTAAACGTAGAGATTTAGAAGTGTTCTAAATGTCTAGATTTAGTATTGGTACCTCGCCAAGAACGATTGGAATTTCGGTGGATTTCTAAGTGTTAGAAATTGTGATCTCCTTAGCAGTAACCATCCCTCGATTTTGTTTTGGATTTTGAATCCAACAAAGAGAGATGAGCTTGTCTACTTCTTTAAGTTGAGCTGTCTTTGCCTTTGTCCAATGCATGTAAATCTGAGGATTTGGAAATTTCCGGATGTTCAGATTTAGCCCTTCCTTCTATAAAATGTTGATGGTGTCAGGATGTGCACATAAGGGATGCATGTGGTTTTAGAAGAATTGTTTTTCTTTGGATGTGCACGTCGATCAAATGTTGATCATGGTTAATTGTTAACCTATATTTGAAATCCCTTCATCAAATATTAAGTGTTCGGATGCCTTCCGATGGATGACACTCTTCCTGCCTCGATCGATGAAGTGTGGGCTTGCCAAAGCAAGGTGCATTAATCTATCTTGGTAAGGGTGCGAGCGGATAATTGTGATATCCCACTGTCGACATCGGGTCCAGCTTAACTTGGTGACCTCAAAGGTTGAGTGCCTAGAGACATAGGGTTGGCATGCACCATATGATGGATGCGAATAAGGAGTTATTCACCAACCATACAAGAATTGCATGAAGATGCAATTGGCAAGCGTTGCCTACCTAAATAACCGCATCGTGAGAGGAACGCCAAAGCGGACTCATAGTGTTGGTGAAATACGGATCTTGTCCACTAAGAGAGTAGCTCGCATGAACTCTCCGAATTGTTAGTGAGGGATATCATTTCGAATAAAATAGTGGGAGTATTTTAATTGAAGTCCTAATTAGAATAAATTGTAATTGAAATTTAGGTACTGATTTTATTCTGCATAAATTCTTGTACAATTCCATGGCAAGCGTTGCGCACTCCACGTTGTCTCTGAGAGCCATCCTTGAGAAGGATAAGCTCAGTGGGACAAATTACATGGACTGGTATAGGAACCTGAGAATTGTTCTCAGGTAAGAGCGAAAGCTCTATGTCTTGGAAGAAGAAGCCCCTGAGGTGCCGACCGGGAACTCTTCCCGTGCTGAGAAAGATACTTATAAGAAGTATACTAACGATGCTTTGGATGTCGAGTGCCTTATGCTTGCCACCATGAACTCTGAGCTTCAGAAGCAACATGAGAACATGGGGTGCAAGGAGATTGACGAGCATCTCAAGAAAATGTTTCAAGGGAAGGCTCGTCAAGAGAGGTTCGACATCACGAAAGCGTTGTTTCAGTGCAAGATGGGAGTTCGAGACTCAGTAGGGACTCACGTACTCAAGATGATTGGGTATATAGAGAACCTTGAAAGGCTGGGTTTTCCTCTTGGTCAAGAGTTGGCCACGGATCTGATCCTGCAATCGTTGCCGGACAGTTATGAGCAGTTCGTCTTGAACTATAACATGAATGAGGTAGACAAGACACTGCCCGAACTCCTAGGCATGTTGAGAACTGCCGAAATCAATATGAAGAAGGCCAAGCCTGCCAGCCCCATACTGATGGTGCATAAGGGCAAGGGCAAAGCCAAGGGATCCAAGAAGACGAAGGTAGGACCTAAGTCATATCTCGAGCCCAAGTCTTCAGCACTGATGAAAAAGAAGAGCACGGTGAAGGATGGGAAATGCCACCACTGTGGCAAGGCTGGTCATTGGCGGAGGAACTGTCCTTCGTATATTGAGGGTCTGCAGAAATTGAGGGGAGGTATGACTTCCGCTTCTAATATCTACGTTATAGAGATAAACCTTTCTGCTCCTTCATCTTGGGTATTGGATACCGGATGTGGTTCTCACATTTGTACAAATGTGCAGGAACTGGGAAGGAGAAGATTGCTGAGTAAAGGGGAGGTGGACCTCCGCGTCGGCAATGGAGCAAGAGTTGCTGCTGTAGCCGTAGGGGTTTATCGTCTTTCTTTGCCCAGTGGGCTTGTAATAGAACTTGATAATTATTATTTCGTTCCGGCCATAACTAGAAACATTATATCTATTTCATGTTTGGACATAATTGGATTTTCTTTTATAATTAAGAACAATTGTTGTTCTATATTTAAGAATGATGTTTGTTATGCTGTAGCCCAATTGTTTAATGGTCTTTATGTTTTGAACTTGGACCATCTGATCTGTAATGTAGAAAACAATAAAAGACTAAGAACAAATGACTCAAACCCTACGTATCTCTGGCATTGTCGTTTGGGCCATATCAACGAGAAGCGCATATCCAAGCTCCATAGAGATGGACTTTTGGACTCATTTGATTATGAATCATTTGAGCGATGCGAATCTTGTTTGTTAGGCAAGATGACTAAAGCTCCTTTCACTGGTTATACTGAGAGGGCTGAGGATCTCTTGGGTGTTGTACATAGTGATGTATGCGGACCCATGAGTTTCATGGCTAGAGGAGGGTATTTCTACTTTGTTACATTTACTGATGATTTCAGTAGATACGGATATGTGTATCTTATGAAGTGCAAATCCGAGACCTTTGAAAAGTTCAAAGAGTTCAAGAATGAAGTAGAAAACCAGTTGGGTAAAAGGGTTAAAGCACTCCGATCTGATCGAGGTGGCGAATACCTGAGTCATGAGTTCCGTGATCATCTGAAAGTGTGTGGTATTGTATCACAGCTCACTCCACCTAGAACACCACAACATAATGGTGTGTCTGAGAGGAGAAATCGTACTCTGTTAGACATGGTACGTTCGATGATGAGTCATGCAGACTTGCCTGTTTCCTTTTGGGGTTTTGTTTTAGAGACTGCTGCAATGACATTGAATCGCGCTCCAACGAAAACGGTTCTGAAGACACCATATGAGATATGGACTGGGAAGCGTCCTAGTATGTCGTTCATTAAAATTTGGGGCTGTGAGGCATACGTGAGACGTCAAATGCCTGACAAGCTGGAACCCAAATCGGATAAATGTTATCTGGTGGGATATCCTAAGGAAACGAAAGGGTATTACTTTTACCTACCGTCTGAGGGCAAAGTGTTTGTCGCAAGGACTGGTGTCTTCTTGGAGAAAGAGTTCTTATCAAGAAAGACTGAAAAGGTAGAGCTTGAAGAAGTTCAAGAACCACATGTAGTGAATGAACCGGAATTGGATTCTGAGACAGGACTACAAGATGTTGTAGCTAGAGAACCTGCTCAGGGAACACAAGTCCTACGTAGATCTGGTAGACCGAGGTTTGAGCCTGAGAGATATGGATTTCTCGTGTCTCAAATAGGTAATGTGTTGCTTATGGATCATGATGATGAACCAGCAACCTACCAAGAGGCTATGAATGGACCGGACTCCGACAAATGGCTTGAGGCTATGAAATCTGAAATGGACTCCATGTATGCAAACCAAGTTTGGAACTTGGTGGAACCACCTGAAGGGGTACGACCCATAGGGTGCAAGTGGGTCTTCAAGAAGAAGACCGACATGGATGGGAATGTACAGACATTCAAAGGGCGACTAGTGGCTAAGGGTTTCAAGCAAATTCATGGTATTGACTATGATGAGACCTTTTCCCCTATTGCCATGGTAAAGTCCATTAGGATATTGCTTGCTATTGCTGCGTATTATGACTACGAGATCTGGCAGATGGATGTCAAAACGGCTTTCCTTAATGGAAACCTCCTTGAGGAAGTGTATATGACACAACCCGAGGGTTTTGTATCCCCAGATGAAGCCACTAAAATATGCAAGCTGAATAAGTCCATTTATGGACTGAAACAGGCCTCTCGAAGTTGGAATCTTCGTTTTGATGAGAAAATCAAAGAGTTTGGTTTCATCAAGAATGAAGATGAGCCTTGTGTTTACAAGCGAATCAGTGGGAGCATTGTTGTCTTCCTGATATTGTATGTAGATGACATACTGTTGATTGGGAATGACATTCCTACCCTGAAAGTTGTTAAGAACAACCTAGGGAACTGCTTTTCAATGAAGGATTTGGGTGAAGCGACTTATATACTCGGTATTAAGATCTATAGAGATAGATCGAAGAAGTTGCTGGGTTTGACCCAGAGTACGTACATCGAAAAGGTGAAGCGGTTCAACATGCTTGAGTCCAAGAAAGGATTTTTGCCCATGTCTCATGGTGTGAATCTCTCTAAGGACCAGTGTCCAAAGTCTTGTGAAGATAAGGACCGCATGAAGTTGATTCCATATGCTTCGGCAATTGGATCAATTATGTACGCGATGTTATGTACTCGACCCGATGTCTCCTTTGCTTTGAGCATGACTAGCAGGTATCAGTCAGACCCCGGTGAGTGTCACTGGATTGCAGTCAAGAATATCCTGAAGTACTTGAGAAGGACTAAGGACGTATTCTTGGTGTATGGTGGAGAGGAAGAGCTCGTTGTAAGTGGTTACACGGATGCTAGCTTCCAAACTGATCGAGACGACTCCAAGTCTCAGTCAGGTTTTGTGTTTTGCCTGAATGGAGGAGCTGTGAGCTGGAAGAGTTCCAAGCAAGAGACAGTTGCTGATTCTACAACAGAGGCCGAGTATATCGCAGCAGCTAATGTGGCGAAGGAGGCTGTATGGATTAGGAAATTCATCGGCGAGCTTGATGTAGTTCCTAGCATTGTTGGTCCCGTAGTTCTCTACTGTGATAACAATGGTGCAATTGCACAATCTAAGGAACCTAGATCTCATCAGTGCTCCAAGCACATACTCCGGCGTTTTCATCTTATTCGTGAGATTGTCGAACGAGGAGATGTAAACATTTGCAGAGTGCCGACTGAGGAAAATATTGCGGATCCGCTGACAAAGCCTCTCGCGCAGAGAAAGCATGATGGTCATACTAGATCGATGGGTATACGATACCTAAATGATCAACTCTAGCGAGAATCTTGTGGGTTGCATGTAATCTTGTATTTTGTTGGCTGTTTGTTCATATGATGAACTGTGTACCTAGTTTTTTCTTTTATAATTAATGGCAAATTCTTTTATTATGAATTTTTCTATATATGATAGTTAAATGTTAACATAATAGATACCCTTAGAATGTTCGCTTCCATGGGACATCAAGTACGTGACTTGAATGTGAGAGCCCATGATTTATTTGAAGCTTTATTCTTAAAGGTCCCTGGTCGAGTATCATCATAGAAGCTAAGGGTGATGATGGTACATGAAGACTAGCACGTGTGTTGACTGATGACTGGTTCTCACAGGTCATGATATTGTGATATCAAGTCATCACGTGGGTACTTGTTAGTGAACAAGTTGTACTGGACAGACCTAACCTGAGACTACTCTGTGGATTGTCATCCAATCGTGTCACGAGTAGGTCTCAATTGACAATGGTGTTGTGATCCTTTGACCTGAAGTCACAGCATTCATCAAGTGAGGAAGAGCGTGCTTTGATGCCATCTAAAGTCTTCCTTGAGAAAGGTTGATGATAAGGGTGGTTGTTGGGCATGTTACGAATTATTTGGGTGTTTGTGTGTGAGCAGATATGAGATTTGTCCTCCTGTATGACAGGAGTTGCATCCATGGGCCCCTTGATGGAACTGGACTGAGAAATGCATGACCATGCTTGGTTGAGTCAATATGTGATATTGGACTCACCATTCTCTGGAAGTCCGTCCTGGATCAAGAAACTAGGATTGAGATATTACGAGGGTGACACGGTCCATACCTCTAGTTCTTTCCGGATGTAAGGGACAAAGGGACAAAGACAACGCTGATACATTGGTCATAAAGGCTTATGAGTTATAAACTCATATTGCTTGGGGAGCAATGATGCATTGCTAGATGCCGCTCATTGTTTGTGAGGTTTTTGGTTTGATACTTTCGAGATCAAGTGGGAGTCTGTTGGAGTTACCATTATGATCTGGAAGTGATCAAGCATGTAATCTCACTGCCAACGCGATATGAGCCTGCAGGGTCGCACATAAGAGATGTGGAGAAGTTGGATGACTGACTGTGTTGGTAAAGGTTACCAATCACCGACCTGAATAGGGTTATGGGCAAAGTGTTGCCTTATAGGATCATCGGGTTGGGCAAATGTTTCCTTGAAGAGCTGGTTGGGATTGTCGTCCGAGGGTCGATGACATTAGTCGAGAATCGTCTTCTGATTCCCGCCGATCGGCGAGAATCGTCTCTCTGATTCTCGCCGATCGACGAGAATCGTCGAGAATCAATTGTTGATTCTCGACGATCGACTACTTCGACAATTGTCGTCGACCGCGGCTCGACGATCGTCGAGTATCGTTGTGTATCGTCGAGCGCGGCTCGACGATCGGCGAGAATCGTCGAGTATTGTACTCTGATTCTCGTCGATCCTGTATGATACTCGTCGACTGATTCTCGCCGAACCTGCTCAGTGATTCTCGCCGATTGTCGCCGATTCTCACCGATTGATACTCGCCGATTCTGAACCCTATTTTCGGGTGGTCTGTGGATAGCGATTTTCCTGGGTTTATTTATACCTTGGTATAAATAGGACTCTTAGGGTTTATCGGAAAAAAAAGGGGTTTTGGGCTCGTGATTTTCTCCTGTAGCAGATTGAAACCCGACGGAAGCCGTTCCGCCTTTCGCTCCGCCGATCCCGATCCCCGCCGCCGACAGAAGAGTTCCGCCGCTGCCGTGTTTGCTCCGTCGACCGCCTCTTCTCCAGCGACTGTCGCTGGTGCTGCTCTTCCTGCCGCGGACCTAGCAGTCCGTGGAATAGCCGAGGTGCGGTCTTCTCCTTCCCGATCTTCCGTGCGACGGAAAGCTTGGCGTTCTCCCGCTTGTGTAGACTTCTGCTGAAACGTGGACACTATTCCACGTAGAACTCGCCACTAGCAAGCAGATAAAGTTTGGAGCATCTCCGTTGAGTTGTGACTCAACGCCACCGAGGTAATTTTTGCCTAGTTTTTACTAACTTCTTAATTCAACGTTCATGGCCCGATCTACATCTCTTTGGGTTTTTCTTGATGTTTATTTTTCCGCTGCGTGCACAAGCGTTGTGCCATCCTCATAGAGAAACCCAACAGCACATCTACCCGAGACTCCTGCTGAGCCGTAGTATGCATGTGAGCTCCGCTGTTGTGCTCTTAGCGTTGAGGCGTAGGAGGCCTAGGCTTGGTAGTCTGGATGCCCGCCTAGTAGTGGAGAAGACCGCTCCACTATCATCGTCTGGCCATGACGGTTGACGTATGAGAGGTTAGCTACCTGCTCGAAAAGTGGGAACTTCAAGTCTATGTCGACATAGCAGTTGCTTGTGCATGATCATGGGTGAGTTATTGCATTGCATTCATGGCATTGCATTTCATTACATACACAAGATCCTCATCGTATAAGTTTGTATGGGCACTCTTATATGATGAGTTACTTTACTGCTGAGCCAATCCTCATCTTATATGTCTGTATGAGCATTCATATAAGTTGAGTTACTTTCTGTTGTAGCTTTACATTTTTATTATATTGCTGATACACTTGATATTGTTCACACTATACCACATGTTTGTACTATTGTTGTATTTATATATATTGTGCCCTTGTTCTTTTGTCTGCCCGATTTCAAGGAGTCGACGGGGGAGCGAATGTGATAGCCACTTAGTCTTATACTAACAGTTGTTATGTCTTTCTTTTTAGGAGGAAACCACGTAGACAGAGCAGCAACAGGTTATGCAGCAGGACAGCCAGGCCAGGACGACAGGGACTGAAGGGACGGTGTCGTCGCTATCATTAGTGATTGATGTGAATTTTTAGAGACTCATTATGTAGCCCCTTTGGGCAAGTTTTACTCGTACTCTGATATTATAGAAGCTTGTTGATGCTTCTTTTATTTGATGTACTTTTGGACTATTTGCCTATATGTGAGTTTGACTTCTATTATATAATCTTGGTTGAGTTGGCAATGTTTGACATTAATTATAGACGGCAGAATAGGCGTCTTGTAGTACAGGTTAGACTGAGTGCTAATGCTACCGCAAGACAGCTGTTCTGGGCATAAAACTCCCCTCGTGCCATGTTTTGTGTTTTGAAAGGGGGGGGGGGGGTCTTACAACACCGGTCTACATGAAGACGTAGCGATCTGGGTGATACCGTAATAGCAGGTAGATGGATAGCCGCAACAACGGTCAGGTGGATCCCGTATTTGCGGTCTGGAGACCTATTCCAGCGGTCTTCCCTGGCGGTACGATGATTTTCCTTAATTGCAGCTTGGTGTTCTGTTATTCATTGTATAGTGGGCGGTTTGATCATGTCAAACTGATTAGGCCGCCCTACTTGTATTTAGTCCCATATCGATTATTGTGCTCTCTCATCTCTCCCAATTTCTATAAATAAAGGGGCATACCTATATAATAATCTTTTTGGAACAATAAAATTTATAGTTTATTTACCTCTTGACTGTTTCCTCACTCATTTTTCACATATGTTAATATCAAAAGATTAAACGAATCCTAACTCAGAGCATTCTAGCAAAACCTTCAAGGGTTAACATTTTGAACTCAAGTATCTCAGCAATGTCCACTATATAAACACTAGAATGTTCTTACAAAAATACACAAAAGTTACTATCGCTAGCGATAGTCACTGTTGCCCAGCGATAGTCAACAGTAGCTAAACTGTTACAGCCTTTTGGCCTTATAATTATTCTTTAGAATTGTGGTTTATAGACATCGGCGTGCAGGCCGGCCACACATGAAAGCAATAAAACATTGCTTGGCCTTCGAGGGCCGAGATAGCTTCATGGTTGCAACCCGCTATTTCCCACTTGGCTCTCCAGCACCTGCACAGGGACATTCCACCAAATGGTGGCAAACAAGGCAACATTCAGCTTTCAACAAAAGAATTTATAACGACCCTAACCCATTCCAGGGGCAGCGGTATACCTTCCCTGCAGGTATAACACTAACACATAGATATATCACAAGAAGGCACATTCAAGCACCATTCAATATATCACAAACTGAAGGATCAAGCGCATAACCAACTGTTCCAAAAGCCCGGACTGTTGGAAAGGGTGCTACTTAATTTCTTAAATAAGTAGAAGAGCGCCACGGGTCAAGTGAAGGAACGCCGGACCCAACAATCCCCCCCCGACGTCCAGTACAACTCGTCGGCTCAGAGGTGGAGTTACCACATGGCCCACATGGCTCAGAGGTGGGGTTACCACATGGCCCACACAGCTCAGAGGTGGGGTTACCACATGTCCACGGTTGCACGGCTCAGAGGTGGGGTTACCATATGTCCATGATTGCCTGACCCGCCGGACCCACACAGGTAGAAGGGAAAAATCAAGATTTAATAGCTCCCCCCGGTCTTGAACCCGTGACCTGCTCTGATACTAATTGAAGGATCAAGTGCATAACCAACTATTCCAAAAGCCCGGACTGTTGGAAAGGGTGCTACTTAATTTCTTAAATAAGTAGAAGAGCTCCACGGGTCAAGTGAAGGAACGCCGGACCCAACACAAACAAGTGCCTTAGCGGCCAAACATTTTGTGCACTCAGGGCACATTTTCGGTGTACCGGATTGCCGGGGTCCCACAACTGTTCAGAGGTTCGAGACTTGATGGTCCACGTTGAGCATTCTAGTCTTTCCGACCCGGGGCCTAAGAGTCTCATTATGCCAATGACGAAAGTCATTTACTTTAGGCAATCTAGCCTGAACGACATAACACAGGTATAGTTCTACACTTTTACCGTTGCTCAAATCGCCATGTCATTGAAGAAAGCTAAAGCAATCAAGTCCCATGAGAAGGCGCGGGTCAGCTTCCCCTTTCCCATTCGGCTCACAGGCCTTTAAGAGCTCACAGCTCGCACTAGCCACATGGTCTCCAAGAGACTGTCTTTGTCAATAAAATGTTATCTGGAAGTTATCGCCAACAATAGTCACTATCATCTGGCATTAGCAATAGAACTCTCTTCTGTCTCCAGACTCAGCCATAACTGGAACATTTTTCAAGACAAAACCCTACAACATCCTGCAGTGCCAGAAAACTAGTCTTTCATAGCAATCATAGCTCACCAAGAACTATCAACAATGATACTCGCTGTCACCCGATGATATCCAACAGTTGTGCAAACTATGGTATTTTCTGAGTATTTTTCGAGAGCACAAATCTAGTACTTCCTGCTACTCTCAATTTGCAGGTACCCACAGACCCCGTAAACTACTCGTTTAAATGCGGAGTCTTCACTGGTGCACAAAATAAAACATCATCAATCCAGAACAACCTATCCGGATGGGCCTCACATAATATCCTTATTTTGTACTACGATTTCCGTATTCTATATGCAAAACCACCTGGGGATATCACATATTGATCCATCAGAATTCTCTCGATTCTTCACCTTTTGGTGGGGGATTCCATGCATATGCCAAAAAGAAGGACTTCACTTGTCCAAGCAGGAAGATCGTTACCCTTGTAATTTGTTTCGGAGGCAAGAACGAGCTTTCTATCCACTGGAAAGGAGTGCCTCACTTTCCGTTTCATGGATCTTGCCTCGATTCTTGATTCTGACTCCTGGATCTTCTTCAGCAAGCCTTTCTAAGCTTAACCTCAGCCTTCTTCCTCAGCTCTTTTCTCTCAAGAGTTTGGATGAAAAAGAGGAGAGAAAGAGAAGAAGAGAAATGACTTCTCTTTTCTCTACTCCTCTGCTTAAGAGAACTCGAGATTAATTCCAACTACAGACTCATTTCATCCAGAGAAAGCAATGACCACGATTTCAGCTGACAAGTCAAACTTAACGCTATCGTTGGGGATATCTGCTATCACCTGGGCGATATCATCAGTAGCCGCTTTGACCCCTGTCAACCACCACTCTTCGGCCACCGTTCGGCCATCTGACACATGTCCAGCCATACATCGTAGTATCTCCCAACGATACTCACTGTCGCCACACCGATAGCTCACTCAACGCTTCGTCGAGTGCGTTGAGAGCCTCGAGTGTGTCGAGTGTAATCAACACTTCATTGAAAGCATCGAGAGTGCTGATATAATCGAGTGCTATCTCCAGTGATACCCACTATCGCCCGATGATAGCCACCTTTACGTTCTATTTTACAGTTTTGGGGTGTCACAAACCTCCCCTCCTTACAGAAATTTCGTCCCGAAATTTTATTCATCTGAAGGTAAATAGTACAAAACTATTATAACTCTATATTAAAAAAAACAACTCGGGAAACTCAACTCGCATGGTTTGCTTACGCTCTCATGTCAATTATTCATGGCCACAATTGTCCCAACGGATATTGACCATCCCATTTGTCTTGTTTCGTAGCTGCCTGACCTACATATCCTCGATCCGAATGAGTCTAACCTTTGTCGTCAGCACACCATCGACCGGTACTTGATCATAAGCCAATAGTTGCGTCAGCTTTTTCAAAGCTTTTGGCAGCACCGATATATAAAACACATCGTGCAAACCACTTAACTCCGCCGAAAGAGCTAATCGATAGACAACTTCTCCAATCAGCTCAACCACTTCAAATGGACCAAGATACCTCAGACTCAACTTTTTCAAGAGCCAAATCCTGGACACACCTTTGAATGGATTTATCTTCAGATATACCGAATCGACCACCGCAAACTCCATGTTTTGGTACTTGGCATTGTAGTACTTTGCCTGCCTATCCAGGGCTACCAATAACCGCTCTTGTATCGTGCATATATTCGAATTTGCATCTTTGACTTCTTTAAGCTTATACAACTTCAATTTGCCTATTTCCGCCCAAGCTAAAGAAGTACGACACTTCTTACCGTAAAAATCTTCAAAGGGTGCCAACAGAATTGTTGGGTTTTGTATCCACAATATCCTAGATTTGTGTGAAGTCACCCTTGAACTAAGATGAATTAAATTATATTTGATGTATTGTTTGAGTTATGTGTTTGCAGGACTAAATTGTCAAGTGTAGACCAATGTAAGTCTATAATGGGTCACCAAACACAGGATCATATAATGTAATCCCTCATTGTGTTATCTATGGTGTTGACTCATGTGTAGCCTCTCTATTGGGATACACTTCAGTTTTCAAGCACTAGGATTGTTGGAGAAAGACATGTTGCTGATTTTATTGAAGAAAGGAAAATCCTCATGAACTAGAATTTTCAAAGTGTTTCACTGGAGCAGAAGTCTAAGTACTCGAGTTGAACCCTTAGTCATACTCGAGTAAGTCTAGTCTGAACTCGAGTAAAGGAAATGACTCTCGAGTGATTTGAATCTAGCTCTCGAGTGGCCAAATCCATTACTCGAGTAGACTTCTTCTTATTCTTGAGTGAACGGATTTTCTATCTCAGAATTTTTCTAAGTCTTACACTCGAGTAGTCAAGTTCACCACTCGAGTAGTTAAGCTCTTTGTCTCGAGTGACAGAAGCAAAGGTCTCGAGTGATAGAAGCAAAGATCTCAAGTTGTATTTACCTCACTCAAGTTGTATTGATTATGTACTCAAGAAATCTGCTTACTTCTCGAGTAGTCTAAAACTAGTACTTGAGTAATCTATTTTAAACTTCCAGAATTTTTTCGAAGTCCTCCTCTCGAGTAGTTCACTTCTACCTCTCAAGTAATCCTTCTACCTCTCGAGTAACCTTTCTAGCACTTGAGTAATTCTTCATTCCACTTGAGTGATTATAGAGTCTATTCTGAATTTTCTGAAGGACTTCTTCTCGAGTTATCTAAATATATCTTCTCGAGAACCTGAAGTAGTACTCGAGTAACTCTTTCTTCACTCGAGTAATGCAGATAATTTTTCAGAAAAATTCGCCAAGTCCTAATCAGACGGGATTTTCAAATGCCTTGACGTGATTGGTCCACGTGGACGTCATTAATGCTAATTATGACCGTTAGGGAGATCTTATATATGGTCTTGTCATTTCGATTAACCCTAACAAGCGCTAAAGAAGAAATACCTTAAGAATTCTGAATCCAGTTTTTCTCTTTACTAAATGGAAGCCGCCGCCGATCCTCTTCATGTAAATCGCCTAGGGCTTTCGTTCAAGAAGATTCAGATTAAGTTGACTTATAGATCGAGATTGCTTTTCAACTTCTTCATCATCTCTCAAATCGTGTGAGTCAAGAAGTTTCAGATCATGATCTAGGCGAGCCTCTTCTTCAAAATTTCTAATAAAGTCGCAAAGTTCAGGAAGAAAGACCTTGGCCGAAATTTCCATATCTGAGAAATAATATTGTTTGTATTTCATATTCTCAATTTATTCTTGTAGGAGATTACTCTCCGAGTGTAGGAGCTTTGTTCTCCGAGTTGTAGGAAGTTTTCATCTTCCAAGTGTAGATCCGTGTTGTGGATCAAGTTGTAGGAACTTTGTTCCGAGACGTAGGATTAGTTTTAATCCGAGATAGTGGAGTAGCCGAGTCTAGTGCTTTGCTAGATCGGTGAGTGGAAAGTGGATATACCCAAGGTTGGGGAACCACTATAAATCTCTGTGTCCTCTGTGCTTGCTTGATTTTTTTTGTGCATAGATCGATAATTTTTATTCCACAAAAGACGCACAACTCACCTATTCACCCCCTCTAGGTGATTTAGGTAGACAACTGAACACTTTCAATTGGTATCAGAACTAGGTTGATCATTAAAAGGTTAACACCTTAATCAGATCTGACCTAAGTTGTCTTCTAAGTTTTTCAAGCATGGACAAGGCCAAAGATTTTGCTAAGCTTCCCTTGTATACAAAGAACAACTTTCCCATGTGGAAAGAGAGGATTAGATTTTTCATGGAAGCTATGGATCCAAGGATCTTCATGGTTCTTGAAGAAGGTCCTTATGTTCATATGACCGTCTCCACAATATATCCAACAAAGAAAGTTCCTAAGAAGTTGATGGATCTGGACAAAGATGAGATTGCACTTGTCTCTCTAGACAAGAAGGCTAAAAATATTATAGCAAGTGCAGTTGATGACTCGATGCTACAGAACCTGATCCACTGCCAGTCTGCTAAGGAAATGTGGCAGTCCCTCGTCACCTTGATGGAAGGCACAGAAGAAGTTAGGGGTGATAGAAGATCCCTTCTAAATCAAAAATATGAAGCCTTCCGACAAGGACACAAGGATACAATTGCAGATACATTTGAAAACTTCTTCAAGATAGTCAACGGCCTAAGAGTATAAGGCCGAGTCTCACCAACGGAGAACTGAATGATAAGTTCTTGAGATCCCTAACTTAGGAATGGGATAACAAGGTTTGTGCCATTCGGGAATTTGGAAAGCTAGATGATACGGACCCGCAAATTCTCTTCGAAAAGCTTATGTCATATGAGCTACAAATTAATTCAAGAAAAGCTGAATAAGAGAAGAACAGGTCCTAATCCAAGGAGAAGTCTGTAGCTCTCAAGGCAGACACCTCAAGAAAGTCCATGGCTGCCTCTCCTACCCCAGCATAAGAAGTAAGTGAAGAAGAAACCTTGGAGCCAAGTACTTCAGGCTCAGAACTATCTGATGGAGAGTTCTCACTACTCTCAAGACAGTTCAAAAAATTCTTGAACAAAAAGAAGCAATGGAATGACAAGGATGCCTCTTACATAAGATCACGCCACGATGGCGATCAACACAGAAAAGGCACAAGCAACCATGATAGGTATACTACTAAACTGAACAAACGTATTTCTACTGACATCGTTTGTTATTGCTGCAATAAGCCAGGTCACGTTATTGTTGACTGCCCCCATAAGAAGAAGGAGGGTGGAAAATGAGAATAAAAGAAATCTTCTTATAATAGGAAGAGAACAAAAAAGAGCCTAATATCCAAGAAGGGGAAGACTCTTAGCGACTCTGACTCATCTGAGTTAAGTGAAGAAGAGGAAGCCTACTTAGGGCTAATGGATCAGACTGATGATGAACAAGAACCCCAGTTCACCGGGAAGGTAAATTCTCATACTCCGCTCTCTAAATCTGATGTTTCTGAACATGATCACAAGGACAATTTTTTTGACGATGAGTCTGAACTCATGTTCCAGTACAAAGAGTTGATCAAGGTATATGACAAATGTTGACGAGTCGTGAAAGCTCAAGCTAAAGAGATAAAGTCTCTAAAGGCTGAGGAGAGCACTTTGAGAGAGAGGAAGTCGCTAAAACCGACTCACTCATAGAGAACTTCAATGTTGCCATTGAAGAATAAAACAAGGCTCTTGAGTACCTAGACCTTAAGAAGAAAATCATAAAAGAACTGGAAGCACAACTTGAAGCAAAAAAGAAACTTGTTGAAAGTTTCTCGAATCCCAAGACTGTTCTTCCTTTCATTGCTGAATTCTCAGCTAAGGCTAAGGGTGGTGGGCTAGGCCATGTTGAATCTCCTAGTAAATCCTCTAGGCGGAATAAGGCTCGGATAAAGAATAAGACGGCCAAGAAAGCTTTGGCCAAAGAAAAAGGGAAAGCCCCTCAAGATTAGACTTCTTTCAAGAAGGTCATATTTCCAACAAACGAGTTTGATTTTGACTCATCCTATGGTCATTTTGCTAGACCTACTTATGTAGAGCCCAAGTCTCGTTACCGGGGATGGACTCATCCTCGTAAATTTGGTGAAAGTGTCTTTAAGGCACCTTATGAAGAAATTACTCTTCAGATCTATGACCCTTATAATCATGGTCGTAACATCAAGAAGGCACCAAAGGTAAAGCCCATTATAGAAAAGCCTCTGAAGGAGAAGAAATCATGTGATTGCCATCACCATGAAGCTTCTTCCTCCAAGAATGCTTCCCCTGCTAGACCACCATTTCAAAAGGTCAAGCAGGAGATCATGAGACAAAGATACAACAGGTTTGACTATTGGTGCTGTGGCAAAATTGGTCACTTTGTCATTGACTGCTGTTTTAATTCCAGGAATTATGCAACTCCTCAAGTTGGCAATATGAGAAAGACCACTCATAATGCTAATACTCGTAGGGGGAGTATTCTAACAAGAGACCAAGGACCCAAACGTGTTTGAGTTCCTAAGGCAAATTGACTTGTAATTGCAGGTATGTCCAAAGGCCAACAAAACTCCTATCTGGTATTTGGACAGTGGATTCTCTCGGCACATGACTGGGACAAGAATCCTTCTTCAGAACTATTCTCCAATCTTGAACGGGCCAAAGGTCATCTTTGGAGATTCATACCAAGGAATTACTAAAGGCTACAGTATGATCTCTAACGGTAGTGTATCCTTATCAGATGTGGCTTATATTAAAGGATTGGAACACAATCTTATAAGCATAAGCCATCTCTGCGATAAAGGATATGTTGTTGAATTTCATGCTGATAAATGCTTGATAAAATCGGCTGACAATATGGAAATGATTCTATCGGGCACTCGAAGCAGAAACATATTTTGTTTGAATTTCATTTGTATAGACTCTTCTACACCAGTGTGTTTTATGGCTAAAGATAGTGCGTCTCTTGGTGACCAATGACACAAAAGAGTAGCATATATTAATTTCAAAACTATTAATAAATTATTTTCTCTGAATTTAGTACGTGATGCCCCAAATGTCAAATACGTTAAAGATAGACCTTATCCAGGCAAGCAAACAAGGGCTACCTTTGAAAGCATTATTGGCAAAGATTCTAATAGATGTTTAGATCTACTTCATATGGACTTGTTCGGTCTACTACAAGTTAGAAGTTTGGGAGGTAAGGATTATACATTGGTTATTGTTGATGACTACTCGCGCTTTGCGTGGGTGTTCTTTCTAAAACACAAGTCAGATACCTTTGACATCTTTACTAATTTTGTCAGGCAGGTCCAGAATGAATACAACTGTTTCGTAGTCAAAATCAGAAGTGATAATGGAATAGAGTTCAAGTCTAGGGCCATGACAGAATTCTGCGAAAGCTTGGGTATTTTTCATGAGTTTTACACTCCTCGTACTCCTCAACAGAACAGAGTGGCTGAGAGAAGGAATAGAACACTCATAGAGGCTACCTTGACCATGCTGAGTGATGCCTCACTTCCGGAATACTTCTGGGCTGAAGCCGTCAACACTGCATGCCATGTGCAAAATCGAGCACTCATAAACAAGAACCACAATAAGACACCTTACGAACTTCTAAAGGACAGGAAAACGACTGTTGCATATTTTAGAATCTTTAGCTGTAACTACTTCGTGCTTAACAATGACAAGTATCACACTACCAAATTTAGCGAACAGAGTTTTGAAGGTATTTTCATAGGGTATAGTAGTCATCATAAGGCATATAGGATATTTAATAGAAAAACTCTGGTTGTAGAAGAATTCATTCATGTTGTATTTGATGAGACGAGCTTGCTGCAAAGCAACTCTTCTTGTGTGTTCATTGAAGATGCAGGTTCAAAGTTGAAGGAACTAAACTTGGATGAGCCAACTAAAGAAAAAGGTGAAAAATTCATCAAGGTCACCACTCTAACCCCGATTGAAGAGGTTGATAATGAAGATGAAGAAATCATCCAAGTTGATGAAGTCACTCCGGTGATTGAAGACACTCCAAATACAAGGACTCTAGAGCTCAGACATCTGAAGGATCACCCAATGGACCAAATCATAGGAGATCCCCGAGATGGTGTCAGAACTCGTAGAGGTACAGCTAACGAGAATTTATATTTAAGCTTTCTCTCACAGGTTGAACCGAAGAAGTTTGAGGAAGCAAACTCAGACACATCATAGGTAATGACAATGGAAGAAGAACTAAATCAGTTCAAGCATTACGAAGTCTGGAAACTTGTTTCGAGACCCAAAGGTAAGAATGTCATTGGGACAAAGTGGGTCTACAGGAACATGATGGACGAGGATGGAACAATCATAAAGAATAAGGCCAGACTCGTCACGAAAGGATATCGCCAGAAAGAAAGAATTGACTTTGACCAGATGTACGCTCCAGTGGCAAGGCTGGAGGCAATCAGGTTATTCCTAGCATATGCCGCTCTTAAGGGCTTCACTGTCTATCAGATGGACGTGAAGTCTGTCTTCCTTAATGGTGACATAAAGGAAGAGGTGTATGTGGAACAACCTCCAGGTTTCGTTGACTCTAACTTTCCTGATTATGTTTATCTATTATCTAAGGCTTTATATGGTTTGAAACAAGCTCCTCAAGCATAGTATGAGACGTTGTCTACCTTTCTTCTTGAGAACAAGTTCATATGGGGAAAGATAAATAAGAAATTATTTCTTAGGGAAATAAAAGGCAAGATTTTGCTAGCGCAAATCTATGTCAGCGACATTATTTTTGGCTCTACTGACGACAGTCACTGCAAGAGGTTTTCTAAACTTATGTAAGGAAAGTTTGAAATGAGCAGTATGAGAGAGCTGAAGTATTTCTTAGGTCTTCAGGTGAAACAATCTGAAGATAGAATTTTCATCTCATAGACAAAGTTCACCAAAGAGCTAATTAAGATATTCGGAATGGAGAACGCAACCTCTATGAGGACTCTAATGGGTTCAGCTGTGTCTCTAGACAAGGATGAGAAAGGGAAACCTTTTGATGAAACCAAGTACATAAGTATAATTGGATCTTTGCTCTACCTTACTGCTAGTAGACCAAACATAATGTTCTCAACATGTGTCTGTGCTAGATTTCAAGTGAACTCTAAGGAATCTCACTAGGCTGCTGTAAAGCGGATTTTGAGATACCTTAATGGTACACCAAATCTTGGCTTATGGTACCCAAGAAGTAATGATAGAGAGCTAATTGGTTTTTCAGATGCAGATTTTGCAGGTAGCAAAGACGACAGGAAGAGCACTTCCGGGACTTGCCAATTCCTTGGAAGAAGGCTCATTTCCTGTAGTAGTAAGAAGCAGAACTTGTTGCAATTTCAACAGTCGAGTCAGAGTATATCTCTACAAGTAGTTGTTGTGCATAGTTGCTATGGATAAAGAATCAGCTGGAATATTATAATCTCAAAGTCCAAAAAATCTCATTATTTTGCGACTCCTCCAGCGCGGTTGCAATTGCCAACAACCCAGTCTCTCACAGCAGGACAAAGCACATAGAGCTGCGCTACCACTTCATCCGGGAGCATGTGGAGCATGAGGACATCGATCTACAATATGTCCCAACTGATATACACATTGCAGACATATTCACGAAGCCACTGGACGAAGCAAAGTTCACGTTCTTCAAAACAGAATTTGGAATGCTCAACAAAGAAGATTAGAGAAGGATGACTCACAACAAAGCTCAGAAATCACGGAATGCATCAAAAGTTGAGCTTTCTCAAAATTTTGACTTAATGACTCGAGTAAGAAGAAAGTCATTCGAGTACCTCTTTAAACTACATGAGTACTCTGCAAGTCACTCGAGTAACACTACTTGAGTACTCCACAAGTCACTCGAGTAACACTACTCGAGTACTGAGTTCGCACTCGAGAAGCATGAAGATATCACTCGAGCACCTTCATTATCTCACTCGAGTACTGCCGGTCCACTCGAGTATCAGGAAGAAATTTTCTCAACTTCTATTCAAATCTATTTATTCACAACCCGAAGCTTATACCACCAATTCCTAAGGTATATTACATTAATTTCTTTCTTAATCATCAGACAATTAGGGTTATATAAATAGAAAAATCCGGATTTCATTTTCTACACAAAATCAAATCCCTCCCACTCGAGAAAAGAAAAAGCCTCTTCACCTTCCACCGACTGTTGCAGAGCTCGCATCATCTTCTTCCCCGCAACAAATTATCTCACAACTCTATGGATCATGGTTCCACCTTCAAAGATTGGAATTGGTTCTGAACTTTTCACCGCCGGTATTGCCGAACTGTCAGATGATTTCAGAAATCTCCTCATTCTCCTCGACACCGCCGACTTGACATTCATTCTCCAGCAGCCCTGTAAGATCTTATTTCCAGAAGTTGAAGAATTCTTCCATAACATTAAAGTCAGGAGAAATGGAAAGGTCATTAAGTCTGCAATTGATGGGCTAAAACCCGAACATGCAAGTATACATGTCGAATTATAGTATCAAGGTCGTATTTAAACACGAGGTTGTCAAATACTGCTACTCACGCTTGAACTATTATCCTACCGAAAGAAAATGGATTTTGAGAATTTTTAAAATTAAACTTAAACGAAATTTAAAACGGAACTATGGATTAAAAGATAGCACTTGATCGATGATTCACCATGAAAAGAGATAGGAGAAATAAAAATAATATTTTATAATTGCGACTTAACTCGACCGTGACAGATCCGAAAATAAGACAAAATCTCGCTAGAGCATTAAGTCTTCTAACTTATAGACGCTTTGATCGAAATCTCTTTACAAATCAAAGGGGCCTAAAGTTGCATTATCGAGGTGATCTGCACTATTGGATTTGACTCCAATCCAGAGGATTTACGTCATCTTATCTCTAGGATTGCGTGCAACTCCTTCCCTCTTTGAGTGATCTTTCAAATCAGCGAGTCTCTCGACTATTATGAAATGAGATCAAAGGCCTACTACCGTATACCGGAAATACGGAGTCAGCTCGAAATAAATCAAAGAGGGATCGAGCGAAAGTTAGCAAAAATAAAATTACGAAGTAAAAAGAATTCCTATCTCAAATCATGGATCCTCATGATCAAATGCTAAAAGAAGATTAGCTACGCATATTGGAAAAGGAGATAACAAAGTAAAGAGAAGAAAATTTCATTTTAGCAAATAATAAACGAAAGAGTACACAATGCTAAGACAAAACGATACTAAATTACTTAAACGAAATAAGATTGCAACAAGGTAAACTTAATAACATTACAACAAAAACTCTCTTGACTTGTACTCTTCACTTGCTCTCTCCAAAATCCAACTTCTAAAGCATGAGACCATGGTGCCTTTTATAGATGAGGAGGGAAGATTTTAGATGGGAATGAAGAGGAGGAGGCAAAGGGGGTGGCCGGCCATGTGTATGGGGAGAGGGTGCATGCATTTCATTTAATGAAGGGAGAGGGAGAGGATGATTTAATGCATTTCATTTATGGGGATGATAAGAGAGAATGTAAAGTAGAGAGGGGGATGTGTGTGGATTAAATGAAGGGGAAAAAAGAAATAAAAGAGGGAGAGAGAGAGAGGGGTGGCCGACCATATGCTTGGAGAGGTGCATGAATGCAATAAATGATGAGGGAGGGGGGAAATGAGTGGCCGACCACACATGGATGAAGTGGGCTACACTATATGGGCTTGGGAAGCTTGAAGAGGGGCTGAATGCATCATGTGGGCTTCAAGGAAAAGGGCCGGGCTACTCCAAACTTCAAGGACTGCATGTAGGGGGCTGCATTATGTAGAGAGGCTGCACCATAAGTGGCCGGGCTGCACCATGTGGGCTGTTTTGTTGGAAGAGGGCTGCTCCAACATCAAGGCTCGGGTTTCACTTGAAGGAGAAGCTTGAGCTGCATGGTTGCATCATGTGGGCTGCATTTACGTACAAGGGCTGCTCCATGTTGCATGCATTTGGGCCATGATCCTACAAATAAAACAAAAACATTAGTCATTAAAATTAAAGTTAAACATAACAAGACATAAAATACATAAAATAAAACTTAGGAATTAAAATATCATAGCTAAAAAGACATTAATCATAAAATAAAACAAAACAAACATAAGAATTCATAAAAAATATAAATATACTTAAGAAATTTGAATACTAAACTACCCAAAAAAATGATGACTAAAACAAGTCATCAAATTCCCCCATGCTAGAGTATTTGCTTGCCCTCAAGCGAATAAAACTTAAAGAACTAGGGAAAGAAAACAAAGAAGATTTAGGTTGCATAATTAAGAAAAACAAAACATGAAAAATTAAAATATCCTAATTCCTATGTTAACAACTAGTGGGGTGAGAAGTGCACGATAGAAAACTTGAAAGTGGAGATCTAAAAATATCATTAGAACATAAAGAAAATTTACACATTTCTAAATCTTAAAACAAGGCATCCAAAATTAATGAAAATAAGAGAAACAAAAGTAGAAATTCTAAATAAACGGCGCATTAACGAACTACTAGGTTGCTAGAATAACAATTAACCCTAAATCACCTCAAGATAACCTCCAAAGAAATCCATCAATGATGGTGGCCATAGGATTGTCCGTTCACACTCTCTCCACTACGCGAATTTACGTTCTAAAGATTAATAGGACTTCTAGTAGGCGTTAAAACTTGGCTTAGGTAAATGATTAGGAAATGAAAACAAGGATAAACATGAGTGCTTAAACACTAAACCAAGGTTGAGCTCAAAAATAAAAACATGAAGAGAAATGAGAAATGACAAGTACATCATTTTCCAATTCAAACTAACAAACAAAGGCCATGAACTTTTTTTTTTCATAAATTGGCCACAAATAAACTTCATTTTTTTTTCTTTTTGATTGATTTCACACATTTTTTTGATAGTAATAATTTTTCTTCTTTAATAACTTTTTAAGGAAAGCTCCAAATATAAGTTTAAACACTCCTTTCCATTTCAAAGATATAACCCTTCACAAAAAAGATATTTAAGCTCAAAGTTTAGTGTGAAATAGGAAATACATTTTGGCTTTGGTGAAATGATGAAATGAAAGGTGGAGCTAAAAACAAAGAAACATGGAAAAAGGCCCAAAAATTGTTTTGCAACGGTAAATTTGTTGGTGGGCAAGAAAAGCTCAAACAAGTCAAACGGTGGCCTAAATCATTTCTAAAGTACGTAAAAACGGCACAAATGTTTCGAGAGTCGCTAGGGACAAGTTCTAGACACCAAGAAAGACTACCCCACAAATGAAAAAGAGCTAATGTTACCTAGCAACCATTCGTAAGCAACTAACCGAATAAAAAAACATAACTACAAATTGCTAACTTATAACGTAGAAATCGGATGCCTATATTTAAGAAAAAGAAACTAGTAAAACTAAGCTATGTAAGAATGATAAATTTAGAAAACCAATTCAAAGAAATCTAAATAGAACTAAGAAACCGCACGAGCCTACACATCACTAGAAGAAACATAAAAAAAAAGATAGAAAATAATTTTAGATTTTGTTTTCAAATATATTTTAGCAATTTTTTTGGATTGTTGTTTTTTTATATAGTTTTTTCTTTTTTTTTTTTGATTTTTGAAAAGGCTAAAATAAAAGCAATACTAAAAAAACTTAACAAAAATATGCTAATTTTTTTTAGAAATTTTTTTTTGAAAGAAAAAGGAAAAAGAGAAACTAACTAAACCCTCCCCCAAGCTTAGATTTTTCATTGTCCTCAATGAAAGAAACAAAAAGAAAAACGAGAATGAGACTGAGAAGGAGAGAAAAATGCAGAAAGTAAATGAAAATAAAAAAAAACAGGACTTTCCCGGGTTTGTGAGATGAAGGCGGATGTCGCTCCCCCATGCTTGCTTTTTAGTGCACTGGATCGTCAGCAGGTTTGACTTGATCCATCTTGAAATCAGCAACGTTGGAGCGGCGATCACAAACTTGCTTCGTTGGCCTCCGGAAGGAAGAACAAAATAAAAGCTGAAAAAAAGAGTCCGTGGGCAGGTGCCCAAGATTGTTCTTTATTACAATAATTTAAAGTTCGAAAAATATTAATAAAAGTCTTAGAAAAAAAATGAAATGTCCAACATAAAAGAAAGTTGCATGAAAGAAAACATTACGATAGAAATAAAAGTTGTTCCGCAGCAGGAGATACATAATCATTTTAAAAATATAACTTTAAGCGATGGTCATTTACTTTAAAATCACCATTATTCGGGTGTGAGAGGAGCATAGTGCCATAAGGAAAAACCTGTTTGACCGTAAAAGGTCCAGACCAACGAGATTTCAGTTTTCCAGGGAAGAGACGTAAACGCGAATTAAAAAGAAGAACCTAATCGCCTGGTTTAAACGTTTTTGGGTGGCGCAGGTTCTTATCGTAATAAAGTTTCATGCGTTCTTTATACAGCTTGTTATTTTCGTAAGTGTACGCTCTCCATTCATCGAGTTCATTCAATTGATTTTTCCTATGCTCGCCGACTGAGTGTGGATCGAAATTAAAAAATTTTATTGCCCAATACGCTCGGTGTTCTACTTCTACCGGAAGATGACATGATTTTCCAAAATTCTCTTTAGTTCTCGATTGACTACCTCGACTTGACCGTTAGTTTTGGGGTGATAAGCGGTGGATAATTTATGCGTAATGCCATATTTAGTTAAAACCTTAGCTAGTTGGGCGTTACAAAAGTGCCTCCCCCTATCACTAATGATCGCGCGAGGAAAGCCAAAACGAGAAAATAATTTTTTTAAGAAATTTATGACTACGCGAGCGTCATTACTTGGTAAAGCTTGGGCCTCCGCCCACCTAGAGACGTAATCTACGACAACTAAAATGTATTTATTTCCGAAACTTGAGGGAAATGGGCCGACAAAGTCTATGCCCCACAAATCAAAAACTTCGCATTCAAGAAAATAATGTTGCTCCATTTCATTTTTATTAGAGATGTTTCCAGTCCGCTGGCACCGATCGCACCAGCTCACAAAGATTTGTGCATCTTTAAATATGCTTGGCCAATAGAAGCCAGCACTAAGTACTTTGTGTGCGGTGCGGTTTGCTTGAAAGTGCCCACCAGTCAGACCTTCATGAGCATGTTTTAAAATTTGCTGACCTTCTTCCCGGGAGACACATCTTCTTACCACCTGGTCCGCACAAATGCGAAATAGAAATGGATCCTCCCAAAAATAATGCTTCAACTCAGAAAAGAATTTCTTCTTTTGCTGAGAGGAGTATTCTTTTGGGAGGACGCGGGCCACCAGATAATTGGCCAAATCGGCAAACCATGGGGTAGAAGAAGAAACGTTTAAAATTTTTTCATCCGGAAAAGAATCAATAGGTAAATTTTCATCAAAAATATCAATTTCAGGATTTTCTAGGCGTGAAAGATGATCAGCCGCTAAATTTTCCGCTCCTTTCTTATCCCGGATCTCCAAGTAGAATTCTTGAAGTAATATGATCCAACGAATAAGACGCGGCTTGGCATCCAGTTTAGAAAGGAGGTACTTCAAGGCGGAATGATCTGTAAAAACGATAACCTTAGAAAGAGTGATATAGGGTGGGAATTTATCAAAAGCAAAAATGATAGCTAAGAGTTCCTTTTCAGTTGTAGTGTAATTTTCTTGCGCTGAATTAAGCGTTTTGCTAGCGTAATAGATTGGGTGGAAATTCTTAGCTATACATTGTCCTAGTACCGCACCGACCGCAAAACTACTTGTGTCGCACATAATTTCAAAAGGTAAATCCCAAACTAGGGCGATCATAATCGGAGCATTTATAAGTTTGGATTTAATTAAGTCAAACGCCGCTAAATAAGAATCATCAAAAATAAAAGGAGCGTCTTTCTCGAGGAGGTGGGTGAGAGACTTAGTAATTTTTGAAAAGTCCTTAATAAATCTTCGATAAAAACCCACATGCCCTAAAAAACTTCTTATCGCTTTAATATTCGTAGGCGGCGGTAACTTTTCAATTACTTCGATCTTTGCCTTGTCCACTTCAATTCCCTTAGCGGAAATTTTGTGGCCAAGGACTAAGACTTCACGTACCATAAAGTGGCACTTTTCCCAATTTAAAACTAGATTTGTTTCTTCGTAACATTTTAAGACTTTTCCTAAATTCTTTAAACATAACTCAAACGAGTCGCCAAAAACCGAGAAGTCGTCCATAAACACTTCCATAATGTTTTCTACATATTTATCGAAAATGGCTAGCATGCACCGCTGAAAGGTAGATGGTGCGTTGCATAGCCCGAAAGGCATCCTACGGTAGGCAAATGTTCCGAAAGGGCAAGTGAATGTTGTCTTCTCTTGGTCCTCGGGTGCGATAGGGATTTGGAAGTATCCCGAAAGACCGTCGAGAAAACAATAAAAACTATGCCGGGATAAGCGTTCTAAAATTTGATCGATAAATGAAAGGGGGAAGTGATCTTTACGAGTGGCATCATTTAATTTACGGTAATCGATGCACATCCTCCATCCCGTTACCGTCCTAGTTGGAATTAAATCATTATTTTCATTTGTTACTACCGTGATCCCACCCTTCTTAGGTACAACCTGAACCAGACTTACCCACTTACTATCGGAAATAGGATAGATTATCCCCGCATCTAATAACTTAAGAACCTCGCCCTTCAAAATCTCTTTCATATTAGGATTAAGACGACGTTGAGGTTGGACTATATCCTTAGAATTATTTTCAAAAAATATTTTGTGGGTGCAAAAGGAGGGGCTTATGCCAGGAATATCAGAAATTTGCCACGCTATAGCTCGGTGATGCTTTTGTAGTAGTTCGATCAATTGATCGTTTTCGGATTGAGAAAGCAAAGCCAAGATTATAACGGGCAATTTAGAATTTTGTTCAAGAAAGGCATATTTGAGATGTTTGGGAAGGAGTTTTAGTTCTAAGTTGGGTGGTTCATCGTAAGAGTTCTTTAAAACCTTTTCATTTTCAAAAACAATATTTTCATAAATTTTTTGTCTAAACACCGGTTCATTTGCAAAGTTGGCTTGCGCGGACATAACCGTGTCTTCAAAAACATTTGCAAAAAAATCAGAAAAAGAGGAAGAAAAATCATTGGAAGAAACATTTGAAAGAGAAAGAGAGGCGTCTTCATTTAAAACATCAAGGAAGAAACATGAGTCGTCATTTTCTAAAGAATTTTTCATGGATTGATTTATTGAAAATGTCACCTCATCATCTCCCACACGAAGCAAAAGTTTTCCGTTACTTACATCGATGAACGCATGAGAGGTGGCTAGGAAGGGACGATCAAGGATAAGGGGGACCTCGATGTCTTCTTCAATATCAAGAATGACAAAATCCACCGGGTAGATGAATTTGTCGACCTTCACTAGCACATCCTCAACGATACCTAACAGATACTTAATCGATCGATCAGCCAATTGAATGCTCATACACGTAGGGCTGAGAGTTCCCAATCCTAGCTTTTTAAACAATGAAAAAGGCATCAAGTTGATGCTCGCACCTAAATCCGCTAGCACGTGCTTTACAAAAAGATCACCAAAAACGCAAGGAATCGAAAAACTACCAGGATCATTTATCTTTGTAGGAAGATTGGAATTTTTTATGACCACCGAGCATTCTTCATTTAACGTAACATGAGATAAATTTTCTAATTTCTTTTTGTTCGTTAACAGGTCCTTAAGATATTTGGCGTATTTTGGCATTTGGCTTATTGCTTCATGAAATGACAAATTGATATGAATTTGTTTAAACATTTCAAGAAAGCGTTGGTATTGATCATCTAGCTTATCTTTCCTAAGCTTAGCGGGGTAGGGAGGCGGTGGAAATTTTTTTAAAATATCGGGATCATTATTTTTAAAACCATCCTTTTCTTTTTCCAAAATAGATGTTTCTTGTTCATTTTCAAAAATAGAGTTTTCTTTTCCAAAATTTTTATCAGGTATTTCTTCGTCACTAATTCGTGTAGCAGTAGGAGAGGCAATCACCTTTGGCTCTTCCCTTGTGGTGGGCTCGTGAATTACCTTGCCGCTCCGAAGGGAAATCGCTTCCGCGTGCTCCCTTGGGTTTGGCTCGGTATTTGAGGGAAGGGTCCCAGGTGGCCTCTCGGAAACCATCTTTGCTAATTGATCGACCGTATTCTCTAAATTTTGCATTGAGCCTGTTAGATTTCTAATGGCCGCTTCATTGGTGCTTATGTATTTTGAAAGCATTTCCTCCAAAGAGGAAGGTTTTTGAAAATGTTGATTTTGTTGTGGTGGTGGTGGTGGTGGAGTGAAATCGTGCGGTGGACGTGCGACATTCGCGAGATTACTCCAAGAAAAATTAGGATGGTTACGCCATCCAGGATTATAAAACTTAGAAGAAGAATTAAAACCAGGAGGTGCAGAAAAATTAGAAAAAGCAGAAAAATTATTGGCCGAATTATTTTGAGCAGGCCTGGGTATGTTCCCCAGATAATCCACCTGCTCGGCAGCAACAACATTCGCATTTTCATATATCTTAGCGGCGGAGGAAGCGGTCATCTCCGAACTCTTCTTGTTCAGCATTTCCACTTGCAGCGCCAGTTGCGAAACCGAGTCCACTTCATAGATACCTGCAGGTTTATATGGGCGAGTCCTAGACAAATTCCACTGATAAGTGTTCATCGCCATGTCCTCGATAAGCTCAAGAGCGGCTTCCGGAGTTTTGCGGTCCAAAGAACCAGCAGAAGCGGCATCTATCATTTGCTTAGTTTCTTGATTTAACCCATTATAAAATGTCTGAACCTGTAACCATACAGGCAGAGCATGATGAGGGCATCTTCTCAAAAGTTCTTTGAACCTCTCCCAAGTGTCATAGAGGGTCTCAGAAGCAATTTGAGAATAAGAAGTTATATCATTTCTTAACTTAGCAGTTTTAGCGGGAGGGAAATATTTAGCAAGAAATTTATCGACTAAAATGTTCCAAGTAGTGATTGATCATATTGGAAGAGAACTCAACCACTGCTTGGCTTTTGTCCTTAAAGAGAAGGGGAAGAGTCTTAGCCTAATAGCATCGTCTGAGACACCATTTATTTTGAAGGTTTCACAGATTTCAAGAAAATTGGCAATATGTAAGTTTGGATCTTCATCTTGTAATCTGTCGAACTGTACATATTGCTGCACCATTTATATGATGCTAGGATTAAGCTCAAAGTTATTGTTCACAATTGCAGGTCGAACAATACTTGTTTCTGTACCCTCCAGGTTGGGCCGAGCATAATCAGACATCGTCCTTTGCTGGGCAAACGCTGGGTTAGGGTCTCCCATTTCGGAGTTGAAGTTACAATCACCGTCGGAATCCTCAACAACTGTTTGAGAAGTGGAACCACTGAATCGTAAGTTTCTCCGAAAGGAGCGTTCGATTTCTGGGTCCAAATCAACAAGTAGCGACGGATTCGTGCGGGTCATGCACTAAGAAAATTAGAAGGAGAATGGAGGAACAAAAAGAGAAGAAGGGAAATAAAAACTTGAAGAAAAAAAAAGAGAAAGGAAAATTATTTTTTTTGATTTTTTTGCAGAAGTAATAGCGAAAGCGTTTTCCTAATATTGACGAAAAAGCGTCCCCGGCAACGGCGCCAAAAACTTGATGGGTTAAAACCCGAACAGACAAGTGTACCTGTCGAATTGTAGTATCAAGGTCGTATTTAAACACGGGGTTGTCAAATACTGCTACTCACGCTTGAACTATTATCCTACCGAAAGAAAATGAGTTTTGAGAATTTTTAAAATTAAACTGAAACAAAATTTAAAACGGAACTATGGATTAAAAGATAGCACTTGATCGATGATTCACCATGAAAAGAGATAGGAGAAATAAAAATAATATTTTATAATTGCGACTTAACTCGACCGTGACGGATCCGAAAATAAGGCAAAATCTCGCTAGAGCATTAAGTCTCCTAACTTATAGACACTTTGATCGAAATCTCTTTACAAATCAAAGGGGCCTAAAGTTGCATTATCGAGGTGATCCGCACTATTGGATTTGACTCCAATCCGGAGGATTTACGTCGTCCTATCTCTAGGATTGCGTGCAACTCCTTCCCTGTTTGAGTGATCTTTCAAATCAACGAGTCTCTCGACTATTATGAAATGAGATCAAAGGCCTACTACCGTATACCGGAAATACGGAGTCGGCTCGAAATAAATCAAAGAGGGATCAAGCGAAAGTTAGCAAAAATAAAATTACGAAGTAAAAAGAATTCCTATCTCAAATCATGTATCCTCATGATCAAATGCTAAAAGAAGATTAGCTACGCATATTGGAAAAGGAGATAACAAAGTAAAGAGAAGAAAATTTCATTTTAGCAAATAATAAATGAAAGAGTACACAATGCTAAGACAAAACGATACTAAATTACTTAAACGAAATAAGATTGCAACAAGGTAAACTTAATAACATTACAACAAAAAATCTCTTGACTTGTACTCTTCACTTGCTCTCTCCAAAATCCAACTTCTAAAGCATGAGACCATGGTGCCTTTTATAGATGAGGAGGGAAGATTCTAGATGGGAATGAAGAGGAGGAGGCAAGGGGGGTGGCCGGCCATGTGTATGGGGAGAGGGTGCATGCATTTTATTTAATGAAGGGAGAGGGAGAGGATGATTCAATGCATTTCATTTATGGGGATGATAAGAGAGAATGTAAAGTAGAGAGGGGGATGGATGTGGATTAAATGAAGGGAAAAAAGAAATAAAAGAGGGAGAGAGAGAGGGGTGGCCGGCCATATGCTTGGAGAGGTGCATGAATGCAATAAATGATGAGGGAGGGGGGAAAATGAGTGGCCGACCACACATGGATGAAGTGGGCTGCACTATATGGGCTTGGGAAGCTTGAAGAGGGGCTGAATGCATCATGTGGGCTTCAAGGAAAAGGGCCGGGCTGCTCCAAACTTCAAGGGCTACATGTAGGGGGCTGCATTATGTAGAGGGGCTGCACCATAAGTGGCCGGGCTGCACCATGTGGGCTGTTTTGTTGGAAGAGGGCTGCTCCAACATCAAGGCTCGGGTTTCACTTGAAGGAGAAGCTTGGGCTGCATGGTTGCATCATGTGGGCTGCATTTACGTACAAGGGCTGCTCCATGTTGCATGCATTTGGGCCATGATCCTACAAATAAAACAAAAACATTAGTCATTAAAATTAAAGTTAAACATAACAAGACATAAAATACATAAATAAAACTTAGGAATTAAAATATCATAGCTAAAAGACCTTAATCATAAAATAAAACAAAACAAACATAAGAATTCATAAAAATATAAATATACTTAAGAAATTTGAATACTAAACTACCCAAAAAATGATGACTAAAACAAGTCATCAGCAATCAAGGGAATCAAGATAAAACTTACCAAAACCTCTGTCTCCACTCTTCTTCGGCTACCCGTGGTTGATGAAGAATAACACCTAAGCCATGAAGACTCTGATAGAACCTGTATGTTCTGTGGACTATCTCCAGAAGTTCTTACCATTCGACGATCAGACCTCAACCCAGAAAGCAAATTCTTGGTGGAAATCATTGGAAAAATTCTCTTGTGCAAGAATAGTTCCATAAGAGACATCTCACTTGCTATGTTTGATATCATGACAACCATCATCTATAGGAAGAGATTTCAGTTTGGTATGTCAATTCTTGATAAGATCAGGGAGAGCATCAAGGCTCCTAACTATGCAATGATTATTTCCCTGCTACTACATGAGATCAATCCTGAAGTATTTGATTTCTCCAAAGGCACAACCCTTCACCACATGAAGAAAGTGTCAATTTCCTCTATTCAGAGATGGGAATTATAGTTGTTGAATCCTGCCCAAACTGATAGAGCCCATGATCATCCAGCTGTAGAGGACAGGAGTCCATCTCCCTCTCCACCTCATATTGCCAGCACATCTGGTGCAGCTGCTGAGGGGGAGCCTGCTCCTTCTGTACAAGAAGACAGGATACTTACTCCACATGTTGTTGTCTCTCTCCCTACATCCACTCTAGAAGAAACTCCCTCAGATGCTCAAGTATAAGATACCATTCTCTCTATAGAAGAAGCCATCAATCAGATGATTGAAGAACTAAGTACTGATGAGCCTCTTCCTCCCATCTAACAAGAACAACCTACTGAACCATCCAAGAAACAAACACCAGTACCATCACCTGCTCATGCTCCATCTCCAAGATCTCCTGTTCCATCTCGCAAATCCCCTGCTGCTGAGAAAGAACAAGTTGAGACAATATTGATTCCTGATGAGAAAGAGCAAACCCCAGAACCAGTTGAATCTCCTTTGGAGAGCTTGGATTTCCCTATCCCCACCTTCATTGATGAAGAAGGAGATGTTTTGATTCACACAACTAGAGCTAAGAGCTCAATAATTGTTGAAGAAGTTATTCCATGGACTGTTCCTCCTCCTCCTCCAGCTCCTCAGACTACAACTCCACCTCCTACTACAAATGATATTATAAGTAAGATTGAACAGATACTGCTAGATCAGAGAAAGTATTTTGATGACTCTCTCAAAGTTGTTCAAGATAAAGTTACTGCTCTTGAAAAAGAGATGAGCAGAGGTTTTGCTGAAATTCAGCACAATATTGATGAGTTAAGACAACTATTCAAGATAGGTGGAAAATCTCTAGACCACACAATCACCAGTGTTGGTCATGTAATGGAACAAGCTGTTACTCTTGCAAATAACCAAATAAAGTTAGAAAAGTCATCCCAAGCTCACACATTCAAAATCTATGAAGAAGTATGTACCTTCAAAGAAGATGCCATAAATAATCTAATTATAAAAGTCAGAAAGGGGGAGAACCTAGTCAAAGAATACTTAGAGAAATCAGATGTCAACAAGCAAACCCTCTGGGAAGAAATGCTAAAGGAAATTCATGATGTGCAGAGTCAAATCCAGAGTGTAAAATTCCATACTTATGATACAGCTGTGTGGATGCACAACCAGATATTCCCTGATTTTCAAGCAGATCCAAACATTATTACCCATCATCTGAATCCCCTAGCTCCTCTTACTCTAACTCCAGTTTCTCAGCCCACCTTCTCTCCAAGACCTGAAGGCTCTGAAGCTCCTCCTCCAGAATCTTATACTCAGGTTTGTAAATCAGATCCAAAAAATATATTCTTTCAAGCTACTCCTGAAATTCATATTCCAAAGAAAAGGAAGTATGGTGATGGAGCTTCTGCCAGCAGATCCATTCCAATTCCAGATACAGAGAAAAGGAAAGCTCCTGAATTTGCAAAGATTTGGAGTCCTACCTCTAAGTCACTTATCCTTGATACTCTAAAGTTAGTCTTGGACTTCAATGAGAATAGACATGATCATTACAGTTCCCAAGAATGGGACTTATATGAGAAATATATGACCAAGAGAAGACTGTATGAAAAAGAACATGGAAAAAATAATCCTGCTGCTCCTCCAAAACCTCCCAAGTACTATCCAAAGCCTTTCAGCTATCACATGAGGCAATAAGAAAAGAATGATAGACAACAACAACCACATCAACATCAAGCTTAAAAATGATGAAAATTATAAGATTGTGGGTGTGCATTGTGTAGAAATGATTTTTGGACAATTCTATTTATATACATCCTTAATTTTGTTAATCCGTTCTTTGCTTATAATATTTGTGCTTATTACTTTGTTTTTTCTCTTGCATATCTAGCTATTTATTTGTCTATATAATTCACCTTAGTGTAGAGGGTTCTGACTTCTACAAGTAGGGGGAGATTGTTGGGTTTTATATCTACAATAACCTAGATTTCTGTGAAGTCACTCTTGAACTAAGGTGAATTAAGTTGTATTTGATGTATTGTTTGAGTTATGTGTTTGCAGGACTAAATTGTCTAGTGTAGACCAATGTCAGTCTACAATGGGTCACCAAACACAGGATCATACAATGTAATCCCTCATTGTGTGATCCATGGTGTTGACTCTTGTGTAGTCTCTCTATTGGGATACACTTCATTTTTCAAGCACTAGGATTGTTGGAGAAAGACATGTTGCTGATTTTATTGAAGAAAGGAAAATCCTTATGAACTGGAATTTTTCAAAGTGTTTCACTCGAGTAGAAGTCTAAGTACTCGAGTTGAACTATTAGTCATACTCGAGTAAGTCTAGTCTGAACTCGAGTAAAGAAAATGACTCTCGAGTGATTTGAATCTAGCTCTCGAGTGGCCAAATCCATTACTCGAGTAGACTTCTTCTTATTATCGAGTTAAGAGATTTTTTATCTCAGAATTTTTATAAGTCTTACCATCGAGTAGTCAAGTTCACCACTTGAGTAGTTAAGCTCTTTGTCTCGAGTGACAGAAGCAAAGATCTCGAGCTGTATTTACCTCACTCGAGTAGTATTGATTATGTACTCGAGAAATCTGCTTACTTCTCGAGTAGTCTGAAACCAGTACTCGAGTAATCTATTTTAAACTTCCAGAAATTTTTCTAAGTCCTCCTCTCGAGTAGTTCACTTCTACCTCTCGAGTAATCCTTCTACCTCTCGAGTAACCTTTCGAGCACTCGAGTAATTCTTCATTCCACCCGAGTGATTATAAATTCTGTTCTGAATTTTCTGAAGGACTTCTTCTCGAGTTGTCTAAAGCTATCTTCTCGAGAACCTGAACTAGTACTCGAGTAACTCTTTCTTCACTCGAGTAATGTAGGTAAGTTCTTGTCATTTCAATTAACCCTAACAAGCGCTAAGAAGAAATACCTTATGAATTCTAAATTCAATTTTTCTCTTTCCTAAACGGAAGCCGCCGCCGATCCTCTTCGTGCAAATCGCTCAGGGCTTTCATTCAAGAAGATTCAGATCGAGTTGACTTACAGATCAAGAATGCTTTTCAACTTCTTCATCATCTCTCGGATCGTGTGAGTCAAGATGTTTCAGATCAGGATCTAGCCGAGCCTCTTGTTCAAAATTTCTGATAAAGCCGCAAAGTTCAGGAAGAAGACCTTGGATGAAATTTCCAGATCTGAGAAATAATATTGTTTGTATTTCATATTCTCAATTTATTCTTGTTGGAGATTACTCTCCGAGTGTAAGAGCTTTGTTCTCCGAGTTATAGGAAGTTTTCATCTTCCGAGTGTAGATTCGTGTTGTGGATCGAGTTGTAGGAACTTTGTTCCGAGGCGTAGGATTGGTTTCAACCCAAGATAGTGGAGTAGCCGAGTCTAGTGCTTTGCTAGATCGGTGAGTGGAAAGTGGATGTACCCAAGGTTGAGGAAGCACTATAAATCTATGGGTCCTCTGTGCTTGTTTGATTATTTTCTATGCATAGATTGATAATTGTTATTCCGCAAAAAGATGCACAACTCACCAATTCACCCCATCTAGGTGATTTAGGTAGACAACTGAACACTTTCATGAATACTAGCTTGATAGATATTATTATAGGTGAAGTCGGCCATATGGAGATGGTCCAATCATTATCTTGTTGGTTCTCTCAATTATCCTACATTATCCTATTGATTCTCTTGGTCTGACCATCCGTATGCGGATGAAAGGTTGTACTGAACCTCAGTTGAGTACCTAACAACTGGTGGATTAGCCTTCAATCATTCGAAGTAAAGCGTCCGTCTCGGTCACTGACGATGTTACGGGGCACACTGCGCAATCATACTATGTTGTCCACGTACAACTTAGCTGAAAGATAATCTTATGGGTAGATAATCATCTAGAGGGGGGGAGGTGAATATGTGTCTTTTTAAAATACTTTTTAATTCTTTGTCACTTAATTGTTCTGTAGAAATTATGTTCAACAGTTAATTTTCTTGAGAGATTAGCTCCACAATTACTCAGCATAATTGAACCACTAAACTCAGCACTTGCAAATTTCAGATCACAACACAAGCAAAAGCAAATCACAGCACACAACACATAACACACAAAGAATTTATAGTGGTTCCCCTATCTAGGGTACATCCACTTTCCCCCTTCTTCCTCACTAGCAATGTGCTAGATAAGGTTATAGCTCCTCTTCTACTCAGATCCAAAGATCGTACAGGCTCAGTTTCTGTTAAGAAACCTACACTCAAACCAACAGGTCCTAGCTCAGAGATTTTCCCAATCTCCTACCTCAGGTTCCTTAAGAACCTTACCTTAACCTTTATAATGCAAGATTACGCCTCAGTGATCCACTTAAATCACCTACCTCAGGTCCCTCAAGAACCCTACCTCAGCCTTTATAAAATAGGCTTACAATTCAGAGATTAGATCTCCTACCCACTCAGATCTCAAGGAGATCTTACAAAATTAAGAGGTTAATAAGAAAAGTAATCTTCAGAAAATAGGAATTCTGTAATCTGACTTATCTGAAAGAATTCAGATTCTTCAAATTAGCTGCACTTGATTGAATCTTGAAAAGTAGGCTGGCTGAAAAGATACTTCTCTGGATTTGCAATCTTCTTGATGTTGATTGACTTGATTTCCTTGAAAAAATTGTAGATTAGATCCACCTTAATCTTCAGATCAACTTGTCAAAAGGATCTGGATATTTTCTTGAAGACCTTCATCTTCTTCCTCCTTCTCGGGATTGTCGCCCTGCCCTGACTTGGGAGAAATCAGAATGAGAATTTCTGATTGCTTGATGGCTCATTTTTGTGTAGATAACCCCTCTATTTATAGCCTTTGTGGATTGCTAGTTTCTGGCTGATGACATCAGCATATGACATCATCCATGAAATTCTCCCTTAAACTGTTTCTGTTGAGATATCACCTTACTGTAGCTGATGTGACAGTTCTGACTTATCTTGATACTTCTGTGTTGACTCTACACATCTTCAGAAACATAAGTGTCGTGATGTCCAAAGTGTCTCGACACTTGTGCAGAGACATCTTAGCAGTCTCGACATAATTTTACTTAGAAAAATTTTCATATGTACTTGAAAGTTTTTAGATAGTTGACTTATCTCGACACAACTGTCATCTGTGATGACACTTTTAATTCCGCACTATGTCGAGACAGTTAGATTGTCTCGACACAACTTTCTATCGGGTGTCCACACTTCTATGCTTGCATTATTTCTTCACTGTGTCAAGATATTTAATTGTCTCGACATTCCAGTGTTCTTTGTGTCAAGAAAGTTGAATTGTCTCGACACTCCTGTCTGCCAGTGTCGACACTTTTATACTTCATTATGTCGAGACAGTTGATTTGTCTCGGCACTATTTTACTTGGTATAATTTTCAGTCTTCTTTGTGTCGAGACTGTTGTATTGTCTTGACACTATTGTCTTGAATCTTCTATGTGTTGAGTTAGCTGACTTGTCTCGACACAGCTGGCGTAGTCTTCAAAATGTCGAGTAAGCTGACTTGTTTTGACACTGCTGACTTAGTCTCGACACAGCTTCTGCAAAGGTGTCGACATAGTTGAAGTGTGTCGACACTTTTGTACTTAAACATTTTTCTACACTGTGCTGAGTTCACTCAGCACTTCGTACTTAGACTGCTAACTTCACTCGACGCTTTTGTACTTAGACAATTTTCTTCACTTTCCAGCCAGCTTCTTAAGTCCACCTATCCAATCAATATAAAATAAGCAACTTGCATACATAAACTAAAAAATATACATTAAATACATACTTGTGTATATCATTGAGTTGAAAGGGCTTCTTCAAATCAATTACATTTTGCCCAATGCACCCAACATTAGCCAACTTTTCCACTGGATCGTCCTTCTTGTTCGGCATAAAGTGTGATACCTTTGTCAATCGGTCAACGATCACCCACACGACATCATTTCCGCTCTGTGATCTCGACAGCCCGTGCACGAAATCCATAGAGATATCATCGAACTTTCATATTAGAATTGGTAACGACTTCAGGAAACCTCTAGGCTTCCGACATTCTACTTTCACTAAGGAACAAGTCTGACACTCTGCCACATAAAGATCTATGTCTTTCTTCAAATCCGACCACCAGAACATCTTTTTCATGTCCTTGTACATCTTTGTGCTCTCTGGGAGAATTGAGTACTTCATGAAGTGTGCTTCGTACATCAATTCCTCCCGTAGTTTACCTATATTCGGGACGCACAAACGACCGTCTTCTCTCAAAAGACCGTAAACGAAGGAGAATTGAGAATTTGACCCATTTTCTGCAAAGCATTTTGCACACTCATCGAGTTCTGTTGCTCGTCGAACCCTGTCCGCAAGGTCATACTGTAACTTTGTCCAGTTCAGGCATGCATTTGCAGTAGAATTCTTGATAACACAAGAAATCTCTAAGGCCTTTAACTCCTGCATCAGATGCTCATCATGCATCTGCAACCAACTTGCCCGAACCAGAGTCCGCCGACTCAAGGCATCTGTGACCAAATTTCCCTTCCCGGGAGTATAGTTTATCTCGAAGGTGTAGTCCCCGAGGAACTCCATCCACATTCGTTGCGACATATTTAGATCCTTCTGATCTAATAAGTACTTAAGGCTCTTATGATCCGTGAAGATGTCAACTTTCACGCCATATAAATAATGACGCCACAACTTAAGTGCAAAAATCACAGCTGCCAACTCCAATTCGTGGACTGGATAATTTCGCTCAAGCACTTTCAACTGGCATGAGCCATAAGCAATAACCTTTCCGAACTGAAGAAGAATGCAGCCTAAGCCGCTCCGTGAAGCATCACTGTAAATCTAATATCCGTTCATACCACATGGCAAACTTAAGATAGGCGCCATGGTCAAACGACTCTTTAACTCATCAAAATCTCCATGCACTCAGGAGTCCAAACGAACTTCTGATCTTTCGTTGTCAATGTGGTGATAGGTAAGGCTATCCACGAAAAGTTCTCTACGAAGCGCCTGTAGTAGCCCACAAGTCCAAGGAAACTCCTGACTTCTGCTATAGTAGACAACACAGGCCACTTCTGTATCATAACTATCTTCGCCAGATCCACCGCAATACCTTCTCTACTAACCACATGGCCAATAAAATCCATCGACGACAGTTAAAACTCGCACTTTGAGAACTTGACATGGAGTTTATTTCTTCTCAGGGTATGCAAAACCATTCTCAAGTGATTTGTATGATCTTCTTCTGATTGAGAGTACACCATTATGTCGTCAATAAAGACGACCATAAATAGGTCCAATTACTCTTTAAAGGTTCGATGCATCAAGTCCATGAATACCGATGTCACATTTGGTAGCCCAGACGACATTACAGTGAATTCATAATGATCGTAGCGTGTACCAAACGCCATTTTGGGAATGTCATCTTCCCGAATCCTCAAGTGGTAATAACAAGACTTTAAATCTAGCTTTGAGTAGACAGTTGAACCCACCAGCTATTCAAATAAGTCATCAATCCGTGGAATCAGATACTTGTTCTTCTCCATCAGCTTGTTTAACTCTTGATAGTCAATGCATAACCGCAAGCTTCCGTCCTTCTTCTTCACAAAGAGGACCGGTGCACTCCAAGGTGACGTACTTGGACGTATAGAACCTTGCTCTAGCAATTCCTGTAATTGAACTTTCAATTCTGTCATCTATTTTGGTGCTACTCGGTATGGTGAGTGGGCCACAGGTTTTTTAACACCCTAAATCCCAGAATTTGGCAAAATTGGGTGACACGGCCTGTGACACGGGCGTGTCACAGGGCCTGTCCTTCGCGAGTGAGCAGTCGATGAGTGCTCGACAAAACTTCAGTCGACGATCATCGAGTGCCGAGTATACGGCCTGTGACACGAGCGTGTCACAGGGCGTGTCCTCGCGGGTCGACGAATTTCAGCTCGACGAAGTGGTGCTGGGGTGTGTCTAGTGCCGTATATGGGCACACGGCCTGGGACACGGCCATGTCACAGGCCGTGTCCCTCTCGGGTTGATCTCGATTTTGTGCAGCCTGAAGAACACGGCCACAGACACGAGCGTGTTTGAAGGCGTGTCAGGTGATATGGCCCGTGATACGGGCGTGTCACATGGGCGTGTACGAGATTGTATAAGTCGGTTGAGCACCGCTTGAGGTACACGACCTGGGACACGGGCGTGTCACAGGCCATGTCAGGCAAAAAATATGATTTTGTGGAAAAATCATGGCTGTCCATTTCTTCAGCTGTAATCCAAGGGCTGAGGTGCCTCCCTGTTTCCTTATGGCCGTGGATGAGAAGGGAATTCTCATTTGTCATTTGGCCTTCATCTTGCTAAAGTCCTAGAGAGAGAAAGACAGGAAGAAGGAGGAGGAGGAAGAGGAGTTGGCCACCGGTGGTGCTGCAGAGTTCCGACAAGAGATCTGAGGCCAGCGTTGCGGAGGAAAAGCCATTGCGGTTCTTTCCAGCTAGCTAGGAGCTCATGGCGTCGAAGCGGTCTTCGAGGGTAATGACTTTTCTTCCTAGCCATATGACGGCTTCCTTTTTGGCATGTGCATATGATTCCCCCACTAGAGGGTGGCGTGTTATGAGAGTCTCTTGGGTTGATTCATGGAATCCCCAATCAGTTGGCATATAGATTCGGAAAAGGAGTACGAAATAGGCATGATGTGTGAAGCCCATCTGGATAGGTTGGTCTGGATTGGTGATGTTGCATATGCGCATCGGAGAATACTTTGTGATAAACGTGTAGTTTAAGGAGTCGACGGGTTAGACCTGCGAAGGGCAGTAGCAGGAAGTACTGGAGTGGTAGTCCAGGAAAATACCTGTATAATGCTTGTGCTGTTGGGTTGTACCTGCGAAGGGTAGTAGCAGGAACTACTGACGTGGTAAGCCAGGAAATACCCTTGATGATTGGAATGCTTGGTGGGTTGTGCCTATGAAGGGTAGTAGCAGGAAGTACTGGCTTGGCAGTCCAGAAAAATACCCTCAAGTGATGTACGATTAAGCCTAGGGATGGAAAGTGAGTTTTGTCGCTAACGCGAGGCGTGGCTCCTAGGTAACCGATGAATGTGAAGCCCGTCCTGTGAGAATGGGCTGGTTATGTATGAACTGATGAGTTCACCTAAAGGAAACAGGTAAGGTGAAACCGACCTGTGCCTTTTATATAGCCGCGAGTACGCCGTACTCGGTGATGGCCAACTGACTTGAGCAACGGGGGGTGGATGATCCGACCTGCGCTATGTCCGTCCGATGTGAGACCTGAAAGTGCGGTCTGTTGGAGCGCATATCAAGAGTCTTAGGCCTGCGTGCCATAACACAATGGGGGGCTACGGGCCAATCCCGGTGCATTAAGACTAAAGTCTCTGGCTGCACTCCATGGAGTAAAATGCTCAATAGTTACCGTTGGGTTGCGACCCTGATACGGTGGTGAGACCCTGTTTCGCCGGTACACCAAAAATGTGCCCTGAGTGCACGGATCGTCGGGCCGCGTGGCTGACGGTTGTGATGGCATGTAAGTGCGTGAGAGCACAATGTATGATATACATATTTGCCTGTGAAATACTATGCCTGCAGGGATGGAATACCACCACCCCGGGAAAGGGGTGGAGTCGTTATAATTTGGTCAGCTGAATGCTGACCGTTGCCTGTTTGCCACCATTGGGTGGGCTGTCCCTTTGTAGGTGATGGAGAGCCAAGCGGGACGCATAAAGGCTGAGGTTCCTGCTGCTGCTGCTACTGCTATCACTCGAAGGCTAAATGAAAATGCTATGTTTGATTATACGTGGCCGGCCTACGCGCCAATGTTTGAGGCCACTGTTGTGTAAATCCTTGTAAGGTCATAAGACCAGTTGACTTTGTATTTGCTACGATTCCTATTTATATAAATATAGAGCTTTTATATGGTGGACATTCATGTGTGTGAGTTCAACTTCATGTTATAGGATTCCGCTAGAATGCAATGAGTTAGGATGCGCAACTCTGGTATCACCACGTGACTTCCCCGCCTGTTTTATGGTATATGTTGTGGGGCCCCGACCGGACCTTCTAGTATATACCTGTGAACATATGGAGTCGTTACATTTTTTGTATCAGCTGTCTCGGTCTTTCCCTTTCGAATTCATGGTCGACTTCTTTTGTGTGTGTGTGTGTGGGGGGGGGGGGGGGGGGCGAGCACGTGTCTGTGCAAACCATGTTAACACTAATGAACTCCGGAATGTCCACCTTGGGAATGCAAATACATGTGTTTGAGGAACTTGCGCGTTCCTATTTTGTTGTTATTGCTTGTGTGCGTTCGCTAATGTGAGTGTATTGTTCACCTATAGGTGAAACGGAGTGGTGCGGGGCAATCAGAGCCCCAACGTTCTGATGAAAGTACGACACCAGCTGAGGTGCCTACACCTCCGCCTTCTACGGAAACTATGTGGTTAATTGCTGAGGAATTGTTTACCATGATCCAAGCATAGTCGATTGGGAAGGCGCAAGGGCAGGCGCAACAGGCATTGAGGCTAGAACAGGTTACGGCGAGGCCAGAACCTGTAGTGGCTATAGATCCTCGAGCAGCTGAGAAGCAGTTAAAGCAGTTCCTGAGTTTCAACCCGCCTACATTTACGGGCCTGGGATGCCCTACGCAGGCTGAGGATTGGTTATGACGGCGATTGGAATGGAGGAACATCAGAAAGTCACCTTAGCCACCTTCTTGCTGGAAGGAGAAGCTCTTTTATGGTGGGATGAGATGGAACTACAACACTTAGCGGGTCGACCGTTAACATAAGTGTCGATGGAAGAATTCTCGAGACTCTTCCTAGCTAAGCACCTCCCGGCGGCACAGCGTATTGCCATGGAGAACAAATTCCAAAGGCTAACACAAGGTGAAGGCAATGTTGACATGTACCTGCTTGAGTTCACGAGGTTGGGATGATATGTGGGTTCAATCTTTGCTGATGAGCAGAGGAAGACGAATAGGTTCTATGAAGGACTGCAGGACGAGTTACGATTCCTGCTCTCTAGTTCCGTGAACCAAGGCTTCCAGGCATTGGTCGACACTGCGTGCGTGCTGGAAAAGGATATGAATGAAAATCACTTGCAGTTGGTGTTGCAGACGTTGGGGAAGAATCAGCTCTACGCCAAGTTCTCGAAGTGTGAGTTTTGGCTATCATCGGTGGCTTTTCTGGGCCATGTGGTAAGCAGAGAGGGCATAACAGTGGATCCGGCAAAGATAAGGGCCATACAGGAGTGGTCAGTGTTGTCTTCTGTGGCTGAAGTCAGGAGCTTCCTTGGACTAGCAGGCTACTATAGAAGATTTGTTCCGAACTTCTCGCGAATCGCTTTGCCTCTAACCACACTGACGAGAAAGGTTCAGAAGTTCATTTGGATGCCGGAGTACGCCTGAGCTTTTGAAGAGCTGAAGTGTCGGTTGACCACGGTGCCGGTGTTGACGTCGCCATGTGGTACTGATGGATTTGAAATCTATAGTGATGCGTCAGGAAGCGGCTTAGGCTGCGTTCTTCTGCAAAATGGGAAAGTGATTGCTTATGGCTCTTGCCAGTTGAAGGTGCACGAGAGAAATTTTCCCGCCCACGACTTAGAGTTGGCGACGGTGATCTTTGCATTGAAATTGTGGAGGCACTATCTATATGACATGAAGGTGGAGATCTATACGGATCACAAGAGCCTAAAATACTTGTTGGAGTAGAAGGACTTGAATATGCGACAACGAAGGTGGTTGGAGTTGCTTGGGGACTACACCTTTGCGATTCATTATACGCCCGGAAAGGGAAATGTTGTCGCTGATGCCTTGAGTCGGAGAGCTCCGGCAAGGGCAAGCTGGTTGCAGAGGCACGATGAACGTCTAATCTAGGAGTTGGAAGCGTTAGAGATTTCTTGTGTTGACAAGAATACTACAGCCGATGCATGTTTGAACTGGACGGAGGTGCAGTGTGACCTTGCGGACATAGTTCGACGAGCAACGGAGCTAGATGAGAGTCTCCAACGCTATACCAAGGATGGGCTAGAGGGCAAATTCTCCTGGGATGACGGGCTTTTGCGAAAAGAAGGCCGTTTGTGCATCCCAAGTTTGGGCAAATTGAGGGAAGAGATGATATATGAAGCGCATTACACGAAGTACTCAATTCACCCTGGGAGCACAAAGATGTTCAGAGACATGAAAAAGCTATTCTGGTGGCCAGGATTGAAGAAAGATATTTCTCATTATGTGGCCAAATGCCAAACTTGTGCTATGGTGAAGGCGGAATGCCAGAAACCTAGCAGTTTCTTGAAGTCGTTGCCGATTTCGGAGTGAAAGTTCGACGATATTTCCATGGATTTTGTGCACGGGTTGCCGAGATCTCAGCGCAGAAATGATTCCATCTGGGTAATTGTGGACCGGCTGACGAAAGTGGCACACTTCCTTCCGAATAGGTGGGACGATTCTGTTAAATTGTCTCAAAGTGGTCAGCAAGATAGCCTAAAGCCAAATGAATATTCTCAGAACTATCCAGTTAACACTTTGATCTAGCGGAAGCCTAAAGAGCAAGCTTAACACCACATGCAAATGGAAGAACAAGCAGATCGTATTTTCATTAACTTCTTTATCAGGCGAGGTATACGTAGCGCGACATGATTTCGCTAGTACAAAAGCTACAAACAGAAAGCTCAAACCACAAGCCGAGCGGACAACAATAGAAACCGCTAAGTCCGCCAAGATTGCTGAAGCCGCCTGAACTGCTGCAATACGCCGAATAGAACACGGAGTCCGCCTGAGACCGCGAGGTAGGGCGGAGATACCCTTATTCGCTGCCTGCTAAGGAACTGAAGAACACACTGCCTACCCGCCTGAGACCGGCGGACAGGTTATTGGAACTTGAACAAGCTGAAGCAGAGAACCACTGACAAGCCGCAGAAGCGACAAGTGAGACAGCAGAGACCACAGAGACCGCACACTTCCAAGTACTTGACCGAAGTCAAAGCCAAACTCCTGGCTCCTTGAAGCTAGCCGCGCGACCTGCACACAGCAAAACGTCAGCTCTACTCAACCCGCACGGACAGAGAAGTTCAGACCATAGCAATTGACCAAGCCCCACTTACTATTCACTCAGTTACTATAGACGTGCCGTGGGGTTCTATTTATAGGCGAGGTGAGGTGTGTGGTCACCACGCCAGTGAATAGAAACACCACGCCAGCCCGCGCGCTAACACAACCTAGTCCGCCAAGTCCGCACAGACTTGACCATACCTCCAGGAGCCAGAACAAAAAAGGCCAGTCCGCCTCTATGCGGACTCACATGCTGCCGACCTACCTATCACTGGCACAAAGCCAGTCCGTCCAAGGCAAACAGAGCTAGACCACCACCCAATACAACACGCGGACACCCCGGTAACATAAGCTGCAACAGCCCGCAATATCATATCACATGGACTCAGGAGACAATCCACGGAGCTCGGCAAACAATGCCACCCCGTCTAGTCCACAACCAACAGGCAGTCCGCCTGGTAAATAGCAGACTCTTCGGACACTGCGGACACAAATAACTTGGCATAGCAAATGACCAAGTCCAGCAGCCCACCAAGCACTGGCGCGAGCATGGCGGACACAAATGCTCCAGACCGCCAACCATCAGGACATTCCGCCCAAGGATGGATAACATCCACTTCATCATGGATAGCTCGGCAAGAAGCAAGGCACCGTCCACACAGATGCGGCCTCCGCGGACGCCAAAGCACGAAAATGGGCAGAGTCCGCAAGCTCTACCCGAACAGCTCTCCACAAAGGTCACATGCCGGACTACAACACCAGTCCGCGCAGTCCTCTACAGCAGAACATCGCCTGCTATACCAACAGAGCTTGGTAATGGCCACAGCCAAATACCAAGGCCAGTCCGCAACAGCGGACACCGTGGACTCGTCAGTCCGCAAGCCTCCCACAGATAGGGCACACAACCCGCTGGTTAGCACAAGCTTGCAACACACAAGGCCGCTGAACAGAGCACAACCTACAGCCCGTAAAACTCTGTCCGCTCAGACCGCTCAAGCCGCTTCTCAATTAGCCAAGCCACCAAGACATCCAACACCCTGTCCGGAGACAGCAGTCCGCCCAGGCCGCGGACTTAGTCCGCACAGGCCGCTCAGACCACAGGCTGCTCAATCAGCAAGCCACCAAGACAGCCACCTCCCAGGCAGCAGTCAGCAGTCCGCCTAGGCCGCAGACTCAGTCCGCACAGGCCGCTCAGACCGCCCGGCCTGCCCATCACCCACTTCCACTTCACAAATTTCAACACTCCCCCTTGAAGTGAGAAGTGGTGATCAAGCCCAGCAAGCTACGTAACCGCTGAAAAGGCCCCTTCGACAGCGACTTCGTGAAGATGTCAGCAAGATTATCTTCACTCCGAACATGCCCGAATAGAAGAGATCCCTCCAACACCCTCTCCCTTATGAAGTGGTGTGCGATCTCAATATGCTTGGTCCTTGCGTGACACACTGGATTGTTTACCAATTTGAGAGCACTCTCATTGTCACCCCAGAGTAAAGTAGGCCCTTACACTTATTCATGAACATCCTCTACAAGCCTCCGCAACCAGATGGCTTCCCGAGCAGCCAAGGCCGAAGCCTTATACTCAGCCTCTATAGTAGACACAGATACAGAATCCTGCTTCTTGCTACACCACGAAATACCTGCTGAACCACAAGTGAAAACATAACCCGAAGTTGATTTCTGATCATCCGAGTCACCACCATAGTCAGCGTCCGTGTATCCAAGCAAAGAAAAGTCCGTATCCCTACTATAGAGCAGTCCCATATCAGAAGTTGACTTGACATACTTCAGAATGTGCGTTGCCGCTACCAGATGAGACTTCCTTGGTTCAGCCATAAACCGACTTACTCGGCCAACAACATAAGCAATTTCTGGCCTTGTAATCGTCAGGTTGATCAAACTCCCTACAAGAGCCCTAAACACCAAGGGATCAGGAAGAATCCTTCCTTCATCTCGTCGAAGCTTCAACCCATATTCCAGTAGAGTAGAGCAACACTTCCCTTCGCCCATGCCGAACCGACTTACAATGCGATCCACATATCCCTTCTAGCAAATGAGAATTCCGCACTCCTTCCTCTCCACTTCAAGACCGAGAAAGTGATGAAGCTCGCCCAAGTCTTTCATCTCGAAGCATATAGCAAGCTCAGCCTTGATCCTTGCTACTTCCTTCTCCGAATTCCCTGTGATGATCATATCATCCACATACAGCAGGACCAAGACTTGAAGCTCCCCATTCTTCTTAACAAATAAGCTAGAATCCAAGTTAGAAGCAAGATACCCGCAGAATTGCAAATACTATGCTATCTTCCCATACCAAGCTCTAGGAGCTTGCTTCAACCTGTAGAGAGCCTTCCTGAGCTTGCAGACATAGTCCAGATGAACTTCAAAAACAAATCCAAGTGGCTGATCCATGAAGATGTCCTTGTCAATCTCTCCATAAAGAAATGCTTTCTTCACATCAAGATGCCACATCCTCCATCCATTGCAAGCAGCCAAGGCGATCACCACTCTAACTGAAGTCATATTTGCAACCGGACTAAAAGTCTCCTCATAGTCTTCTCCATACTGATGTGAGAATCCTCGAGCAACCAGATGAGCTTTGTATCTATCAATTCTCCCATCAGCCTTCTTCTTCAACTTATACTCCCACTTGCAAGTCATAGGAGTAATGCCATCAACTTGGGCACAAGGTCCCAGGTTTCATTCTTCTTAAAAGCAGCAATCTCTTCCTTCATGGCATCATCCCACTCCTTGACTCCAGTAGGCTCATTGAAGTTTACAGGCTCTCGCTCATCCAGAGGACCTGCAAAGAAGCAGGAGACAAAGCTCACTGCATTCCCATCACAATAACGAGCCGGTGGCTTCACAACCCTCTTTGATCTCCGAAGAGGTTGTTCCTTGCTCACTACCTCTGTTGCTTCTTCAGGCTCAACACCACCTTCAGGCAAGCTTTGAGCAATGCTCCCCCTGCTTCCTGAGCTAGAAGCCTCAACATCAGAACTTGAAGCAACAGGAGATGCTGGTGAAACAACAAGCTTCTCTTTCAGGCCTTCAACAACCATCATCGATTCTTCATCAATCTTGCTTCCGGTTAGCTCAACCGAGCCACCTCCATACGATGTCAGCTCATCAAAGACAACATCTCTTGACACAACGAACTTCTTCGTCGTAGGATCCATGCATTTCCATCCCTTCTTCCGCTCATTATAGCCAACAAATACAAGCTTCATTGCCTTTGCATCCAGCTTAGTCCTTGAAGCATCCGGGACATGCACATAACAAGTTGAACCGAACACTCGAAGGTGTTCCACACTAGGCTTCTCCTTCAACAACATTTCAAAGGGAGTCTTCATGTTGATCGGGTTCAATGATATCCGATTGATAACATAAGAGGCACAAGACATCCCCTCCGCCCAGAAGGACCTTGGAATGTCTTTCACATGAAGCCAGCATTTGCAAATCTTCGTCAGATGACAGATCTTCCTCTCCGCTACTCCATTTTATTATGGAGTGTGAGCACAAGTGATCTCTCATTAGATCCCGTACTTCCTGCAGAAGTTAGAAAAGTCTGAGGAGATAAACTCACCACCGTTATCTGTTCTAAGCTTCTTGATCCGCAAGCCAAGCCGGCCCTCCACCAACTCCTTGAACTCCACAAACAAACGGAAGGCTTCAGACTTCTCTTTCAAGAAATATACCTAAGTATATCTTGAGTAGTCATCAATCAGAACCAGCATGTATCTGCTCCCGCCAAGGCTGGCAGTGACGGTTGGTCCCATCAAGTCTCCATGGATGCACTCTAATGGTCTCTTGCTCCTCGTTTGTGATTTATCAAACGAAAGGCGATGAGCCTTGCCGTACTGACATCCCGCGCAAACGTGATCGTCACCAAATGAAGAAAGCTTAGGCAAGCCTCTTACAAGGCTTTTGTTTGCCATAGCTTTCAATTTCTCCATTCCTACATGCCCCAGTCTTTCATGCCATATAGCCGCGCTATCGTTAGCTCTCATCCAATCAACATAAGATTTAGTTGCAAGAATAAACAAGTTCTTAACTCTTCTCCCAACATGAGCAACATCAGCCTTAACCGCTGATACATTACGAAGGAACTTCACTTCTGTTGGCCCAAACAGAACGTGATAACCCGCGTCGACCGTGTTGGTCACAGAGAAGAGGTTCTTCTTCATGTCCGGTACATGATACACACTCCTTAATGTGAGTAGCCCCTTATCACTACCCAAAGACACAACTCCCTCCTTCTCTACTGCATAAACAGTGTTATCAGCAGTTATAATAACTTCATTACCTGAGTAAGCTTGCAAGGAGGAGAACTTCGACTTGTCTCCGGTGAGGTGATGACCATACCCGGAGTCCACGATCCATGCGTCGTTGAAGTCCACAACAGACAAGGCAAGAACACAAGTGCCCGTCATGAAGGATCCACCCTATCCAGCTTCCTCACTCTTAGAGCAAGCTTCCTCCTTGCCTGCAGCATGCCCAGGCTGCAGCTTGACCTTGCAGTCCCGCTTAAAGTGTCCTCGCTGATGACATCTGTAGCACTTCAGGTTCTTCTTCCAGTCCTTCTTAGGAGCAGTGCTCCTCTCTGCCTGATAAGAAGTTGAAGGCTCATTCTAGGCTGCGACTTGCTTCTTCTTCCCTTCCCATCTCTTCTTCTTCTTGCCCGTGAAGAGTGCTTCACTGCTCTCCTCAGAGATAGTGACTCCAGCCATCTGCCTTGCCAAGCTTTCCTGTGAAGCAAGCAGATTGTCAAGCTCCAGCAAAGATGATTGAGTAGCCCAGCCTTGAACTGATGTCACAAAAGCAACATACTCCTCCTACAAGCCGTGTATTATGTGCCTTTTCAACTTGGACTCAGAGATAGGCTCATTAGGATCAAGCGCTGATATCTCTGCACACAGACTCTTCATCTTCAAGAAGTATTTAGAGATAGTCAGGTCTCCTTGAGTTGTCCTGGCCAACTCATTCTCCAAGAATTGTAGCCTTGCTACATTCTTCTTTTTGAACAACTCATCAATGGTTGTCCAAATATCAGCAGTTGATTCACATCCAATGATGTGATCAAACAACTCCAGTGAAACAGCTCTCTTGAGAACAAACTCCGCCTTAGCATTGGTTTTTCTCCAGAGCCTCACCTGCTCAGCAGTTCCGAAAGCAGCAGTCACTTCCTGTCTGTCGTCACCACCGACGACCTCCCATAGCTCCTCACCAAGAAGAAAGCTCTTCATACACGACTTCCACTTCTTGAAGTTAGTCGAGGTCAAGAGTTTAATACCAAGACCCCTTGCATAGCTCCATTCCATTGCAACAACCGTTGGAAAAGCTTACAAGAAGCACAAAGCAACAACAGAGCAACAACACTAGTTGTCCACCGCTCAAGTTGATCACTGCTCAATCAACTGAACCTCCCTTTGATATCATGTTAATTTTTCTCAAAGTGGTCAACAAGATAGCCTAAAGCCAAATGAATATTCTCAGAACTATCCAGTTAACACTTTGATCTAGCGGAAGCCCAAAGAGCAAGCTTAACACCACATGCAAATGGAAGAACAAGCAAATCATATTTTCATTAACTTCTTTACAAGGCGATGTATACGTTGCGAGACATGATTTTGCTAGTACAATAGCTACAAACAGAAAGCTCAAACCACAAGCCGAGCGGATAATAATAGAAACTGCTGAGACCGCTAAGTCTGCCAAGATTACTGAAGCCGCCCAAACTGCTGCAACGCGGCGAATAGAACACGGAGTCCGCCTGAGACCGCGAGGTCGGGCGGACACACCCTTATTTGCTGCCTGTTGAGGAACTGAAGAACAGACTGCCTACCCACCTGAGATCGACGGACAGGTTATTGGAACTTGGACAAGCTGATGCAGAGGACCACTGACAAGCCGCAGAAGTAACCAGCTGAGACCACAGAGACTGCACACTTCCAAGTACTTGACCTAAGTCAAAGCCAAACTCCTGGCTCCTTGAAGCTAGCCGCACAACCTGCACACAGCAAAATGTCAGCTCTACTCAACCCACGCGGACAGAGAAGTTCAGACCGCAGCAATTGACCAAGCCCTACTTACTGTTCACTCAGTTACTGTAGACGTGCTGGGGGGGGGGTCTATTTATAGGCGAGGTGAGGAGTGTGGTAACCACCCTAGTGAATAGAAACATTGCCCCAGACAGTGCGATAACACAACCCAGTCCGCCAAGTCAGCACAGACTTGACCATACCTCCAGGAGCCAGAACAGAAAAGTCCATTCCGCCTCTATGCGGACTCACATGCTGCCGACCTGCCTATCACTGGCACAAAACCAGTCCGCCCAAGGCAAACAGAGCTAGACCACCACCCAATACAACACGCGGACACCCCCGCAACATAAGCTGCAACAGCCTGCAATACCATATCACGCGGACTCAGGAGATATTCCGCAGAGCTCGGCAAACAACGCCACCCCGTCGAGTCCACGACCAACAGGCAGTCCGCCTGGTCAACAGCAGACTCTTCGGACACTGCAGACACAGAGAACTTGTCATAGCAAATGATCAAGTCCAGTAGCCCACCAAGCACTGGCGCGAGCATGGAGGACACAAAAGCTCCAGACCGCCAACCATCAGGACAGTCCGCCCAAGGATGGATAACATCCACTTCATCATGGATAGCTAGGCAAGAAGCAAGGCACTGTCCACACAGATGCGGCCTCCGCGGACGCCAAAGCACGAAAAAGGGCAGAGTCCGCAAGCTCTACCCGAACAGCTCTCCACAAAGGTCACCTGTCGGACTCGAACACCAGTCCGCGCAGTCCTCTACAACAGAACATCGCCTGCTGTACCAACAGAGCTCGGCAAGGGCCACAACCAAATACCAAGGCCAGTCTGCAATAGAGGACACCACGGACTCGTCAGTCTGCAAGCCTCCCGCAGATAAGGCACACAACCTGTTGGTTAGCACAAGCTTGCAACACACAAGGCCGCTGAACAGAGCACAGCCTACAACCCGCAAACCTCTGTCCGCTAAGGCCGCTCAAGCCGCTTCTCAATCAGCCAAGCCACCAAGACAGCCAACACCCTGTCCGCAGACAGCAGTCCGCCCAGGCTGCGGACTTAGTCCGCACAGGCCGCTCAGACCACAGGCTCCTCAATCAGCAAGCCACCAAGACATCCACCACCCAGGCTGTAGTCAGCAGTCCGCCCAGGCCGTGGACTCAGTCCCTACAGGCTGCTTAGACTGCCCGGCTTGCCCATCACCCACTTCCACTTCATAAATTTCAACAGATTCGGTAGAAAGTTTGGCAAAGTTATATGTTGAACAGATTGCACGGCTACATGGTGTTCCTCGGAACATAGTGAGCGATCGAGATGGGCGATTTACTTCGAATGATTGGAGGCTGGTCCATCAGCTGTTTGGCACAAAGTTGATGTTTAGTACGACCTTTCATCCCCAAACAGATGTCCAAATTGTAAAGACCAACAGAACGATGGAGGATATGCTCCGGATGTGCGCCCTAGACTTTGGGAAGATATGGGAAGATAATCTCTCCATGGTGGAGTTTGCCTACAATAACAGCTACCAAGCGAGCATTGGTATGGCACCGTATGAAGCTCTTTATGGACGGAAATGTCGTACTCCTTTGGCTTAGGTCAAAGCAGGAGAATCCAAGTTGTATAGGCATAATGAAGTCGATGAAGCGAACTCGGCGATACGCACTCTTCGAGAAAGGCTACTGATTGCTCAAGATCAACAAGCGAAATACTATAACGCCAAGCACCGAAATGTGGAGTTTGCGGTGGGCGACTGGGTATACTTGAAGATCAAACCCTTCAAAGGCGTATCCATGATTCAACGTTTGAAAAAGTTGAGTCCACGGTACCTTGGTCCATTTGAAGTGGTGGAGCGAGTCGGGGAAGCTGTATATGGGCTAGCTCTGCCGGCAGACTTGAGTGGATTACATGATTTGTTTCACATCTCAGTACTGCAGAAAGCCGTGAAGGATCCAGCTCAAGTGATCGAGAATGTTCGTGTGCCGGTGGAGTATGGGCTAAAGACGAAGGTTAGGCCCATTCAGATCGAGGATCGTGCCGAGAAACTGTTGCGAACAAGATGGTCGGGATGGTCAAAGTCCGGTGGGACAATTGCGGCCGTGAAGAACTCACATGGGAGCGAGAGCAGACCATACGAGCTGAGTTTCCCGAGCACTTTGTATAACTGTTATGCAGTGTATATCGAGTTATAATGAACGTTTGTGAAATAAAATCCTTCTTTGTGAGTCCTTACCTTATGCAAATTTCGGGGACAAAAAATTAGGAGGGGAGGGTTGTAATACCCTAAATCCCAGAATTTGGAAAAATTGGGTGACATGGTGTAACGTCCAGTTTCGCGCTAGGCCCCCATGCGAGTTTTGAGTCAGGAGGGAAGGCTTGAGTTCAGGAAAGTGGAGGAAAAAGGGCGGCACTTGTGAACTGGAGAAGTGAGTCCAGAGCAGGTTACACGCCCTGGGACACGGGCCTGACCCAGGGGCGTGACTGAAGGCACTCGAGTAGCTGCAAAGGTTACTCGAGTAGTTTCAAAATACTCGAGTAAAATGGGTTACACGCCTTGGGTTACGGGCATGACCCAGGGGCGTGACTGAAGGCACTCGAGTAGCTGCAAAGGTTACTTGAGTAGTTTCCAAATACTCGAGTAAAATGGGTTACACGCCCTGGGTCACGGGCGTGACCCAGGGGCGTGACTGAAGGTACTCGAGTAGCGGCTGAGGTTACTCGAGTAGTTTTCAAAGTACTCGAGTAAAGTGGGTTACACGCCCTGGGTCATGGGCGTGACCCAGGGGCGTGACTTAAGGTACTCGAGTAGGTGCCCAAGGTACTCGAGTAGTTGGTTGGTTCTCGAGTGAGAGGGTTACACGCCCTATGTCACGGGCGTGACCATGGGCGTGACCATGGGCGTGACCATGGGCGTGACCTCCGTTCGACGAATTTAAGTGAGTTCGACGAATTCTCGATAGTTGAGTTCGACAATTTAGGTGTCACACCCCATGTCACGGGCGTGACTTGACTGATACGGGCGTGTACGTCTTATACGCCGTAATAGATCGAACCTACAGTGTAACTGCCTGTAACGCTTCGCCCGAGCGGTACACGGGTAAGGACACGGGCGCGTCCCTACCTGTATCACATTATATATATAAGGAACAATGGAAGAACCCTAGCCATTTCACTCTTCTTCCCATCCATATTTTTCTGAGAGAAGTCCTGTGGAGAAGGAGAGGTTGCTGGGGGAAGATCTAGGGAAGGAGATACGCCATCGCCATAAAGGAGAGGATGCCGCCACGAAGAATCACAAGGTCTATGGCCGGAAATGGAACCGCTGGAAATGAGGTGAGTTTTCTACCCTCTCCCTTGGTGCTAGATCTATCATTATTTTCCTAGGCGAGATATCGACTCAAGAGAGTCTTGATGGAGAGGAGGAGTTTTCTAGGAAAGGCCATGCTAGGACTTGTGTCCTAGGTTTTAGATCTCTTCAACCACTCCCTTCTTCTATGTGATGATAGGGGATGGTTTCGTGAAGGGTATTGACCTCTTGAGGTTGAATAAGGGAGGAGGTTTTTTGGAATGACTTGGGAAGATCACCTTGATGAGAAAGATGAACCGATGCCGTTCATTCCGCCTTAAGATCCGTGCACAATCTGTATTCTGCGTGCAGCGAACGTCGTGGCCATTTTTTAGGTATGATATGTCCAGATATGGGCTTTTGGCTAAACATGAAAGTTGAAGCCCTTGAAAATACCTTTCCAACGAATGGTTGCACGACTTCAAGCGAAGTCTGTAGCCATGGGAAAGCCTGGAAGAAAATGACATCTGATAAATCCTGCGTGCAGAATCTGTCTGCGCGCAGCGAACTTCGTGGCCATTTTATTTGTGATATGTCCAGATCTGGGCTTTCAACTAAACACAAAAGTTGAATCTCTTGAAAATACCTTTCCAACGAATGGTTGCACAACTTTAGGTGAAGTTTGTAGACATGGGAAAGCCTGGACGAAAATGACATCCGATAAATCCTGCATGCAGAATTGTGTTCGTGCGCAGCGGACTTTGAAGCCAAATTCAAATAGGATACATTAAAATCTGGGTTGTGAGCTGAATATGAACGTTGTAACCCACGGAAAGACCCTTCCATAGAGGGGTTACACGTCTTCGCCGGATTCTTGTAGGCTCGGGAATCTCCGGTTGAATTTGCTGTCCAGATTTAATCTGCACTTAAAATTCTGGGTTTTTATATAATATGGATTTGGGTTCGGTGAAATCGATGTTGCAAATTAGCTTGACGTTTTTGATGAAATATTTTATAATTAACCACTGTAATGCTATGAATGATGAATCTTGTTAATTAGATTTCATACAACTAATTGTGAAGCCTGTCAAAGCGTGAAGGCTGAATGCAGGACTCCCGGTGGTTTATTGCGGTCATTGCCCATCCCCGACTGAGAATTTGAGGATATCTCCATGGACTTCATCCATGGGCTACCTCGCTCCCTCTCCGGGAATAACTCAGTGTGGGTTATTGTTGATCGACTGACAAAGGTGGCCCGGTTCATTCCAATGAAGAAAGAAGCACACGTGGACGTTTTGGTATGCCTCTTTGTGGAGCAATTCGTACGGTATCATGGCGTGCCCAAGACAATTATTTCGGATCGGGATGGCCGGTTTACTTCCAAGGAGTGGAAAGCGGTGCAGACGTATTTGGGCTCGCGCCTAAACTTTAACACAGCGTTTCAACCTCAGACGGACGGGCAGTCTGAGCGGACCATCAGAATACTGGAAGATTTATTAAGGTTATGTGTGCTGGACAGAGGAGAGCCATGGTAAAGGCTCTTGCCACTAGTGGAATTCTCCTATAATAATAGCCATCAGGCGAGCATCGGCATGGCGCCCCATGAAGCCCTTTATGGAAGAAGGTGCAGGACTCTCTTGTCTTGGGTGCAGGATGAAGATCCAAAGACATTGAGAAATGAATATATAAATGATACTGATGCGGCGGTCAGATTGATACGGGATCGCATGTTGGAGGCTCAAAGTTGGCAGGCGAAGTATTACAATGCAAAGCACCAGATGGTGGAGTTCCAAATGGGTGATAAAGTGTTTCTCAAGATTCGGCCGATGCATGGAGTGTCGTGGGTGCGTGGAGTGAAAAAACTCAGCCCAAGGTATGTTGGGCCTTATACTATACTGGAATGGATTGGCCCATTTGCCTATCGGTTGGATTTACCACCAGAACTAGAGAATCTCCATGACGTGTTCCATGTGTCGTCGCTTCGAAAGGCGTTGTTGCGGCCCGATCAATATATTCCCACTACTGATGGTGCAGTGGCGTCGGACAGGTTCGCGCGACGAGAGCCGGTGCGGATTGTGGACAACGAGACAAGAACATTACGCCGCAAAAGTGTTCCCTTGGTGAAGGTATAATGGTCCAATCATGGGAAGGAGGAGTTTACCTGGGAGCCGGTGGACTTGATGCAAAAACGCTACCCGTGATTATTTCCTCCAGGTAATTTTGTTTTAAGGCATATTTATTTTCTGTATGCTTGTCTTCCCCATAGCCCTAGCCTGATTTCGGGGATGAAAACTTTTATTTTGTTTATAGGATTTGTAACGTCCAAATTCGCGCTAGGCCCCCATGCGAGTTTTGAGTCAGGAGGGCAGGCTTGAGTTCAGGAAAGTGGAGGAAAAAGGGCGGCACTTGTGAACTGGAGAAGTGAGTCCAGAGCAGGTTGCACGCCTTGGGTCACGGGCATGACCCAGGGGCGTGACTGAAGGCACTCAAGTAGCTGCAAAGGTTACTCGAGTAGTTTCAAAATACTCAAGTAAAATGAGTTACACGCCCTGGGTCACGGGCGTGACCCAGGGGCGTGACTGAAGGCACTCGAGTAGCTGCAAAGGTTACTCGAGTAGTTTCAAAATACTCGAGTAAAATGGGTTACACGCCCTGGGTCACGGGCATGACCCAGGGGCGTGACTGAAGGTACTCGAGTAGCAGCTGAGGTTACTCGAGTAGTTTTCAAAGTACTCGAGTAAAGTGGGTTACACACCCTGGGTCACGGGCGTGACCCAGGGGCGTGACTTAAGGTACTCGAGTAGGTGCCCAAGGTACTCGAGTAGGTGGTTGGTTCTCGAGTGAGAGGGTTACACGCCCTATGTCACGGGCGTGACCATGGGCGTGACCTCCGTTCGACAAATTTAAGTGAGTTCGACGAATTCTCGATAGTTGAGTTCGACGATTTAGGTGTCACGCCGCATGTCACGGGCGTGACTTGACTGACACAGGCGTGTACGTCCTATACGACATTATAGATCGAACCGACAACGTAACCGCCTGTAACGCTTCGCCCGAGTGGGACACGGGTAAGGACACGGGCGTGTCCCTACCCGTGTCACATTATATATATACGGAATAGTGGAAAAACCCAAGCCATTTCACTCTTCTTCCCAGCCATATTTTTCTGAGATAAGTCCTGTGGAGAAGGAGAGGTTGCTGGAGGAAGATCTAGGGAAGGAGATACGCCATCGCCATAAAGGAGAGGATGCCGCCGCGAAGAATCACAAGGTCTATGGCCGGAAATGGAACCGCTGGAAATGAGGTGAGTTTCCTACCCTCTCCCTTAGTGTTAGATCTATAGTTATTTTCCTAGGCGAGATATCGACTCAAGAGAGTCTTGATGGAGAGGAGGAGTTTTCTAGGAAAGGCCATGCTATGACTTGTGTACTAGGTTTTAGATCTCTTCAACCACTCCCTTCCTCTATGTGGCGATAGGGGATGGTTTCATGAAGGGTATTGGCCTCTTGAGGTTGAATAAGGGAGGAGGTTTTCTGGAATTACTTGGGAAGATCGCCTTGAGGAGGAAGATGAACCGATGACGTTCATTCCGCCTTAAGATGCGTGCAGAATCTGTACTCTGCGCGCAGCGAACTTCGTGGCCATTATTAGTTATGATATGTCCAGATCTGGGCTTTTGACTAAACACAAAAGTTGAAGCCCGTGAAAATACCTTTCCAACGAATGGTTGCACGACTTCAGGCGAAGTCTGTATCCCCGGGAAAGCCTGGACAAAAGTGACATCCGATAAATCCTGCATGCAGAATTGTGTTCTGTGCGCAGCAGACTTTGAAGCCAAATTCAAATATGATACATTCAAATCTGGGTTGTGGGCTGAATACAAACGTTGTAACCCATGGAAATACCTTTCCATCGAGGGGTTACACGTCTTTGTCGGATTCTTGTAGCCTCGGGAATCTCCGGTTGAAGTTGCTGTCCAGATTCAATCTGCACTTAAAATTCTGGGTTTTTATATAATATGGATTTGGGTTCGGTGAAATCGATGTTGCAAATTAGCTTGAGGTTTTTGATGAAATATTTCATAATTAACCACCGTAATGCTATGAATGATGAATCTTATTCATTAGATTTCATACAACTAATTATGAAGCTATCCTTATTGAATGAATTGACTTGATAGAATTTGGTAAGTTTTTATAGATGCATATCTTGTTATATGATGTTGGAAGCAGATTTCTTATAATCGAATTGCGATGCAAGATTACTTGAACGGAATGACTTGATAGAAATTTGTAGATTATTACATGCGAATCATATATGTATTATGTTGGGATCATTTGGGATGTCTTATGGGATGATAAGTTATGGCCATGTGTATGTTCGATTGATGAATGAAATTTAGTAGTCCAATATTTAGAGTGTCGGCTCCCTATGGGTAGTATTGGGAAGGGATGTAAGTGCGGTGTTGACCGTCGCAAGCTTGGATAGCTTGAGATGAGACAAACAGACGGTTGGGATTGGTCCTCGGTGTTCACGTCCCGGGGCTCCTTCCGTGCCAGGTGGATGGTTGGGCTTGGTCCTCGTGCCTTCATCCGAGGCTTCTTTCATGCCACGATGATGTGGAATTTGCATGTGGTGTGAGTCGACACGCGGTGTTGTAATCCTGGGTTAAGGATAATGTGGCAGGTCTACGGGCTCGCCAGTCGTCACACCGACGGGAGTCGACAGTTAGACTTTGGGCGGTTGGGCTTGGTCCTCGGTGTTCATGTCCCAGGGCTCCTTTGGTGCCAGGTGAACGGTTGGGCTTGGTCCTCGTGCTCACTCCGAGGCTCCTTTCGGGTCACACAAGGTCAGTTCGGGGCTTGGTCCTCGGTGCACATCTACCCGAGGCTCCCGCTGGGCCATAGTACGCATGGGCTCCGCTGTTGTGTTCTTAGCACTGAAGCGTACGAAGGCCTAGGTGAAGTAGTGTGGATACCCGCCTACTAGTAGAGACGCCCGCTCTACTGTCACTGCCTGGCCACGGAGGCTGATGCCTGATAAGTTAGCTACCTACTCGAAAAGTGGGAACTAATGGTCTATGTCGACATAGCGGTTGCATAGCGTATGCATGGGTGAGTCATTGCATAGCATACATATCATTTCATATCATTACACAACAAGATCCTCATCATATAAGTTTGTATGGGCACTCTTATACGATGAGTTACTTTATGCAAATCGACCCTTAACTTATAAGATTGTGTGGGCATCCTTATAAGTTAAGTTACTTACCCGCTGTAGTTTTCTTACATTTGATGTTATACTAGCTCTTGTAGAATTGTTAGTTTATACATTGATAGCTCTTGTAGAACTGCTAATTTGTACATTAATACTCATGTACCTTGCCACCTTCTTGTACCTTTTTCTTACTTATTATATATTGTACTATTGTTCCTTTTTCCCCGCCCGGTGCCGAGGAGTCGCCGGGGGAGCGGATGTGAAACCACTTAGTCGTTTCGACTAACGGTTGCTACATCTACCTTTTTAGGAGGCCACCCCGCAGGTAGAGTAGCGGCAGGCGTTGCAGCAGGACAGCCAGGCCAGCACGACAGGGCCTGAGGGGACGGTATCGTCGCTACCGCCGATTACTGATGTTAGTATTTTGATACTCTGATGTAGCCCGTTTGGGCAATGTTTAGCTGTACTCTGATATGTTGTATAAGCATGTTTTATCTTCTCCTTTATTGATGTATTTGGACTATATGCTTAGTGTGGATTTGACTTATCTTACTTCTTATACTTGGTTGGGTTGGCATGTATTATTGATATTGTTGGAGCCGGCGGAATAAGCGTCTTGTGGTACAGGTTAGCCCGTGTGCTAATGCTACCTCATGGCGGCTGTTCCGGGCATAAGACTCCCCCTTTGTGCCATGTTTTGGGATCCAGGAGGGGGGGGGGGGGGGGGTCTTACACACGGCCTGTGACACAGGCGTGTCATAGGGCATGTCCTTCGCGAGTGAGCAGTCGACGAGTGGTCGACAAAACTTAGGTTGACGATCGTCGAGTGCAGAGTACACGGCCTGTGACACGGGCGTGTCACAGGGCGTGTCCTCACGGGTCGACAAATTTCAGCTAGACGAAGTTGAGCTGGGACATGTCTAGTGTCGTGTATGGGCACACGGCCTGGGACATGGGCGTGTCATAGGCCGTGTCCTTCTCGGGTTGATCTCGATTTTGTGCAGCCTGAAGAACACGGCTATAGACACGGGTGTGTCTGAAGGCATGTAAGGTGACACGGCCCGTGACACGGGCGTGTCACATGGGCGTGCATGGGATTGGATAAGTCGGTTGAGTGCCGCTTGAGGTACATGGCCTGGGACACGGGCGTGTCACAGGCCGTGTCAGGCAAAAAATATGATTTTTTGGCAAAATCATAGTTGTCCATTTCTTCAGCTGTGATCCAAGGGCTGAGGTGCCTCCCTGTTTCCTTATGGCCGTGGATGAGAAGGGAATTCTCATTTGTCATTTTGCCTTCATCTTGCTAAAGTCCTAGAGAGAGAAAGAGAGGAAGAAGGAGGAGGAGGAAGAGGAGTTGGCCACCGGCGGTGCTGCGGAGTTCCGACAAGAGATCCGAGGCCAGTGTTGCGGAGGAAAAGCCGTTGCGGTTCTTTCCAGCCAGCTAGGAGATCATGGCGCCGAAGCGGTCTTCGAGGGTAATGACTTTTCTTCCTAGCCATGTGAAGGCTTCCTTTTTGGCATATGCATATGATTCCCCCACCAGAGGGTGGCATGTTATGGGAGTCTCTTGGGTTGATTCATGGAATCCTCAATCAGTTGGCATATAGATCCAGAAAAGGAGTACGGAATAGGCATGCCGTGTGAAGCCCATCTGGACAGGTTCGTCTGGATTGGTGATGTTGCATATACGCATCGGAGAAGACTCTGTGATAAACGTGTAGTTCAAGTAGTCAACGGGTTAGACCTACGAAGGGCAGTAGCATGAAGTACTGGAGTGGTAGTCCAGGAAAATACCCGTATAATGCTTGTGCTATTGGGTTGTACCTGCGAGGGTAGTAGTAGGAAGTACTTGCATGGTAAGCTAGGAAATACCCTTGATGCTTGGAATGCTTGGTGGGTTGTGCCTGTGAAGGGGAGTAGCAGGAAGTACTGGCTTGGCAGTCCAGGAAAATACCCTCAAGTGATGTATGGTTAAGCCTAGGGATGGAAAGTGAGTTCTGTCGCTAACACGAGGCGTGGATCCTAGGTAACCAATGAATGTGAAGCCCGTCCTGTTAGAATGGGCTGGTTATATGTGCAATAATGAGTTCACCTAAAGGAAACATGCATGGTGAAACCGACCCGCGCCTTTTATGTAGCCGCGAGTACGCCGTACTCGGTGATGGCAAGGCGACTTGAACAACGGGGGGTGGATGATCCGACCTGCGCTATGTCCGTCCGATGTGAGACCTGAAAGTGCGGTCTGTTGGAGCGTATAGCAAGTGTCTTAGGCCTGCGCGCCATGACACAATGGGGGGCTACAGGCCAATCCTGGTGCATTAAGACTAAAGTCTCTAGCTGCACTCCATGGAGTAAAATGCTCAATAGTTACTGTTTAGTTGCGACCCTAATACGGTGGTGGGACCCTGGTTCGCCGGTACACCAAGAATGTGCCCTGAGTGCACGGATCATCGGGCCGCGTGGCTGACGGTTGTGATGGCATGTATGTGCGTGAGAGCACAATGTATGATATACATATTTGCCTGTGAAATGCAACGCCTGCAGGGATGGAATACCACCGCCCCGGGAAAGGGGTGGGGTCGTTATAATTTGGTCAGCTGAATGCTGACTGTTGCCTGTTTGCCACCGTTGGGTAGGCTATCCCTGTGCAGGTGCTAGAGAGCCAAGCGGGACGCATAAAGGCTGAGGTTCCTGCTGCTGCTGCTGCTTCTACTACTATCACTCGAAGGCTTAATGAAAATACTATGTTTGATTATACGTGGCCGGCCTGCGCGCCAAAGTTTGAGGCCACTATTGTGTAAAGCCCTGTAAGGCCATAAGGCCAGTTGACTTTGTATTTGCTACGATTCCTGTTTATATAAATGTGGAGCTTTTATATGATGGACATTCATGTGTGTAAGTTCATCTTTGTATTATAGGCTTCAGCTATAATGCAATGAGTTAGGATGCACAACTCTGGTATCACCACGTGACATCCCCACCCGTTTTATGGTATATGCTATGGGGCCCCGGCCGGACCTTCTAATATATACCTGTGAACGGATGGAGTCATTACAGGTTTCACACTTGGCACCAACTCAATAGCGAAGTCAATCTCCCTCTTTATGTCCTTCTCTAACGAATGAGTAGTATTAACCAACACTTGAAATCCTTGGTTCTTCGGACTTGAGAGAAGTAACCTCAGCTCATCATGTAGTCCCTCGTAGAAACTATTGGTGTAACGTTCTTCGTCAGAAAAAGTAGATCCTACATAACGTCCCAAACTGGGAAACTCATGCAAGTAGTCATCCATGCTACCTTTGCCCCGAGTCAAATGCGTGAACTCATTTTCCATGGCAATCTGTTGCGACGACGACAGTTGCTTTGACCAGAACAATCTCAAAAAATCCTCCATCGAGATATCTGATATTCGTCTGCACGTGAAGTGGTGTAACTCCAACTCATCCCACCAAATCCGAGCCTCTCCTTTCAATAGTAAAGCAGCCAAGGTGACCTTCTATCCCTCCTCTATCTCTATTGCCCTCAATATCCTCTTGACTCGCGAAAGCCAGTCCTCTAACTGCATCGGGGATCCCGCACACGTAAATGTAGGAGGACTAAAACTCATGAATTGCTTCAGCTGCAGTTCAGTCGCTCGCTTAACAACCAAAGTCTCAGCAGGCACTTGCCTAGCAGCTATAGGCTCGGCTACACTAACCTGTACTGGCACTATTGCAGGTAGCACCTTCCCAGTCAGTTGTGCATTAATCATTGCAAACACTGACTCAACAACTAAGCGTACTGTTTCAACAGAAGGAGGAGGTGTGGGCATATTAGCTGGTGCCACACTCTCAACAGAACGTTGGGTTTCAGACTTCCCGCACCACTTCTAGTCACCTATAAGTGTAAAATACACAATATAGCTACTACTCAAAAGAAAACAATGACTATTAGGAACACGCAGGTTTCTCAAACATGTGTATTTTCATTCCTAAGCGGACATTCTTAAGTTCATTTTTGTTATAACGGTAAGCACAGACATGTGCTCGCCACCCCTCAAATGAATTCGACTGCGAATTTGTAGGAGGAAGACCGAGACAAGCTGATACCAAAAATATAACACCTCCATCCGTCACATGAAATATAACAGAGGGTCCGACCGGGGCCCCGTGCCATATCCCACAGACAGTCGGCGGATTTACATGTTGTTGAAGCTTGTAGAGATTGGGCAGTTTGATTTATAGCCACCACGATCAGATTGTCTCCCCGGTCTAGCAGTTTGGCTCAGCGCTCTGATATCTCCTTGTTGTGGCAGTCTGGTTTTGCGGTCTGTTGGTTAGCCGCAGAAGCTGAATGATGGTTACCTATAGCAGCGGTCTGAATGAAACCACAGTGGTCTGGATGAAGCTGTAGTGGTCTGGATGATGCCATAGCAACTGAATGTTGATCAGACGTAGCAGCAGTTTGGATGAATCTGCAGTGGTTTAGATGAAGACACAACGGTCTGGGTGAAGCCGCAACAACAGATAGATGGATAACCGTGACTGAGGTCTAGTGGCTCCCTCAATTGCGGTCTGGCAGCCTATTCCAGCGGTCTTTCCTGACGGTTTGGCGAATTTCCTAAGTTTTAGCTTGGTGTAATGTTATTCAATGTATAGTGGGTGGTTTGACCATGTCAAACCGCTTAGGCCACCTGACTTTTATTTAGTCTCACATCGATTGTTGTATTCTCTCATCTCCCTTAATTTCTATAAATAAGGCAGCATACCTATGTAATAGTTATCTTTTTGGAGCAATAAAATTTGCAGTTTAGTTTATTTACCTCTTGACTGTTTTCTCGCTCATTTTTCACATGGTATCAGAGGCAATCGATCCTTTGATCCAATTAGATTGTGGTTTGTTTGTTCAAATGCGCCGTCCTCTTCCGGTTTGCTTCCCGTGCGGCTACTTCCGGTTTACTTCCTGAGCCGGCTTCTTCCTATTCACTTATCCCTTCCCCCCTTGCTTGTTTCTCTCCTGTGATCTCTTCTTTGCACGTGTTTTATTTGCACGGCCATTGTTGCTACCTGCTCTGCCTTGCTCTTTCTTCCTTGCGGCTGCTTGTTTGTGCGACCTTTTTGGGTTTCTTGCCGCGTCTCTTCTTTGCCAGTCGCTGGTTTTGCGACTTGGTTTGCTTCTTTGCGGTTTACTGTGTGGCTTGTTTTGTTTAGGTCACCTTCTTTTGTTAGTCGCTCTTCTATGCGGCTTGTTCTGTTCGCATAGAATCTTGCATGTTCATGCTTTATTCTCTCATTTCTTCCCGCGAGTTGTTTCTTCCAGCAGGCTCTGCATTTTGGTCGAGGCTTATTCCTAGCCGCTGGTGTGTTGTCACTGTGACCATGCGATCTTTTTCCTCTTCTCGCAGGGGTTATTGCCTCTACTCGTGTGGTCTCTTCTTGCTTTGCTCCTGTTTGGTGGTAGATATTGTGTTGTCATTTTTTGTCTTGTCTCTTAAACCATGCAGTTTGTAGTTGTTTTCTATGGCCACCCCATCTTCCTCTTCTTCTCTCGCTACTTCTGTTGCTGCTCAGTTGACCACTACCGGAAGGTGGTTTATTGATTCTGGTGCCACTAATCATATGACGTGGAATTCTCGTCTTTTTATTGTCATGACAAGAGTAATCGTTTGCCTCCGATTCTTATTGTGGATGGTTCCCCGTCTCTGGTTAGTGGGTCTGGCACAATACATGTTACTCCCTCTCTTAAGCTTCAGGACACTCTTTATGTCCCGAGTGTTCCGTGCAATCACCTTTTTGTCACTACTCTATACAAATATTTGAACTGTGAAGCTGTTTTTACTGCTTCTACCTGTGTGTTTTGGGTCCCTTACTCCCATGAGATGATTGCTACTGGGACCACAAGCGGTGAGTTGTTCTACCTTGATACTGCTTAGGCATTTTCATCCTCCTATTTACTTCAGTGGCATCTTTGCCTTGGGCATCCAACTCCCCGAATTCTTTATCAGCTTCTACCCGATTTACCTCACGAAGATTCCTCCCTTAATTGTGAGGCATGATAATTTGGCAAACATCACCGCTCTACGTTTCCCGCTAAAAATGGATGCAGTTCATCTCATCCATTTGATCTTGTTCATTCAGATATTTGGGGTCCTGCCCCCTTCTAACTATTGGGAGAGGTACCATGTATTTTGTTACCTTTATTGATGATTTCTCTCTGTGTATGTGGTTTTACTTGTTATATGACCGCTCTGAAATATTTTCTATTTTCTCTGCATTCTATAATGAGATTCACAAACAATTTGATATTCCCGTTAAAATTCTTCGCACTGATAATGCAAAGGAGTATCTTAGTCATCAGTTCACGTCATTCTGTTTGAATCAAGGCATTGTCCATCAAACAACTTGCCCTTACACTTCTTAACAGAATGGCATTGTTGAGCATAAAAATCATCATCTTATGGATGTGGCTCATAGCCTTCTCACTTATATGCATGTTCTTCGGTCTTATTGGGGTCATGCTATTCTTCTCTCTTATTTTCTTATTAATCGAGTTCCGTCTTCGGTTCTCGGTTGCAAGACTCCATTTTCTATCTCGTATCCTGATAGGACTCTATTTTCTTTATCTCCTCGTGTCTTTGGATGCACAACATTTGTTCACTCACCTTCTTATGGTCATGACAAAATCTCTCCTCGTTCTATTAAGTGCATTTTTCTGGGTTATTGCCCGACACAAAAACGATACCGGTATTTTGATCATGTTCTCCGAAAACAATATGTTTCAGTAGCTGTCACTTTCTTTGAGGATGTTCCATTCTTTTCTTCTCCCTATATTCTCCCTTCTTCTAACTATTCTGCTTCTTCTCCTTTGGTGTCGACACCTCTTCCAGTGCCTGCACCTATTCATTCTCCTTTTATTTCTGATTCACCTACTGTCTCTGATTCTTCTCCTGAGCTGCTGCCACCAGCTCTTGGGCCAGCAATCCCTTCTTCGAATGGTACTGATACTGTAGACCAGATAGACCTTGATCTTCCAATTGCTCTTCGTAAAGGAGTTCGGTCATGCACTCAACATCCTCTTCATGATGTGGTTTCTTATGCACGATTGTCTCCTTCGTCTCAGAGCTTTGCTCTTGCTTTATCGACAAATATTGTTCCATCTTCCTATAAAGATGCTCTTATTATTTCTCATTGGAAATCTGTTATGGATGAAGAGATGAACACTCTCACTGAACGGGGTACTTGCACTCTTGTTCCCACCCCTCTATGAGCTGATTTGTTTGGTTGTCGCTAGGTCTTTGTCATCAAATTTCTTCCCGATGGTACTATTGATCGTTACAAAGCCCGGCTTGTTGCCAAAGGGTTTACACAAACCTACGGTGTGGATTTCTTTGATATTTTCTCTCTTGCTGCTCAGATTACAACAATCTGTGTTCTATTTTCGGTGGTTGTCAATAAGGACTGGGAAATGTCTCAGTTGGATGTGAAGAATGTCTTTCTTTTTGGGGATTTGCAAGAAACAGTCAATAGGAACCTCCTGGGTATGTTGCTCCGGGGTAGTCTCGGGTTTGTAAACTGTGAGAGGCAATTTATGGTCTTAAGCAAAGTCTCAGGTCCTGGTTTGATAAGTTTAATGTAGTTATTTATGTGATTGGGTTTGCTTGGAGTGCTGCAGATCATTTTTTGTTCATCCTCAAAACCTCGGCTGGTCTTGTTATTCTTGTGGTTTATGTGATGTAGGCCCCGTCCTAAAAACAAATCCTACACGGACGGCGTGACGACGACTCTCGCAACTCTCAATGCTCTCTAACCCGCACACTTTGAAAATGCAGCCGACACAATGATTTTATTTATCTCTCGCGCTAACATATAGATAGCCGATCTGCAAAAAAAAGAACGGAGAATGGCTATAGGCCAAAATCCTTTTCCGACTAAAGGGAATAATATTGATTCCGACGAGCTTGGAGTTATACCAAAATAGATCCACCAAGAAAAAAATCACGAATTCGAAAAATGGTAGGATCTATCCCAACTAAAACAAAAAAGGGAGGATCGCCACTCCTCTCGAAAGGTCTTCGGAAAACAAAACGAAAATGACAAACTATTAAAAGTAATACCGCAAAAATTAACGATTCAAATTCCATGCAAAAAAATCGTCCACCACAAGAACTAACTAAGAAAAGAAATCTCTTGAGTAGATGGTTTCGTTACCCTGCTTGAAAAAGTAGATCCGAGATGTTTGGATCCACAAGAAACAATCGCTTTCCTTGGACGCGGCGGGAGATGCACCAAGGATGAAGAACTCGTTCGTCTTTCCCGCTTCTCGCCGTAGAAGTTCGCCGTTGGACTCTTTCTTCCTTGCACTTGACTCCTCAAATCAAAGGAGGCCGAAAATTAATAGGTGGTGAAGGAGCCGTGGAGAAAGGCACTTTGGTGGAGGTATTGAAGGAGGGAAAGAGAGGAGGTGAGGGAGGAGATGGGCGGCCGAGAGCTAGGGAGAAGGAGGGCGGCCGAGTGGATGAAGGAGGGAGACCCCTAAGGGGGGGGGGGGGCAATAGAGAGAGGAGAGGAGAGAATTAGGTTTAGGGATTTTTGGTTCTCAATTCATTCATAATCTAAAATGAAAAATACAATAGTCATGACCTTTTATAAGGCTTACATCAAAAAGGCTATGAGCAGCCCAATAACAGTGGCTAAACACACACCAACATGAAAGATGTCAAAAATTAAAAATTAGCTCATAAACTAGCAAACTAAAATTAATATTAATAATAAGTCTTTTTGCGTTTGCGAAGATTGTAGCCATGGGGCTGCGGCGTCGCAAATCCTTGGCCGGTGGATCATCATCTTCATCTTCCGCCAATATCCCGTGATCACCATGAACACCAAGTGTGCCATCGTCGTCATCTTTACCACCAATTAAGCCGTCATGATGGCCGTCGCCATCAATCCTCCCCAGCTCAAAAGGAATCATCACTGATGAGTGGGCGGGAAAGTAACGGCGCAAGAGATCCACATCTAGAAGATCCACCTGTGTAGTAGAGAGCCAAGAGTCGTCCGAAGCAGGACAACCACGCCACCGGATCAAAAACCTGCGAATGTCACCGTCAGGAGTGGGAAACACCGCATCCTGTAAAATCCTGTCAGGCAAGAAATCGGTCTGGGGAACCTTGGAAATGCATTAGGCGAAGAAGAAAAATAAGTTGCATCATCAGTAGGAAACATACCTCCCGGAGAATCCGAAGGAGAGAGCGATCCAGAAACAATCTCACCCCCACCCCATTAGATGATATAGTGGAAATATTAAATGGAGAGACAGAAAGTTCAGGTGGCGGAGCGACATAAAGCGTTAAATCCGAAATGTTAAAAATAGGAGAGATTCCCCAATCAGCGGGTAACTTTAATAAATATTCATTTTCGCCTAGATTCTTCAATACTCGAAAAGGACCGGCTCTCTTATTCACTAATTTCTTTATGGTGCCCGAAGGCAGCCGTTTAGGGATAAGTTGAACCATTACCAAATCACCAATATTCAAGGAGACTGCTCGCCTATGTATGTTAGCATTCAATTGATAAATATCATATTGTTTAGCTAACGTCGTGCCAATGTGCTCATGGAGAGCGTGAACGTGCGAGGCGAAGTCATATGCAAATTGACTGGATTTAAAAGATGGAGGTAACAGAACCAAGTCAAGAGGCACAGACGCCTTATATCCATGCACTATCTCATTCGAAGATAAACCGGTGGACCTATTCTTAGAATTATTGTACACTAATTGAGCATGCGGAAGAATAAGGTCCCACGTACCTTGATGATCACCCACTCAACAACGAAGCAAACCGCCCAAGATACGGTTAACTACTTCCGTTTGCCCATCCGTTTGGGGATGATAGGTCGACAAGAACATAAGTTTAGTGCCCAAGAGCTTCCAAAGTGTTTTCCAGAAATAACTAGTAAATTTAATGTCCCTATCACTCACTATCATTTTGGGGACGCCCCGATGTGCCACAACCTATTTGAAATACAATTTTGCGACATGTGAAGCATCGTTAGTGTTATGACACGTGATAAAATAGGCCATTTTGGAGAAACGATCCACCACGACCAGAATGGAATCATGTTGCCTAAAAGTCAGAGGTAGGCCCAATATAAAGTCCATGCTAACGTCCATCCATGGTACAGACGGGATCGGAAGGGGTGTGTAAAGACCCGCGTTGGTCTTGTTACCCTTTGCTAATTAACATACGCGACAACTCCCTACTATTTTATTGACCATTGGTTTGAGGCCCGGCCAAAAGAATTTGTCCTCTACAAGTGCTATCGTTTTGTCCCGACCGAAATGTCCGCCGAGCCCTCCACTATGTAACTCCCAAATAATAAAATGACGGAATGATGAGCGGGGAATACATAACTGCATATGTTTAAATAAATACTCGTCACGGAAGTAGAATGCCGAGATAGTGGACGGGGAATTGTCCTGAGCGGCGAAGTATATATCCTTAAAGTCCGGGCATTGAGCATATTCATCTTTAATTCTTTCAAATCCTATGACCGTTACCTCCATGGTACATAGTAATAAGGTGACCCGACTAAGAGCGTCCGCCACACGATTTAACGTATCCTTAAGGTGCTTGATAATGAATGTGTACTCCTGTAGGTAGGAGACCCATTTGGCGTGCCGAGGACTGATCTTACTTTGCGAGTTTACGAATTTTAGCGCCCCATGGTCAGACAATGTCACGAATTCTTTCGAAATTAGATAGTGTCGCCAATGTTGGAGACAACGTATTACGACATAGAACTCGCGATCATAATTGAAATAATTTAACTTTGGACTGGCTAATTTTTCGGTAAAATACCCTAGCGGATGTCCCTCCTGGCTTAAAACTCCTCTGATTCCTATGCCCGATGCGTCACAGGATAATTCGAACACATTATTAAAATCCGGCAACTGGAGTAGTGGGGCTTCGGACATCCATTCCTTAATCGTTTGAAAGGCACTAGTGGCCGCTTTTGTCCAACTGAAATCACCCTTCTTCATTCATTCAGTGATTGGTGCCATGATACTACTAAAATTTTGAATGAACCTTCGATAAAACATGGCCAATCCATGGAAACTTCTAACTTCCCAAATATTTTTAGGTTCCAGCCATTCTCTAATAACTTGGACCTTTTTTGGGTCAACATGAATACCTTCGGAACTCACTATGTATCCTAGGAATTCCACGGAAGTCACACCAAACGCGCACATTTTAAGATTAACAAATAAATTTTCTTGGCACAGTGTTGTAAGGATGGCCCTTAGGTGAGTTTCATGATCCATATGCGAGAGGCTAAATACTAATATATCATCGAAATAGACCACTACAAATTTACCCATGTATGGTTTAAATACTTGGGTCATCAATCGTGAGAATGTACTTGGTCCGTTGGTAAGCCCCTCTCCAAGCACTAACCACTCATAGAGTCCATCCTTAGACTTAAATGTCGTTTTCCATTCGTCCCCTTCCCGTATCCTTATTTGATGATAACCGCTTTTAAGATCCAATTTTGAAAATATGGCGGCTCCTGATAGCATATCTAATAAATCGTCCAAACGGGGAATGGGAAACCTATATTTGACAGTTATTTTATTTATGGCCCGATAGTCTACACATAATCTCCAAGATTTATCTTTCTTTGGGACCATAAGGGCAGGGACGGCACACGGGCTCTTACTATGGCGGATAAATCCCTTTGTTAGTAAGTCTGAAATCAAGATTTGTAGCTCGTCATGCGCGGAGGGATTGAGCCGGTAATGGGGAAGGTTAGGCAAAGAGGAGCCTAGGACGAAATCAATTTCGTGTTGTATATCCCTCATGGGTGGCAACTCAGATGGTAAGTCCACCGGATAGACGTCCTTATATTCTTCCAATAACGTTCACAGGGATAACGACAAATTCTCTAAAGAGGGTGAATCTTCCTTAGCTTGGAGGCATACTAGCGCATATATGACGCCATACAAGATGGTCTCGCACTCTAACTCTGTAACATTCCATTTCCAACTAGACCCCTAAGAGTGATTTTTGGCCATGACTAGGTCATAACAAAACCCAAGGAAGCTAAAAGGGCCAAGTGATAGAAGGCCAATGTGAGAATCACCTTGGTCTATCTATGGCACAATCACATCACCAAACTTAGGGTTTGACCTTAGGGCTTCACCATGACTCCATGACCCCACCACAACATCACTAACCTATCAGAGGGTTCACTAGGGCCTTAAGGGTCCATTGGAGTCAACCCAAAGTGGCCAATTTGACCTAGGACCACCATAGGCCTAAATTGGGCAAGGTGCCCTAACAAAGGGCAGTTGACCTCTAATGTGCCCAACCAACCTTGCCCAGGTCTTCCTAGACCTAAAGTGAGGTTAATGGGTCACTAAGGACACATTGGGGTCAGCCCTAGAGTCCAAGTTGACCCAAGTCAACTCTAGCCCTAAAGTGGTCAAAGTGCCCTTACCAAGGGACAAGTGACCTCCAAGATGCCAAGTTAGCCCTATCCAACCCTACCTAGGCCTTAGGGGAGATCAATGGGTCACCAGGGACTCTTTAGGGGCAAACAAAAAGGTCAAAAAGACCAAGGTCAACCCAAGCCTACCTTAGGTCAACCTAGCCCAAATAGGCTTGCCCAAGTTCAAGCCTCCTCATATGACTTCTTTAGGAGATAATGTGTATGGATGGGCTGCCAATAGACCTCCAGATTGTCCAAGTCAACTTGGTGACTAGGAGAGAGGGTGAGCTTCATTTCCATGGTTATGGAGGAGAGAGAAAAAAATGAAAGAGGGGGAAGGAAGGGGCTCGGCCAAGGGAAGGACGAAGGCCACCTTTAATGGCTGAATTCAACTCCCCTAGGGAAGGGGAGAAGTTTCCAGCCACTTCCCTGGCCACCAAGGGCCCTATTCAGCCCCCTATACCATGGCCGAATGTGGCCATAAATGGCCTTAATGGCCATTGATGATCCAGCCTCTCCCCTCTCCATCTGAGTCTTTAAACACCTTCAAGGGGCCGAGAGGAAGATTTCCCAATCCTTACCTGAAGAAATGGAGCCTCCCCACTATGTAGTTGTAGAAACCGAGCGGCGCCGCCTTCAAAGATGGCTTTCCGATGATCTTCTTAACTTCAGGCCGCCGACAAGGTCCTCCTCTACTCCTTCTTTCATGGGTAGATCTTAGGAATCTTTAGGGACAAGGTTCAGGCTCAATTGAGCCCGATCCAAAGGGAGATTTTCCTAGTTTTTCTGCAAAAATGCAACCGTCGGGATCGCCGGAATAGGGCTCTCCGGTGGCTGTGACGCCGCCTGGCGGCAGCCACCACCTCGACGGAGGTGATGGTGGCGGTGGCCGGCCGGGGAGGCGGCTGGATGGCCGGCGGCAGCCGCTTGAAACTGGCCTAGGAAGAATAAATCCTGGCCGTCGGCTCAAGGTAGAAGTTGAACGGATCCCGTCCATCTTGCGCCAAGATTCGTGCCATATCAGATTCTAAACTATAGTATATAAATTTCTGGTTATTTAATTCTGTCACAGATTTGGCATTTAATAGTTTTAATTTTTAAAAATACTTAGAGGCTAGAACAAAAAAAGTGGTCAACATATAAAATGAAGCCCTTGATGTCTAGTTTAATTTACAATTGATTTCACTCAATTTGGGTCTTGATTAGACCACAGAACCCATTTCGGTGGGCCCTATACCTAGGGCTATCCTGAGATTCAAATGGATGCCCACCCTTCATCCCTTGTCCAAATGACCTTAGATTTGGGCAGGGAGTCTACCCTAGCTATACCTAAGGCTTGTCTAAAATTCATATATTTTGGAGAAAAGTTTTCTATAGTTTTTAGGAAAATTTAATATTCCATGAATAAATTAATTAGGTGTCCTAAACACCTCAAAATCCCCCCAAATTTTTGTGGGAGGTCTTAGAGGTCATGTTAGGGCTTTGATAAAATTTTCATCCCATTTGGAGATGTGTTGGCTAGGTATTGATCTAACCCTAGGTTGACCCCTTTTAGGGTTAAATAGGTCAAGCACCCCCTTTGGGTTTTGAGTGGTCAAATCACCTCAACAGAGGCTGATATTTTGGCCACAGACTCTATATAGGATGACTCACCCTCCAATGAAATTTTGGGGTGGTTAAGTGTAGGGTAGCCCTAGAACCCTAGGGTAGGATCCTTAATGGGGATTTTTAGGGTTTGAAGATCATAGGGCCAAATGAGCTTGTATTGACTTGAAACCTTGTGGAGAGGACCATAGGATTAGTATAGTCCTTTGGTTAAAAGTTTAGGGAATTTGCAAGCCTTAAACCCCCTCAAAACCCTAACACTAGCTTAGGGCACAAACCTTGTAAGGATAGAAAATGTCACAAAAACTCTCTGAAAAGTGATGGGATTTGGGTTGAGTAGTTTTTGAGGTTAGTACAAGCTCTGGAGATTTTATTATGAATTTAGGATTATTATTTTGGATACTTCATTAACAAATTGGTAAGTTGTATTATTTACTTAGAAATTTATTAGGAAGACACTACTTACTGGAAATTGATGAAATTTAGGCAGAGGACGTAATATTATGTTTTAAAGCTCTGTGAATATTTATAGAATTTTTTGGATGATTATTTTTAAGGGTTGCTTCATTAAGTATGGTTTCCCATGAAAATTTAATTTAATTTATTTGGGGTCTAGCAAGCCTCTAAAATTATGATTTTTGTACAATGATCTTTTCTGAACCATATTAAGATTTTGTAATTTTTGCATAAGTTTTTGATGAATAATTTTGGTACTTCCTTTTTTACATATGATTAAGGGAAATATTTTGGATAATTAATTAGAGGTCAAATAGTTTCTGAAGAATTATGGAAATTTGTATCTAGTCATATATCTCTATTAATTTAGTGATCAAAATTTTTGGGTGGTCATTACTTGATTAGATCATATAGTTCATGTTCAAAATTGCCCATGGCCAAATATTTGGGAAAATTCAATAAATATTAAATTAATTAGAAAAAATTATGGATCTCTGATTTTAGACTAAATTTGTTATGATAGACCTCTAGTAAAATTTATAGGAGATTTGGAAGACAATCTGGAGTACCTCCTTTATACATCTCATATAGTATAGGGTGGTCTACATATAGTAACTACGGAAAACGAACTAGAATGGGTAATGAATTTTGAAGAGTTGAATCCTCAGTAGGTTGCTGGTTTGGGTAATAAAGGAGTTCATCATTGGAAGACAAGATTTGTAGAGTGAGAGGTTGACTAGTGTTAGGTGGTGCCCGAGATCGGCAAAAGATCGTCCTTCCCGTAGGGAGGAAGTGTTTAATGCACTAGGTCTAGATTCATTAAAATTAATTATGGGTTGGGATATCGGGTAGCAACCAATAAAAGTAAGTGCCTTGCGAAAGGGAGCTTTGGGCGTAATCCCATCGTAGTTCCTAGTGTCTTCGGGAGCCCTTCACGGGGTATACCTTGGGCATTCCTGTGCTAACGTAAACTGTAGGAGTAATAAATCTTAAAGAGCAACTAAAATAATTAGGGGTTCACTTTCACACACCCCGGTGTCTCGGGAAGTTGGTTTGACTCGGTTGATATTGGTGAGGGGCAGGATGGCCCGACGAGCTTTGGCTCAGTTGATGTTTGTGACTGACGGGATGGTCCGGGGAGCTTTGGCTCGGTACTGATACATAGGGTTGCATGTGCATAAAATAAAGGTGGTGGGTCTTCGGTATTGGAGTGTTGATGCACCGATGCCAATATGTTGACTCGGCAAGTATGGCTAGCACTTCGCCAACAGAAGTCCGGTGCGCCAGCCAGCAAGAGTATGTAGGAGTCTGCTTAGTGCACCAGCGTTGAGGCGTACGATAGGTCTGACCGGTAGTGGTTTACTGGTTTAGAGGTGGGCGAGGACCAACCCACCGCTTCCGTCTGCCACTACGGAGGTATCCCGGGAAGTTCGGCTCCAGAAAGTGGGAACTAAAGATCTGTGTGCACAGAGTCGGGTGGGTGGGTTGCACTTGCATGATCGCATCATAACCCACTTGCATGTCATAGCATAATCATAGCATAAAACACCTGTCACCTATTATATAAGTGGTATGGGACGCTTATACAATAGGCCCTGCAAAATGACCACTTGGTCTATAAGCTTATGTGGGCAAGTTTATAAATTAATGTTAATTTCTTTATATATTTATTATTGTTAATAACCGACAACCCAACGTATAAATTGGTATGAGACTTTTTATATGATGGGAGCCCTGTAAAAGATCCCTTGCTTATATGTTTCCGTATAAGTTAAGGTTACTTTTCATACTTTACTTTACTGCCACATGTACCATAAAAATTGCTAGTGTTGGTCCGCTGTCATCTATTTCTTGATTACTCTCCACCTTCAAGTCCTCCCCTTTCTTCCTCTCCACTCGGTGCCTAGGGGCCCTGGGGGAAGGGGTGGGAGATGATAGGATTTAGTATTTTAGACTAACAGTTTTCGAACCACATCATTTAGGGGATCGTGGAGCCCAGCATGGAGGAGAAGCCCCGCAGGTCGGCACGCTTGGAGATGGGGCAGTCTAGCACCGGAGTTCAGACGACGGGGACTGTGAGCCCCTGACCTTAGTAGTATTTTATTATTGCTTCCGCTTGAGTGACTATGTAGTGAGGATTTGATGTAGCTGGCTTAAGCCCTTATTTTCAGTACTTTTATATATACTTGTGGACTCTCCCTTCGTGGAGATATATTTACTCTGATGTGATATTATTGTGGACATTTGATTAGAGTTTTTACCTCACTTGTGTTTACTCTAATTTTTTTGCTTTTCTGTGATCGAATCGGCTGGCAGAATCGGTGATTTGCGGTGATGACCCTTCAGGGCGTGAAGGTGTCACCGCAAAGTGGCGGTTCTGGGCCTAAGACCCCGTTGTTTCAAAAAGAAAAAAGGGGGGGGGGGGGGGGGGTCTTTCAAGTGGTATTAGAGAAAACCTCGATCGAAAAGTAACAGTCCACAACCCCTAGGTCACCCCCACGCTAGTTTAGTTTGGGGACAAAATAAGCAGCGAAAGCAGTGGTGTGACCATATGATGGATCACATGTAAATTGTCCACGTTTCTTTAGTATTGAGACGATTACCTACTAATGTAGTTTGTTTTGCAGCCCCCAGCTCATCCCACTCCATAAGGCGAAGCTCAGTAGACTCCGAACGTTGCACCACCTCCCACGGTCCCCACTCCATTCCTACAGTCAGAGATGGGACAAACTCTGACAGCCATCTTGGAAGCTTTTAGGGCCCAACAGGTTCCGGCTCCGCAGCCAAACCCGGGGGCCAACTGGCTGAGAATTTTCTGAGGACTTGCTCCCCCATCCTACTTGGGGACTGAGTCGGATGTTCAGATGGAGGAGTGGCTAGATATTATGTACGAGATGTTGACCGGGATACGGTGCCCTTGGGAGTAGAGGGTGCCCTTGGTGATCTCCTGCTTGGAGTCGCATGCAAAGAGATGGTAGAAGACCTCGCTAGACTCTACATTTGAGGACCGGGAAGTAGCAGAGATTTCTTGGGAGTATTTTAGGGGCGCACTGTTGGAATACTTTGTTCCACAGTCGGCCAGGGACGAGCTGGAGGACAGATTTTTGCAGTTGAGGCAGGGGAACAAGACGGTGGTAGAGTACCACCGAGAGTTCAACCATCTAGCCTGGTTTGCGGACTCTTATCAGTTAGACGAGGCAGGATATACCAAAAGGTTCTACAAGGGCCTACGAGAGGAGCTGAGGGTGACTCTACTATTTGTATCCGACGGGCCCATTTCCCGGATACTAGAGATGGCAAAAAGGATAGAGGCTGATTGACAGGCTACTCAGGGCCGGAAACGGCCAGTGGAAGATCAGGGTCGAGGATCAAGGAACGATCAGAGACGAGCACGTATCACGGACGGGAGGAGGGTCGAGGACCAGCCTCGTCAGGAGGCAAGACAGGAGACAAGGGAGCCAGTGGTGGTGGCTCCACCACCTCTTCAGACACGGGAGGGTCAGATACCCGGGGGAATGGCATATCCCCCGCCGGAATGCTTCAATTGCCATCAGGTGGGGCACATCAGGAGGAACTGCCCCATGAGGTGGGCACCCCCACCAGCACCACCGGCTGCCCAGCCAGCGCAATATTTTGGAGGCCGAGGTCGTGGCCGAGGACGTGGATACCAGGGAGGGGATCGTAGACAAGAAAGGGAGCAGGTGTATGCTTTGGACCTGGCGCAGCCTCGGAACCCAGAGCAGGTCATAGCAGGTACACCAAGATATTTAATTGTTTAAATAGAATTCCCTTCCTCAGTTGTCAAATTTGCAGAAACTACACTAGGTAGAATAATTAGGAAACAAAACTCGTTATAGAATACTAAGACATTTAACCACCCCAGGTATAGTCTTCATCAGCGGCAAGCCTGCTTATACACTGTTCAACATGGGTGCTTAGCACTCGTTCGTGTCGGATGCCTTCGTGGAAGGGCTGGAAGGAGTGGACCGGTTCACAGGCCTGATGAGGAGGGTGTGTCTACCGGACGGATCAGAGCTAATCACCTCTGCCCACTGTAACATGGAGGCGGAGATTGGCAGAAAGTCATTCGAAGTATCAGCAATTATCCTAAGGATGCCAGTCTTCGAGCTGATCTTGGGCATGACATGGTTGCACTGGAACCATGCCCAGATTGATTGCCAAGCAAAGAGGATCACCGTGAGGCACAAGACTCTATCATTATCATCGAAAGTATAAGACACACCTCTCGTATACTCTTATCTTCAGTACGGTCCGTTAAGGACCATCTGCAAGGAGAGGAGGTTTATCAGATTCTATTTGAGATGACGGAGGCCAAGGGGGCTGTGGCAGACATCCCGGTGGTGCGAGAGTTTGCTGACGCCTTTCCAGAGAAACTGCCAGGACTACCTCCGCACCAAGAGCAGGACTTCCAGATACAGCTTGTGCCGGGGGCCAAGCCGGCATCTAGGGCCCCTTACTGGATGGCCCCAAAAGATTTGATAGAGTTTCAAAGTCAGTTGCAGGAACTAGTAGAGGTAGGGTTTGTCCGGCCAAGCTCTTCGCCGTGCGGAGCCCCGGTGCTATTTGTCAAGAAGAAGGACAGAAGTCTTTGCTTGTGTATTGATTATCGAGCACTGAACAGACTGACGGTCCGGAATACATACCCGCTGCCACGGATTGATGAGTTGTTCGATCAACTGGAAGGAGCGCATTTCTTCTCGAAACTTGATTTGAGGTCAGGTTATTACCAGCTACGGATTCGAAAGCAGGACATTCCAAAGACCGCCTTCAGTAGTAGGTACAGACTGTTTGAGTTTACAGTGATGCCATTCGGGCTCACAAATGCGTCATCAGCATTTACATGCCTCATGCATAGGGTATTCGAGGAGTATTTGGATGTATTCATCATCGTATTTATTGACGACATCCTCATCTACTCAAGGACGGAGGAAGAGAATACACGACACCTAACTTTGACTCTACAAAGGCTACGGGAACACAAACTGTATGCGAAGTTCAGCAAATACTAGCTTTGGCTAAAGGAGGTGGCCTTCTTAGGTCATATCATCAGTGGTGCAGGGTTGGCAGTAGACCTGACCAAGATTCGGGCAGTTCAGGATTGGCCACCGTTGAAGACAGCCACGGATGTACGGAGCTTCCTGGGACTTGCCGGATATTACCGGAAGTTCGTCGAAGGATTCTCCCGGATTCTCCTGGAGTTGAAAGGTAGGCTTACCTCGGCTCCCATTCTCGCTCTTACGTCAGGAAGGGAGGGATTCCAGGTGTACACGGACACCACCTACCAAGGGATGGGTGTTGTTCTGATGCAGAACGTGCATGTAATAGCCTACGCCTCCCGACAGCTGAAGACACATGAGAAGAACTATCTGGTGTATGATCTGGAGATTGGTGCAGTGATCTTTGCTCTGAAGATTTGGCGACACTACCTCTACGGGGTTTACTGTGACATCTTCTCCGATCACAAGAATTTGAGATATGTGGACACATATAAGGAACTCAACATCAGACAGAGACATTGGGTGGAGTTCCTGTCTGATTACCAGTACACCATGCACTACCATCCCGACAAGTCGAACGTGGTTGCAGATGCTCTGAGCCGGAGAGGAGATACCTCAGGGAAGGGACCACAGCTGATGTCCATGGAGCTAGTCCGGTCTTTCAGATATATATAGATATCCCTAGTATTCGAGAATGATCCAGAGCTGTACATGGAGTATCTAGCATCGATGGTTGCCATAGATGATATTCGGGACCACATCCGGGATGGATAGAAGACAGATGCATGGGCAGAGCCGATATTCCAAGCCTTGGAGGAGGGTTCGACGGGAGATTATTCACTGAGAGATGGATTGCTATATTTCAGAGGTAGGGTCTACATACCCGCAGGAGGTCAGATTCAGGAGGACATCATGGCGGAAGCACATTGTAGCAGATATTCTATACACCCGGGGATCACCAAGATGACGACAGACTTGAAGAAGACGATGTTCTGGTCGGGGATGAAGAAGGACATTACATACTTCGTGACTCATTGCGAAGCATGCCAGCTGGTGAAGGCGGAGTGCAGAAACCCCACGGGATTGCTACAACCACTTCCGGTGCCGGAGTGGAAATTTGAGGACATCACAATTGATTTCATTCATGGTCTTCCCCGATCACGGACGAGAAATGATTCGATTTGGGTCATTATCGATCGGCTAACGAGGGTGGCCAGATTCATTCCGATCAGAAAAGATGACTCAGTTGGGGTACTAGTGCGGAGATTTGTAGAGCAGTTCATTCATTACCACGGGGTGCCCAGGACGATCGTGTCAGATCAGGATGGTCGGTTCACATCCAGGGAGTGGAGATCCGTGCAGGCTTACTTAGGCACGCGATTGACCTTCACCACAGCATTTCATCCCCAATCGGATGGGCAGACGGAACACACCAACCGGACATTGGAGGACCTCCTAAGGCTATGCATTCTGGATCAAAACGAACCTTAGGAGAAGCTTTTACCACTGGTCGAGTTTTCCTATAACAACAGCTACCAGTCCAGCATAGGGATGGCTCCTTATGAAGCCTTGTACGGAAGGAGATGTAGGACTCCACTTTCATGGATTCAGGACGAGGATCCAAAGGTGTTGGGATTGGATTTTGTCGAAGACACCGAAGCTCAAGTGAGACTAATACGAGACAGAATGCTGGAAGCACATAGCCGACAGGCTAAGTACTATGACGCCCGACAGCGTCAGGTAGAGTTTCAAGTGGGAGACCGGGTTTTCTTGAAGATTCGGCCCATGCACGGATTTTCACGAGTGTGTGGTCGGAAAAAGAAGCTCAGCCATAGGTATATGGGCCCTTACAGGATCCTGGAGCGGATCGGGCCCCTAGCTTACAGGCTGGAGTTGCCACCGGAACTGACGGGTTTACACGACGTGTTCAATATTTCTTCACTTAGGAGGGCTCTACTAAGCCCAGAGCAGCAGATTTTGACCACAGATGGGTCGGTAGCATCAGACCAGTCAGTTAACTTGGAGCCGGTTCGGATCGATGATAGAGGAGTACGGATCTTGCGTCGCAAGAAGGTTCCGTTAGTCAAAGTTCTGTGGAGAAACCACGGCCAGGAGGAGCATACCTGGGAACCGCAGGAACTGATGCGACAAAAATATCCAGAGCTGTTCAGTCAGGTGTACCTCGCAACCTCTCAAGATGTTCAATTTACTTTCCTGTTTTAAACTAGTAGGGCTGCTCTAGGAAGACTAGAGGCTAATCTTTTGTTTATTGGGATCTTGGCTTTGCCAATTGGGCAAATGAGACATAGATTTAGGTTTCCCTTTAAACCCCACTTAGCAAACATGGCGTCGAGATGTAATCTGTCACTTCTTATGAGAAGTTACAAGTTTCCTTTTCTTCGATAGAAATTCCCGTATGCTTAACCTTGATTTCGGGGACGAAATCTTTGTTTTGTTTATTGGGATTTGTAACATCTCATTTCCAACTAGACCCCTAAGAGTGGTTTTTGTCCATGACTAGGTCATGAGAAAACCCAAGGAAGCTAAAAGGGCCAAGTGACAGAAGGCCAATGTGAGAATCACCTTGATCTGCCTATGGCACAACCACATCACCAAACATAGGGTTTGACCTTAGGGCTTCACCATGACTCTATGACCCCACCACAACATCACTAACCTATCAGAGGGTCCACTAGGGAATTAAGGGTCCATAGGAGTCAACCCAAAGTGGCCAATTTGACCTAGGACCGCTATAGGCCTAAATTGTGTAAGGTGCCCTAACAAAGGGCTGTTGACCTCTAATGTGCCCAACCAACCTTACCCAGGTCTTCCTAGACCTAAAGTGAGGTCAATGGGTCACTAAGGACACATTTGGGTCAGTCGTAGAGGCCAAGTTGACCCAACTCAACTCTAGCCCTAAAGTGGTCAAAGTGCCTTTACCAAGGGACAAGTGACCTTCAAGATGCCAAGTCAGCCCTATCCAACCCTACCTAGGCCTTAGGGGATATCAATGGGTCACCATGGACTCTTTAGGGGCAACCAAAAAGGTCAAAAAGACCAAGGTCAACCCAAGCCTACCTTGGGTCAACCTAGCCCAAATAGGCTAGCCCAAGTTCAAGCCTCCTCATGTGACTTCTTTAGGAGATAATGTGTATGGATGGGCTGCCAATAGACCTATAGATTGACCAAGTCAACTTGGTGACTAGGAGAGAGGGTGAGCTTCATTTCCATGGTTATGGAGGAGAGAGAAAAAAATGAAAGAGGGGGAAGGAAGCGGATCGACCAAGGGAAGGCCGAAGGCCACCTTTAATGGCTGAATTCAACTCCCCTAGGGAAGGGGAGAAGTTTCCAGCCACTTCCCTGGCCACCAAGGGCCCTATTCAGCACCTCCGTTTGATATGACTAGTGGGCTATGTATTAGTGAGTATCCGCCGACGAGCATGTTTTCATTTGCGACTGCGTATGATTTCACGGCGACTGTGCCTATTGATTTGGTGTCCTCACGACATTGTTACCCACCAAATCAAATTGCACATATCTTTCGTCCATCCTGTTATGAACTGCACGTACACATGTCGTCACCTTATGCCAGTGTCTATGGGTTGCGTCACTTTCACGTCTGTTCACCTCCGAGAGCTTCTGACTGTAGAATTATTGATTCTAATTTAGTCTGGTTAGCCCACGAGTGGATACCTTCGGGTTCCGTAACAAAATATTACGTTGGCGTGCCGATCCTTTCATGATCTTCAACAATTTTGGATTTAACGCAATTTTTTTGGATTTTTATGATGCAATCGGTGTTTCGCCGTGTTTCAATCTTTCAGATTTAATTTTGCATGTCTGGTTTCCACCTGAGTGGTTTTCTCCGACGTTTCTCCTTTCCACTTCAGATTCTCTTGGGTTGAGAGGTGAGATTCTTTTCGTGTCGCGCTTCCATTTGGGTTTCCTGGTTCTCGCATTGGATGGTAAGATCTGCACTGCTTTTCTTTATGCTGACACATCTACGAGGTTTCGTGCTGTTTTTGCTCATGACAGGTTCTGTTCTATTGCGGATGCCTGCACTGCTTGTCCTGCCCCGTGGATGTCCGCTCTTGCTTTGCTACCAGTGGATCCTGCTATCTCCTTCCCTTCTCTCCATGTCCACTCATCGGGGATGAGTGATTTTGAGCGGGGGAGGATTGATGGCGAGGATGCCCCGCCATTTGCCCGTGCCGACATGGATCTCCATTTTGATCGCCGCCGCTACATATTCGTGGACATTGATGGTCGTTGCCGCAACCGTCGTCGCCGCCGCTGCCACCGCTACGTTCCCAGGCCTGTAATCTCTGATTGGGATTATAGATGGATGGTGTACCCATCCCATGCTAAACATCTGAGCCATCCCCAGGATCAACCATTGGCTATATATCGAGGGCATTCAGTTTTATGCACTCTGATCCACTGCTATTTCTCCCCTGTACACAGCACGGGGCAGAAATGCATCTACACTGGATCCTTTGACAACTGTGTTTAAATATATGATGTGGTGAGCGGAGCTCAAGCTGCGAAGCTCCATTGCCATCAAATGACAGTGAGAAACTGCAGCTTATTGGACATTTAACCGGCCCAGAAAAATTAAAGTGTGAACCTGCCCGATGAACCAGCCACCTGCAATTAAGAAGTTAATTTCTCCAAGAGCCACTTACCTCTTTGGATGTCCTGTTGTTTAATGTTTAAAATTAATGTTGCCATTTATTTCCTATCTATAAGAACCTGTAGCAGCCATTTGGAAGCAGTGAATGAAAACTGGAAAAAAAGAAACCCTACTCAAACGGTGCGTGAAGCAGCCGCTCGGCCTGGCCGACCCGATCCCGACCTCCTGGAGCCGCGCCTAGCTGCTGCCACCGCCCCCTCTTGGTGGCGACTCCTGCTGCTCCGGCGACCTCCTACCTCCTCCGGTGTGACTCCGAAGAAGGCGGCTCGGTTCTCTCCATCCGGTGTGACTCCGGTGGACCCGTGGAAGTGCGACTCTTCCATAGTTATCCTTCTTCCTCCTCTTCATTTTCAGATTTTGGGTAATGATTTCCTCTTCTCAAACTTGGGTAATGATTCATCTTAGATTGTGAGAGATGTGGAAACTTGATATCATATTTTTTCCTAAAGTTTGATCCTCATTTGCATTGCAAAAATCTGAATTTGTATTGCATTATTTCCGAATTTTCGCGAAGGTTTTTGCAAGGATAGGTCCCCTTGGACATTTGCAAGCCGGGGTTGGTTTAGCCTTTGGTTTCGAGCGGATCAAGAGAATTTGGTATATACTCGTTTGATTTGGTTTTGAGGGCTGCATTTGGACTTTTTCCGAATCGAATTTCTTAGTCCAGAGCGCTCTCCATGTGGATGGAAATGCGGTGATATGACACTAGATGTATGACTAGGTTATGAAAATGTGTATGTGAATGTCTCGTGCAGGTTTGGATGGGAAATTCCCCCCTGTGAGATCGCAATATTATAGATGAAACTCTGCCGAAATTTTAAGTTTTACGCGCACACCACGTGTTCGTTTAAATTCCCCTTAGGAACCCCTTTGCCATTTCGTGCCTTAATCCAATTCCCGGGATTGTGCTACATCAACAATCCCCCCAAATTTGGGTGGGAGGTCTTAGAGGGCATGTTAGGGCTCTGATAAACTTTTCATCCCATTTGGATATGTTTTGACTAGGTATTGATCCAATCCTAGGTTGACCCCTTTTAGGGTTAAATAGGTCAAGCACCCCCTTTGGGTTTTGAGTGGTCAAATCACCTCAACAGAGGCTGATATTTTGGCCACTGACACTATATAGGATTACTCACCCTCCAATGGAAGTTTGGGGTGGTTAAGTGTAGGGTAGCCCTAGAACCCTAGGGTAGGTTCCTTAATGGGGATTTTTAGGGTTTGAAGATCATAGGGTCAAATGACCTTGGATTGACTTGAAACCTTGTGTAGAGGACCATAGGATTAGTATAGTCCTCTGGTTAAAATTTTAGGGAATTTGGAAGCCTTAAAGCCCCTCAAAACCCTAACCCTAGCTTAGGGCACAAACCTTGTAAGGATAGAAAATGTCACAAAAACTCTATGAAAAGTGATGAGTTTTGGGTTTAGTAGTTTTTGAGTTAGTACAAGCTCTGGAGATTTTATTTTGAATTTAGGATTATTATTTTGAATACTTCATTAACAAATTGGTAAGTTGTATTATTTACTTAGAAATTTATTAGGAAGACACTACTTGTTGGAAATTGATGAAAGTTAGCCAGAGGACTTAATATTATGTTTTAAAGCTCTGTGAATATTTATAGAATTTTTGGATGATTACTTTTAAGGGTTGCTTCATTAAGTATGGTTTCCCAAGAAAATTTAATTTAATTTATTTTGGAGTCTAGCAAGCCTCTAAAATTATGATTTTTGTATAATGATCTTTTCTGAACCATATTAAGATTTTGTATTTTTTGAATAATTTTCTGATGAATAATTTTGGTACTTCCTTCTTTACATATGATTAAGGGAAATATTTTGGATAATTAATTAGAGGTCAAATATTTTCTGAAGAATTATGGAAATTTGTATCTAGTCATATATCTCTGTTAATTTAGTGATCAAATTTTTGGGTGGCCATTACTTGAGTAGATCATATATATCATGTTCAAAATTGCCCATGGCCAAACATTTGGGAAAATTCAATAAATATCAAATTAATTAGAAAAAATTATGGATCTCTGATTTTAGACTAAATTTGTTATGATAGACCTCTGGTAAAATTTATAGGAGATTTGGAAGACAGTCCAGAGTACCTCCTTTATACATCTCATATAGTATAGGGTGGTCTGCATATAGTAACTGTGGAAAATGAATTAGAGTGGGTAATGAATTTTGAAGAGTTGAATCCTCAGTAGGTTGCTGGTTTGGGTAATAAAGGAGTTCATCATTGGAAGACAGGATTTGTAGAGTGAGAGGTTGACTAGTGTTAGGTGGTGCCCGGGATCGGCGAAAGATCGTCCTTCCCGTAGGGAGGAAGTGTTTAATGCACTAGGGATAGATTTAGTAAGATTAATTAAGGGTTGGGAAATCGGGTAGCAACCAATAATAATAAGTGCCTTACGAAAGGGAGCTTTGGGCGTAATCCCATCATAGTTCCAAGTGCCTTCGAGAGCCCTTCACGCGGTATACCTTGGGCAGTCCTGGGCGAACGTAAACTGTAGTAGTAATAAATCTTAAAGAGCAACTAGAATAATTAGGGGTTCAGTTTCACATACCCCGGTGTCTCGGGAAGTTGGTTTGACTCGGTTGATATTGGTGAGGGGCAGGATGACCCAACGAGCTTTGGCTCGGTTGATGTTTGTGATGGATGGGATGGTCGGGGGAGCTTTGGCTCGGTTCTAATACATAAGGTTGCATGTGCATAAAATAAAGGTGGTGGGTCTTCGGTATTGGAGTGTCGATGCACCGACGCTAATACGTTGACTCGGCAAGTGTGGCTAGAACTTCGCCAACAGAAGTTTGGTGTGCCAGCCGGCAAGAGTACGCAGGAGTCCGCTTAGTGCACTAGCGTTGAGGTGTACGATAGGTCTGACCGGTAATGCTTTACTGGTTTAGAGGTGGGCGAGGCCCAACCCACCACTTCCGTCTGCCACTACTGAGGTATCCTGGGAGGTTCGGCTCCAGAAAGGGGGAACTAAAGGTCTGTGTGCACAGAGTCAGGTGGGTGAGTTGAACTTGCATGATCGCATCATAACCCACTTGCATGTCATAGCATAATCATAACATAAAACCCATGTCACCTATTGTATAAGTGGTATGGGACGCTTATACAATAGGCCCTGCAAAATGACCCCTTAGTCTATAAGCTTGTGTGGGCAAGTTTATAAATTAAGGTTAATTTCTTTATATATTTATTGCTGTTCAATAACCGACACCCCAACGTATTAATTGGTATGAGACTTTTTATACGATGGGAGCCCTGTAAAATCTCTTGCTTATATGTTTCCGTATAAGTTAAGGTTACTTTTCATAGTTTACTTTACTGCCACATGTACCATGAAAATTGCTAGTGTAGGTCCGCTGCCATCTGTTTCTTGATTACTCTCCACCTTCGAGTCCTCCCCTTTCTTTCTCTCCGCTCGGTGCCTAGGGGCCATGGGGGAAGGGGTGGGAGATGATAGGACTTAGTCTTTTAGACTAACGGTTTTCGAACCACATCATTTAGGGGATCGTGGATCCCAGCATGGAGGAGCAGCCCCGCAGGTCGGCACGCTTGGAGATGGGGCAGTCTAGCACCGGAGTTCAGACGGCGGGGACTGTGAGCCCCTGACCTTAGTAGTATTTTATTATTGCTTTCGCTTGAGTGACTATGTAGTGAGGATTTGATGTAGCGGGCTTAAGCCCTTATTTTCAGTACTTTTATATATACTTGTGGACTCTCCTTTCGTGGAGATATATTTACTCTGATGTGTTATTATTATGGACATTTGATTGGAGTTTTTACCTCACTTGTGTTTACTCTAATTTTGTTGCTTTTCTGTGATCGAATCGGCCGACAGAATTGGTGATTTGCGGTGATGACCCTTCATGGCGTGAGGGTGTCACCGCAAAGCGGCGGTTCTGAGCCTAAGACCCCGGTGTTTCAAAAAGAAAAAAAGGGGGTCTTACAAACTCTTTCTTGCTTATTAGGCTTATAGTTTTCTTTTTCGCAGGCACAATTGTGTCTTTGGAGACACTCGACGGATCCTTAGGCAGTGTGGGTTTAAGAACAATGGTCTTACCGTTGAACTTGAACTCGTAGGTGTTGGCTCGTCCGAAATGGGTCACGTCATAATCATAAAGCCACGGGCACCCTAGTAGTACATGACAAACATCCATGGGGATGACGTCGCACCATACCTTATCGATATAGCTCTTCACCGTAAGTGGAACTAAACACCGCTTAGATACCGCGATTGACGTTTTGTTTACCCATGTTATTTTATACGGATGGGGGTGCGGTTCGGGGACTACTTGCATACGAGTGACGACATTTTCCGAAATGACATTCATGCAACTTCCGCTGTCTATTATTAACTTGCACCACTTTTCACCGCTTTTAAAATTTAATGAGAAGATGTTCGTCCTATTATATTCATCCAACGCACGCGGCGTGGCTAGAATACACCTCATAACCATCATAAAAGAATCATCTTCGATATCACTCAGCTCAGCATTCGATTCACCGCCAGCTTCATAGACGAGCTCGGCAGGCTCAGACGTGGAATCTAAAAGTGCCAGTGGTTTACTCCTAGTGGGGCACTCACTAGAGTAGTGCCCTTGGATTCCGCACGAATAACATGTGGAATTAGTCTTATTAATTCTTCCTATCTGAACTTACTTGCCATTGAGATTTTTGTTGTTCCTAACGGTAATTGCTATGGAGCTTGAGTCAGTCGATCGAAACTTTCCTTTGTCCCGCATGGAGGACGAGGGTGGGGGTCCTAAAATAGATTTTCCTTTCTAGAAAGCTCATCCCTTGGACTTGTAGGCATTATGCTGTTCAATATCCAAAGCTACATTGAAGGTCATGTTAAGGTCCATGTGACCATAACGCATAAGCTTGCCTTGGATGTCCTGATTAAGTCCCTTACGAAAACGGGAGAGTGTAACTTCGGGCATTTATCTAACGTCGGAACGTACTATCATGTCCTTAAGGAGACTCATGTAATCCGCTACCGATCGGCCCCCCTGGCGAAGGGTGGCTAACTCGTCGAACATTTGAGTTCGGTGATACGCGGGGACATATTGGTCAGTCAAAAGTGCTTTCATGGCATTCCACCCAATTGGGGGTAATCCATTCACGGTACCTAATCGTCTCTCTTCATTCAACCAGAACGTTTTGGCCCTACCCTTAAGCTTCATCCGTGCAACTCGCACCTTCTCACCGTCCGCCAGTTTGCGCCATTCAAAATAGCACTATATCTCCATGATCCAGTCTAAAAAAATTTGGGGTTCACCCATACCATCGTATGATGGTGGGTAAATCTTAACGACCCAAGCTAGATCGAACTCATAAGGGGCTCGAGGAGTATGCTCATCGTCCTGATCCTGAAATTGGTTGTCTATCATCGCGTTGGTGGGCGGCCTGGGGTTGGGGACCTGACCGGTTTATCCCAACGGCGGAATTTCGAGGCGCCGCTTGATTTAGAGCCAACCCTTGTATTAGTTGGGTGAGTGCATTGAACCTAACGTTAAACTCTTCCCGTAGCTCCGCGATGGTGGCCGGAGTGGGGTCATCATCATGGTGGTCAGTCATACGTGAAGTGGATGGGTGATATTCCGTGCCACGCCTAGTGCGCATGAACAACAGGATTTTTGGGGGTTTTGTCCAGATTAATTTTATAATGTTGGAATTTGACACTTTAACCATTGAGCGAGCAAAAAATTTTTTTTAGATTTTTATTCTTAGAAAAAAATGGAGAATTTCCAGATTTTTTTTTTAAAAGTTTTTGAAAATTACTTTTTTTTGTGTTTTTTTACTAATTGCAGACCAAATTCAGAAATTTCAGATTTTGCTTGTGGTTTTGACGGGCTGTGCACACCCAAGTGAGAGTCGCAAATCCTACTATAGAGAGAGCAAGGGATGGTGTTGATTGAGGAACCAACACAACCTGACGCTCTGATACCAAATTTTATGTAGGCCCCGTCCTAAAAAAAAGATCCTACACGGACGGCGTGACGACGACTCTCGCAACTCTCAACGCTCTCTAACCCGCACACTATGAAAACGCAGCCGACACAATGATTTTATTTATCTCTCGCGCTAGCATACAGATACCCGATCCGCAAAAAAAGAACGGAGAATGGCTATAGGCCAAAATCCTTTTCCGGCTAAAGGGAATAATATTGATTCCGACGAGCTTGAAGTTGTACCAAAATAGATCCACCAAGAAAAAAAATCACGAATTCGAAAAATGGTAGGATCTATCCCAACTAAAACAAAGAAGCGAGGATCGCCATTCCTCTCAAAAGGTCTTCGGAAAACCAAACGAAAACGACAAACTATTAAAAGTAATACCGCAAAAATTAACGATTCAAATTCCACGCAAAAAATCGTCCACCACAAGAACTAACAAAAAAAAAAGAAATCTCTTGAGTAGATGGTTTCGTTACCCCGCTCGGAAAAGTAGATCCGAGATGTTGGGATCCACAAGAAACAATCGCTTTCCTTGGACGCGGCGGGAGATGCACCAAGGATGAAGAACTCGTTCGTCTTTCCCGCTTCTCGCCGTAGAAGTTCGTCGTTGGACTCTTTCTTCCTTGCACTTGACTCCTCAAATCAAAGGAGGCCGAAAATTAATAGGTGGTGAAGGAGCCATGGAGAAAGGCACGTTGGTGGAGGTATTGAGGGAGGGAAAAAGAGGAGGTGGGGGA